>QEPC01011796.1:8284390-8364545 GCA_003113815.1 Sphenodon punctatus | reverse complement strand
GGGGGGGGGGGGGGACTTTCTCCCTCCCCCTCCACTGTGGGGCTACAGCTGAACTCAGCTGAGTCTGCTAGGGCTAGCAACTCCAACAGCAGGGGCGGGGCCAGTCTGAATTTTGAATTCAGGTGAGTGCCGGCACAGCAACAGATCAGGCTCCAGAGTGGGGCTCCGGCTCCCGTGGGGCCATGTGCAGCCGCATTTCGCACATGCCTGGAGCCGTCCCTGACAGGGAGGCACACTGACCATACCCATGAAAGATGTGCTCTATGTGCCCAACTTAGGTCGCTTTTGACCGATCGTGCTGTGTGCTCACGCGGGGTTTCAAAACCCCCACGAGAGATTACACACGATGATGCCAGCAATCACGCGCCTGATACAGCACTGTGCATTCTTTTCAAGCCACAAATGACCTACCTCGATCAGGCTCCTGGTCAGTTTGTGGCTTGAAAAGAATGCACTGGGTGTATCAGGTGCGCGATTTCCGACAGCGTTACGTGTAATCTCTCCTCGCGGGGTTTTTGAAACCCTGCACGAGCGCACATCATGATCGTCTAAAAGCGACCTTAGAAGGGGGACTCCTCTCCGTGAGCTGCGTGGCAGCGAGGGGGCTCACCATTTGTTTTCAGGGAGATGAATGCACAATTCAAAGTGGGATAAAAGTACTGCTCAGAGCCACTGCAGATGAGCACCTGTACCGTCTGAGCACAGCAAAAGAACAGGCAAAGCTCAATGTGCTCAAGCCACACGATGACTGCATCCACCTGTGGCATAGACTCATGGGACATAGACATCCAGACAGCATCAAGGAAATGCATAGACAGCAGTTGACCAAAGACCTTAATGTATCAACGTGTCCTGTGATCATGAAATGCGACTGTTGCATCAAAGCCAAAGCCATAAGGGCTCCTAAGAAGAGTCAGAATAGAGCCACGAAACCGCTTGATCATGTACACAGCGACATCTGCGGCCCAATAAAGGTTCCCACGCCAGGAGGCAACTAGTATATGGTAACTTTCATTGACGACTATTCAAGGTACATGATCACATACATCATGAAGAGTAAAGATGAACTTCAGGACTATGTGACGATGACGAGCAACAAGTTCCAGCGCAGACCAAAGACACTGCAGACTGAAAATGGAGGGGAGTTCACAGGGAAGGAAGTAGAGGACTTCCTGAGACCCCATGGAATGGAGCACCAGAAGACAGTGCCATATACACCCAAGCAGAACGGAACAGCTGAAAGGAAAAACAGAACACTCACTGAAATGGTTAGATGCATGTTAACAGATTCTGGACTGGGGCGGAACAGCAGTTGCTGCTACCTACCTACAAATTCAGCTGTATTCTAGAACAGTGAGGAAAACTCCATACGAACTGTGGCATGGTCAAAACCCTAGTGTGGGCCACATCAGAGTATTTGGAAGTAAGACTTACGTATATATCCCAGAGGAGAAACATACCAAGCAGTGGAAGGCATCCTCGAAGGATACAGTGAGCATTCCAAAGGCTACAGGATCCTGGATCCACGCACAGACAGAATAACCATTAGTAAAACAGTGTGACCTTTGTGGAAAACTCATGCAACAGTGTGATGACTCTCCAAGGTCCAGGCGAAGGAGAACAATCAACCACGGACGAAACCACTAAAAGTGAGCAATCCTCTGAACAAATAGTCGAAATCAGCACAAAGGTAACAGAAGTGCAGGAACAGACACAGCCGGTTGCTGATGTTGAGCCAAGGCAGTCGACGAGGTCTAACAAAGGCATTCCCCCCATTCATCTGTCCTACAAAGTCAGCACCTGTAAATTGTCAGAATCAGCATCCTGGGAGGACATCTCGCAGATGTCAGAAGGGGAAGCAGAAAAATGGGTAAGAGCAGCGGAAGAAAAAGTAAAAGTCCATGCAGAACAATGCAACCTGGACACTTACTCCACTGTCCGCAGGGAGAAAGACTATAGGTTGTAAATGGACATTTAAAATAAGGTACAATGAGCAGGGAAATATTGAACGGTACAAAGCCCGACTTGTCGCGAAAGGATACTCCTAGAAGTACAGAGAAGACTATGATGAAACATTTGCACCTGTAGTTAAACACACTACAATCAGAACATTGTTAAGTATAGCTGCCGGAAGAGGAATGCAAGTCAAGCATATGGACATGAAAACTGCGTTCCTAAATGGTGAGTTGAAGGAAGATATTTACATGGACCAACCACTGGGGTTTGCAGACGTTTAAAGGCCAGATCTTGTATGCAAACTGTACAAAAGCATATATGAGCTTAAGCAGGCCGCCAGAGTGTGGAACACTAAAATAAACAAGGTGCTCATGAGGGAAAATTTGACCAGGAGCAAAGCAGATCCCTGCTTATACACAAAGAGACTAAGAAGCAGGTGGATCTTTGTATTAATTTATGTCGATGACCTTATCGTATGCTTTGAGCAAGAAGGGGACGAGTGCAAAACAATGAGAGCTCTAAATCAGGACTTTGAAACTAAGGACGTGCATAACATAACGCACAACCTTGGAATACAAATTGAAAGAGAAGATGATGGAAGCTATCTTCTCAACCAAAGACAGGCAATAGAAGAGATGATAGAAAGTTTCGGCATAGGGGGTGCAAAGGCAGCAAATACCCCTATGGAAACCAGTTACCCAAAGGAGATCAAAGAATCGAGCTTATTGCTGCCAGACAATAAGCAATACAGAAAGATGATAGGAAAGCTCTTGTACATTGCCACAATCACAAGGCCTGACATTGCAGTGGCAATAGGTACACTGTGTAGACAAGTCTCAGCCCCAGCCCAAAGGGATTGGAACGCAGTGCCTGAAAGGAACTGTGCACCTGAAGCTACGAGTCCCAGCAACTTCTGTGTCAGACGTGATAGGGTACGTGGACGCAGTTTGGGCTGGAGACCATTCGGACCGAAAATCTACCAGTGGGTAGATATTTTTGCTTGGCGGAGGACCCATCAGCTGGTGCAGTAGGAAACAAGCCTCTGTGTCTGTGACACTTTCCTCGATGAAGGCAGAGTACGTGGCAGCGGCCCACGCCAGCCAAGAAGTTACCTGGTTGCGACAGCTTCTGAATGATCTGGGGTAAAAATTGGATAGATCCACACCGATCCTGGAAGACAGCCAAGGATGTATAGTGCTGGCACAATCAGAAAGAATCAACCCCAGAACCAAGCACATTGATGTAAAATACCATGTAAAATACCATTTCCTGAAAGAAACAGGAACAAGGACTCCTAGATCTGCAATATGGTCCTACAGAGGCTATGACAGCGGATGTATTCAAGAAGCCACTAGCAGGGGAACACCATCGCAAGCTATTAAGAAGAATGAACCTAGTGGGTTTGACTAGTGACTGTTGAGAAGGGGTGTTGGATTGTGCAAGTCACAAGTAAAAGCGCACTGCAAGCCCTGCAAGCTTAATATGGGGCTTGTCCAGTAGGGGGAGGGTCAGGGGATGGAACAGGTTTTTTTTCCTCCTCCCTTCTCCTCTCTGTCCTCCATCTTGTCCCATGCAGTCTGTACAGTATGGAAGTATGTCTTCTGAGCTCTTAGTAAAGTTCTGTTTTGAAGAAACTTCTGCTGTGTGTTATTCAACAGAAAACTAACTCTACAATATCTTTCACCCCAGGGCATAGCAGGTCTGTGAAGGGCCTGGGCTCAGATCCTAATTATGGGCCCCCTAAGAGCAAGGGGGCTGGGTCTCCAGGGTCTCTGGGGGGGAGGTGAGGCAAGAGACTCCACTCCAGGCTGCTGCTGCTGCTCTAGAGACTCCAGCCCCAATGTGGAAGAGTGGAATGGATCTCAAAAAAATCATCCAGGCCTGTGTTTCTGAACCCAAGATATATTGCTAGAAGTGATTAAAGAATGCCTCTGCAACCCAACTTCATGATTATTTCATTTCATGTTTACAAAGGATTCCTGTACTTTAAAAGGCTGATCTGGGCCATTCCCTTGCATAGAGGCAGGAATAACCATCCATGTCATTTATTTAAACAGTATTTTTTAAAACTATCAGTGATGGAGAGTCCAGTCCATACATTTCCTTAGTAGCTTGTTCCACTCCCTACTATTCCTATAGTTTGAAATTGGTCCTTATATTTAAGTCATATTCCTTCCTGCAACAGCAGCCTTGTTCTACTCTGTGCCTAAGACAACAATTGATCTCTATCCTCTTTATATATTAAACATATTTTAAAACTTATGTCACCCCTTACCTCAAGTCTCCCCATGACTGAACCTGCCCAGGTCTTACAGGAATTGATTGCAGGGGAGAACGGGGTGCTGCAAATACGTCTACATGGGGCTTTGACCTGCTATTGAGAATCCCTGGTTTTTGCAAAGGGACCTGGCCAAACTCTCTGTGTGTGCGCAAAACTCTAGTTGTGTACAATTCAGCGCTTTAGCTTGCCTACTGCAAAGCTCATCCTGCATGATGCACTCTTTTCTGAATGGTACAGCTGAACTGAGGAGTTGGGGGGCAGGAGAAAGAGCCAGATGAGGCAGATTTCAAGCAGGGCAGGAGACACGATTGGTTTCATGACTGCTTCCACTGGTCCACAGTGCAGTCATTGCTCCCTCTGGGAAATAATTTCCCTAAGGGAAATAATACAGAATTTGACTGGAATAAAAAGAGCAATATGAGAAACTCCCTCACGGAGGGGGCTGGGAGATCCTAGCTCAGCTTTCCTGAGTGTTCCTAGGATGTTCATCAGGTGTTTACCCTGAAAATACCAATAAGTGTTTCCGTTACCATTCATTTATGATGGATCTCCTTGTAAGCAAGTTATTCAGCAAGGAGATTAGGGAGTTCTTGCCTTCCAATACAAAGCTACACAAGGCAGTATTACTTGGTTAAGTTGAGCTTGATTTCCCACCTTAATACTGGGTGGCATGTAAATTTAAGTAAATATACATTTCCTAGCAGCACTCAGCCACTTCAAATGGCATTAGGGGTCTGGGCCCCTGTGCTATGCTAGCTACATCACTGTTTTCACCCATATTTTATTCTTATTTTGTGTACAACAGATCAAAAGTTAATGTGAGCAGTTTTCAGACAATTCACACTGATTTGGGGTGCTCACCCTCACACCCAACTTCTCAACTCTACAGCTGACCTGTTCTCAGAGCTTTGGAGGCATATACCTTCCAACACATCTCTGTCCTGCTTCCAGCAACCTTTTGCTCCCAGAGTGATCAGTTCTGCTGCTCTGCCCCCTGAAACTTCCATGTATACCCCTCACATGTGCCAATTAAGGCTAATAAGTCAGCATAGGCTGCACCTGCCTTGAAGAACTGTACAGGTTGTGGACTGTAGAAAAGGAGTTAATCCTGCAATGACTTATCCTGAGCCATCTGCCCTGGAATCTGTCTCAATACCTGAGCAGAGGAACTCTGGGTAAGGATGGAGCGGCTGAGAGCAGGGAACGAATGAGTAAATTGTGCCCCCTGGGCCTGGCTCTGTTTGATCATTGTTGGACTGGAGCTCCAGTTAGGAGGGACATGTGAGGAAAGGAGAACAAAATTCAGGGGATGTTGATTGGAGAGAGAAGACAATGGATGACAAAAAGAGAGAGAATGAGGTAAGAGGAGAGAGAGAACACAAAAACTGCCATACTGAGTCAGAAGATTGGACAATCTAGACCAGTAGTCTGCTGTTGGTGGGTTAAAGGAAATGCACAAAGTCAGACATGGAGAGCACAGGATTAGAACCCTATCTTTCTGAAAGTCATGGGTTCTAATCCTGTGTATTCGCACACCCAATAGCTGCCTCCAGCCCACCCAGCTGCCCATAGCTACTTGAACCTTTGGGTTCAAGTAGTTGGGGGAAGATCAAAACTGATTAGAAATGAGCAATGCTTAATTTGTAAAAACAATTAATGAATTGCCTCAGCCCAAGCCAGCCCCAGAAGTCAGTCACACTCTGATCTAGAAGCCACGCCTCCCAGCTCAGAGTTTGTTAAGGCAGGGATCTGAACCTTATTCTTCAGCTAGCAATGCAGCCACTGGACTGCTCTGCCTTTTTACAGCTGAATCTAAAACAGGAATTCTTGTGATTTAATCTACACGATGGCTGATGCAAGGCAGGAAACTCATGGAGAAATCAGGCATATAATACAAAAGGTCAAAGTCAGAGAGAAAATCCCTGACATTCAAAGATTTTTTAACAAAACAAGCTAATGGACAGGCTCTGCACTACGGCAGAGAGCTCTCAGCTAGGGATAGGTGATCTTCACAGAGTCTGGGCTTTGGAGAACCTATTGCTCGCACTTCCAAATCTAGTCTAAATTTGCCTAGACATTAAACCCAGGATCCCCTCCCCCCCTTTTTCTTCCAAGAGTGATTCAGCTGAACTAACTAAGTCATACATGGAGAGCGCACTTAGAGCACTTGGCTATGTTCCTGAAAGTCGTGGGTTCTAATCCTGTGTATTCGCACACCAAATAGCTGCCTCCAGCTCTGTACAAGTCAATAGGAGTTTAGTCATTGACTTTAATGGGAGCTGGATCACACTTGGAATAATTAGGGTGGCCAAATATGCAAATTTTAGGACGCCTATGAGAAATACAGGTTGCTGGGCTGCATTGGAGCCAATGCAGCCCAGCAACCTGTATTTCTCATAAGCGTCCTCTAAAACGTGCATACCTGGTCACCCTACAAGTAATCCATTACCAAGCGAAACAGCCAAATGACTTTGCTGTTGCAATGAAGTCAATGGCTTAGCTGCCATAGACTTTCATGGTGGAGGCCTGTACCCCTAGACCACTATCTACACAAACCTTTCACTCATTAGTAGCCTTGTTGAAGCCCATTTCAAAAAAGCTGCTCTTTTGTAAGTTCTTTGTGGATCACAGTTCTAGTTTGTAAGACATCTACTTCTACCAGCCTCACTTTAAGTAACAGGTTCATCTCACTAATAAAAAAGCATGGGCTCAGTTCTGCTAGAAACAACTAGATTTGGGGGGCAGCTTGCCCCTTACGCACACCAGTGAGTCACTATTCCCATGAATAGCCCCTTTGACCAACACTGGATTATGTGACTGCCCAACAGAATGAGAGACATGTTGTTCCAAGTGTGGCTCTTAGTTTGTTAGTTCAGCTGAATCACTCTTGGAAGAAAAAAAGGGGGGGGGAGGGGGATCCTGGGTTTAATCTCTAAGCAAATTTAGACTAGATTTGGACTTGCGAGCAATAGGTTCTCCAAAGCCCAGACTCTGTGAAGGTCACCTATCCCTAGCTGAGAGCTTTCTGCTATGGTGCAGAGCCTGTCCATTAGCTTGTTTTGTTACAAAATCTTTGAATGTCAGGGATTTTCTCTTTGATTGTGACCTTTTGTATTATATGCCTGATTTCTCCATCCATAGAAACAGGAAAAAGCACTGATCATCAAATGCCTTTACAAGCAAATGCCTTGTGTTGGGTTTTTTGTTTGTTTTTATGATGCTTCTCCCACCTGCTTGTTTCCACGCCATCCTAGTCCCAAGTTAAATCTAGATGGCTCTCAAATACACTGATACCCTTGGCTTCAATAACCTTTCCTGGGGATTTACTCCTTGTATTTAGGATCAAAGCCCTGCCATAATAAATGTGCTGGGCTTTTTAATTGGTCCTGTTGTTAGTTTTAATTATGTGGTGGTTGAACACTTACAGCACTTGACTATATTCCTGAAAGTCCTGGGTTCTAATCGTGTGTATTCACACACCCAATAGCTGCCTCCAGCCCACCTAGCTGCCAGTAGCTACTTGAACCTTTGGGTTCAAGTAGTTGGGGGGAGAACAAAACTGATTAGAAATTAGCAGTGCTTAATTTATAAAAAAACAATTAATGAATTGCCTCACTCCAAGAAGTCACACTCTTGATCTAGAAGCCACGCCTCCCAGCTCAGAGTTTGTAAAAGCAGGGGACTGAACCTTATTCTCCAGCTACTAATGCAGTCGCTGGACCGCCCTGCCTTTCTACAGCTGAATCTAAAACAGGAGTTCTTGTGATTTATTTAATCTACACAATGGCCAATGCAAGGGACAGGATAGGAAACTCATTAATAAAAGCCAAACGAACGATCCAGGGTTTTTCTGGCTTTCATTTCCAACCCCCACATGTCCAATATTGGCCTTTTATGGTTTGGGGTGCAGACTTGTCCTGGGAATATTTCTTGGAGCTCAGCTCCCCCTTAGATTTAATTGCCAGGGCTGAACCCTGGCACGCCCTGGCTGCTACAAGTTAAGCCCTGGAAATTGGGTGTTTCTACATATTCCATTAGCCATGTATTTTCCTGTGTTTGCATGCATATTTATATACAGAAAAATGGGGACAGCCATGGGACAGACCTGGGTTATAGCAGGAGTGGCCAAAGTTCTCATCCCCAAGAGTCGCATATCAAAATCTTCTTATGGTCATGAGCCATAAAACATACATGTGCTTCCATCGCCCCTTCCCTGCTTTGTGATTGGCTGGTGGAACTGGGGCTCTGTAGTCCTGGATGCTGAGATTCTGAGCAGCAGCTGCAGTTCAGCAGCTGAGACTTGGGTGCAATGAAATAAGACACAGAACCATTAAGGCAGCTCAGGGCCTGGGACAGGTCACGGACAAGTCACACTATTTATTTAAGCTTCTGTCCTGCCCTTCCCCGAGCTCTGAGCAGGCTACAATATAAAAGCCATATTCAAAACTAAAAGTACATAAAGATAAGAATCCTCTAGAAACCTCCTCTCTAACCCATAGCCTCAAACTTGAACGATCCAAGAGCCACAAGTGGCTTGTGAGCCACCAATGTGGCCACCGCTGATATATAGCCAATGTTACTTGCGGACACTCAGAGACAGAGCAGAGGGGCTGGTCTGCTCCCTGCTGATCAGTGTGGGCTAATCCTGCCCACACTGAATCACTGTCAGCAGGGACTGTCCCAATCTGTCAATAGCATTCCCAGTCGGGGCTGCTGCTACCTGCTGACAGACCATGAGCACTCCGGTGACAGCAGCCCTAGCAGGCATGAACCTGCTGCTATTCGCACAAGCTGGAGAATGTAAAGAAACGCCTGTGTGGGGCAATTTCCCATCCATTAAGTTAATGGAGGCCAAGCCATTGGCTTCAATGGATGGAGCATTTCACCAGTGTTTTTTATCACGCCACTCCCTTGTGTGCCACAGACCACCAAAAGAGATGTGCTTTAAGCCACATAGGCACGATGTGCATCAGGACTTCGAGATGGATTTTGATTCTTTATCCTCAGACATCACTGTGAAGACTAACTTCATTTACCATAAGATTTTACTATTGAAATACTGAGCACTGCTGATAATCCTACCTTAAAGCCCCCCACCCCATCCCCCTTTATTCAGAGGTATGGTGGCAGGGCTGCATGGTTAAGGCACTCAATTACATCCCTGGATGCTGTGGGTTCAAGTCATGCTAGATGGCTGCCTCCATTCTGCCCAGCTGTGAATGGGTGCCCAATCCATTGGGCTAGGGAAGTCAGAGTCAGTTATAGCGCTGGCCACATCACTCCCTTGGGCACCATAGGCCACAGAAACCTGTGTGCCTTTAACACACCAGTCCGATGGCCACATGATCAGGATGGGCATGGACTTTGAAAGGCCTTTATGCTGCTGCTGTAACCGTACCCACTTTTAGACTAGAACAGTGCCCAGGAACCATAGGGTGCACTTTTCCACCATTAAAGTCAATGGGACTTCAGTGGATAGAGAACTGCACCCTCACTGTAAATTAGAACCCAGGTCCAGCAGAAGCATCTTTGCAAACCTATTCAGTTGAACTGTACATTGCTCTTCACTCACACAAATTGTCAATGAAAAGTTAAATCTGACAACAGGAGATGGAATAATTGGCTTCAGCAGACTTCTGTATAAGCAGTCTGGTTCTGAAAAAAAGGGCAGTGGCAAACATCAGTTATTTAAACCAACAAAATAATAGTCAGTGGAATAGCCAATTAAGTACACATCACAAATCTGCAGCCTCATTCATTGTTGGTCTTCCTTTCACAGGAACAGAACTGACTTATCTAGCCACACTGGACAAAATACATTAGCTGGATCTTTCTGGCAGGGCAGTTCGCACTGAAACAAGGAAAGATTCCTCCTTTCTTAGTGCTATTGGGTAAAAACAGACATGCATGTAACTACTTTAACATTTCTTATGCATGTTGCAGGACTGTATTGATGCTCTATGTAGCCTTGCAACATGGAAAAGAAATGTTAAAGTCACCCATTGTTACAATCTATCTGGCCATGTGTTCAAAGTATCAGAGTCAACAACACTAATTTTTTCCTGTCAGGGGTACTGTTGCAACTAGAAAGGGCTAGTTTCCTCAAAATGAGCGAGAACCCAGTTTCCTCAAAATGAGCGAGAACCCAGATCATTTAGCCCAGAGATTCTCAAGCTGGTGCTCAGGAGCACCAAAGTGCTCGGGAGAGGTGTGAAAGTGCTCCCCAAGCCAGCTGTCAATAGTGCTCGGGAGCACTTTCACACATTTGAGGTGATCAGTTCATGCAGTAAGCAGAATAAGTTAATTGAATTAAAGCAGGGTCAAATTGGGGTATGGAATGGATTCATTATCTCAATTTCCATTGAATTGTATTAAACTGAATTGCAGAGGGGAGACTTAACCTATGCAAATCATTCATGCAAATTATGCCGTGCTCCCAAATAGTCACATACGTCACTCCAGTGCTTGTGACTAGAAAAAGATTGAGAACCTCTGATTTAGCCCTTGCTCTTAACTTTTTGGAAGCAGATATCTTTATTGCTCAAGGTGATAGTTCTCCCCTAGCACATTCACCTGTACTATACAGTGTATTCCAGCTGGAACCCAACAAACACTTTATACAATTACGGTAGCATGTCTTTTGCCTTGTATTCTCTTAGCATTGGAGAGAGGATGTGACTGCTGTGTTGGTCCCCAAAGTAATAGATGGAGACAAGAGTTCAGATGACCTCTTTTATTGGACCAACTTCTGTTGGTGAGAACATGCAAGCTTTCAAGCCACACAGGGCTATAAACTGAAATAAACAAATAAAATTGGCCATCTGAGATCAGGCTTTTGACAGATTCTAGTACTACCTGCCCACCCCAGTTCCTGTTGTTCTCAATGGGAACAATTATGTACTGACTGAGGCCGTTTTTAGACGTGCAGCGGGGATCAGGCGCGGGAGCGGCGAAACAGCCGCGGCGCTGTTTTACACGAACCAGAAGTGGAAGTTGTGCACGTGATCGGCGGCACGCAATGAAACCGGCCTGATTTCTCGGGGGGGACATACGCGGCCGGAAAAGAATGCGTGGCCGCCAATCACGCGCACAACTTCCGCTTCTGGTTTGTGCAAAACAGCGCCATGGCTGTTTCGTCACTCCCGCGCCTGATCCCAGTGCACGTCTAAAAACGGCCTGTGTGTTTGCATACCTGTCCCCATGTGACTAACAGAAACCGTTGAATTCTCTTTGGGTGTTTTAAATGAGATGCTACCACGCATGGCCACTCAGGAGCCACTCATCTGGGCACCCATCAGAAGGTGGTACAGTGGGATGCGCACTCCATGAGCCACTCAGCATTCACACATGGCACACTACAAAGGAATCTGGAGTGGGCCATGCAGCACAAGTCAAAAAAAGTGTGTGGCAATGGGTGCCCATGCGATGCAACCCGTGCCCGTATGGACTGGGGCGGCGTGGCAGCCTAGGCCAGAAGACAGGTCCCCTGATCACAGGCACTGTGGGCAGGAGACACGGCCTTTGCAAGTCACAGGAACTGGCTGCGGGTGCTGGGGATTCCTGGTTCCCCAGCACTCACGACAGGGCATGTCAGTTTCAAAGGCCGGCCTGGTGTGCTTCCTCCTCCCCCATGGTCAGTGGCAGGGGAGTGAGAGGTGGTTGCCATGGTAGCCACACTGGGAGTCACCCATTAGAATCCCTCCCCACACACTCCACCCGAGTGGCTGCTCCACAGCTGTGCCACTCAGCAGCCACACACACACCCCCGATCGCCTTGCCCATTTAAAAACACCCTTTGAGTCTTGCTTCTCAGTCTCTGCTACTTGCCGCAGGCATTGCTCTCCTCCTCAAATTTTGTCATCTTGAAGTAAGGCTATGCTTCTCTTTCCTCTCCTGCTATGTATGTATGAAGTTATCTGCTAGGGGATTACTGAAAAGCAAATAATAGTATATTCAGGCTTAACTCTAGATACAGTTCCCTCTTCAGCCTTGCGGGAGCCATATTACATGCATGACTGTCCTAGCCAAAGAACAGCTCTAATATGAAGGCTGCTGCTCGCCGGTGGTATCTGTATTGCTGTTTGTATCATCATTATTCATAATTATTAGTCTTGCAATAGCTCCAAGAGGAAAGTCCCAACTGAGAACAGGACTCTCTTGTGCTACACACTGTACAAGCAAATACAATACAATCCTGAATGCAGTGAAACCGATGGCAAAACTCCTATTGACTTCAGTAAGGAAGGACACATTCTTAAAAGTTTTCCCTGCCCTGGAGAGCTTGCAACCCAAACAGACAAGACAAAGGAAACGTTACTACCATTTTACAGAGCGAGGACTAGGCACTCCAGCCAGGCTCAGATTCAGGCCCATGGGGTCCTGGGCAAGTGTTCTGGTTGCAATACCGGAGCCAAAAATAGCAATATCGATGTGTGGAGCAGTGATCCTCAACCCTTTCTTATGTTGCTCATGAATGATACCATATTCTATTACTTGAAAGCCTAGGGGGGCCCATGCACACTTGCAGACTGCTTACATGCCTTCCCATTTAAAACTCATGGTCAGACACAAGAGAGAAGAGGTTCAGCAGGCAGGCAGCAGAAAGTCCCCAATCATCCTCAAAGGTGAGCACCAGATGGGTTTGGGGGGGGAGCTGTTGGGAAGGAGCCTGGCATGGGGCCCCAGTCTAGAGCAAGGAGCTGCCAAGGTGGTGGGGGCTGGCCTGGAGTGGATGCCTGACTTGGAGTAGGGGAGCTGAAAGTTGAGTTGGAAAGAGCAGGAGGCTGGGAGAGTAAAGAGAGCCTGTAGCGAGAGCAGGGAATGAGTGGGGAGCTGAATGCTAGAAAGGTTAGAGAAGAGAGCCAGGACAAGAGCCAGGGGAGTGAGGAAAGAGGGGGAAGGGAGACTCCATGCTTATTTATTATTGATAACCAAGCAAGTAATTAAAGTCCAACAGCTACATGAACAATTGCATCAATTAGCAGAAGATATGCAGAGCCAAACTTCACATTAGAGATCAGCCTACTTTCCGGTAGCCCTTACTTATCTAGTGGCTATTGAGAAGAAGCTTGCAAAACTATGTTGTTTATTTTTAATTTCTCATTTATTTTTATTTTCTGCTTACTTTACAACCTTAAAGCAAAACCTATATATGTAGGACTTAGCTTTCAAAATAAAACTGTGGCTCACCAGAAGTCTTGAACTTTGAAAGTGGCTCAGTCACACCACATAAAAGGTCCACCCTTCCATGCTGTGCCTCAAAATTGCTGATTGGCTGACTCATGGTGCATTCCCATTCACCACTCTGAGCCACATAAAAGCCCAAAGAGAAAGTTGCTTGAGCAATGCAAGAGAAGTCAACAAAATACCCAAGCTGTGCGGTTTGCTTCCAGCTACTGTTCCGGCCTCATTTTTTCACCAGTTTCCTGGTACTCCGCCCTTGGCTTCTGGTGTCCTGGCCTCTAGCTTGCGGTGACTCTCCCAACTCCTGCTTCATCGTTGACTTCCAATGCAACTCTGATTACCTTTGTCCAGACATGGCACAGATACCCATCTCCAATCCACCTCCCCAAATTGAGGCCTGAGTATAGTAAGAAACTTGCCTGAGGTAACACAGACAGCGTGTGGCAGAACTGAGAAGGAACCCAGATCTCACAAGCCTTCATCCAGTGCATTAAATTAATCACAATAGGAATCTTCCATTTTGTACTAAATATCCCAGTAAACCACCAATTCAAAGAAACAAGGAAACCAGACTTTTCTCTCATCGGTCTCCACATTTGTATGTAAAGAGCTTAAAAATTTAACTTTGGCGGATGAGGTTAGGAGGCTAAATCTGCTCTGACACTGCTAGTACCTCTGCCAAAACCACAACCTGCTGAGTGACATTAGTTCCCACGCTGTCTGCTCAGCTGCTAGGCTAGGGATTTCCAGTTATCAAAGGGGTGGAAACCGGCTCCCTGCATGCTATCCTCACAAGGGACTGGGCTGGTCTAGCAACCACATCAACAACCTCCCTCTTTCAATTCCGCAGTCTGATGGAGAAGACTAGCTCTGATATAACTCCACCCTCTCTCAGGATTGGCTGGAACCAGCCTGTCTGTCTTCTCAGATTAACAGCACCTCTATAGGTGACTGAGCTAGCTGCTTCTTGATTATCCACCTGGGCATAGATCAGTTTTTAGCTTTAGCTAGCAGATTTCTCTTATATTAGCAGCCTCTTGGCCGTATTTTAGCTCCTTGCTGGCTGTAGCCAGGCCATCAACAACATTATAGCCATCCAATTTACTACAGTCGGTTTATGCGACTACCTGCTCTAAAAGCGTGTTGTGTGAATGAGCCCTGGAAGTTCCTGATGAGGTGAGATTAGAATGAGATGTTCCAGTTTTTGGCAGCCTCATCAAAGAGTCCAAGGGCTGGCAGGAGCTATCATATCCTCGAGGTGGTAAAAGTAAAGCTTTTCACCTCTCTTCGGGCATTTTTAGACAAACAGGGAAATTCACTGGTTCAAAAGACTCCTGCAATCCCCCGGACGTGTGAGGTAGTGGGATGAGAATGTCTTTAAATGAGCAGCCCACTTGCATGACATTGATGCCGGGGGTGGGGTGTGGGGTGGGTGTCTGGAGAAGAGTAATGCTCTCCCCAGCTGCCTCAACAAACAGCTGATGACAGGTCAGAGCACCAGCCCTCATCAGCTGTTTGTACAGCCAATATGCTAGCAGTCTTGCAAAAACTGGCATTGATTTGAATACTGTGATAGTCGCATGAGTTTCACAGGAAATTTAAAATTTCTATTTGTGAAACCTCGATATCAAGGTTTTACTAATCTGGGAGTTTTCCCAGACAGCTCGTGCGAGAGGCATTTACACAAGCAGGTAATTACTGCATTTACTAGGAAATTCGCAGCTCTGCGTCTCATGTAAAAACATCCTTTGCTGGCAGATATTTTCAAAAGACTGAGTTGTTCATAAGCAAGTGAACACAGAATTTGTATGGTGGGAAATAATTGAGACATCACCAACAGGAATGTGGGCTTGTGTGAACGACAATTAATATAGTGGCGAGGTTTCATCTTACAAACAATTATGATCTAATTGGATGATTTTATCCAGAAAGCATTTAATTTATATAGAAAGGAGGTGGGTGAAAAGGAAGCAATTACTCTCAACACAGGGCGGATTAAAATAGAGACCAAAATACACTGGCACACTCCAATTAACTGATCATTTTAACTTGTGTTTATAATTTTGTTTTTAATGACATGGGCAAAGTCGGCTAATTGAATTATTTCATAGCTTCATCTCTGCTGTCTAGAGCGGTTACCAATATGGGGGGTGGGGATGGCCTCAAGAGATCTTCCATATGTCACGTTGCTAATGGCTGTAGTCACAACATTCGTTCTGTTAAGAGTCTCATCCAGACATCAAGCTAAACTTTGTTCCCATTTAAGCCAATGGGAGTTATGCCACTGACATCAATTACGGTAGCCTTTGGCCTATTGTATAATGATCACTCCATCGACTGGCACACAAAAAGTTCCACAGGACACAGGAATTGGAAACTCTAATGGGGAATAGTCAAGCTGTTCTGATTTTGTTGTTGTTAATTCTTTGGGTCTGACTGTTGTTGTTGTTTGTTGTTGTTAACTCTTTGGACTCACCATTTAGTCTCAGTTCATTGATCAGATCTGCCCACAAAAGCAGATCTTGTTAGGAGACTGAACCAAAAAGAGCACAGCTAGTGCAAATGATTTTCTTGAGGATTACAAATGTCCTTTTATACTAAATTGATGAGCTAGAGTTTTAAAAATTACAGCTGGTCACCAATTATTTTTACCTCTATGAAAAATGTCAGCTGAAAACTAGTTGGGTTTTTTTTTGACACTTTCTCTTTAAAATTTAGAAATGAAAAATTTGGGGTTTTCCAACTGAAAACGAGTTTGGTTTTGACATTTTAGGCTGCAAATCTTCAATTGGCAAAAAATAATAATAATAACAATTCCCCCCTTGTCAGAGTTTTAATTTTTGGCTGACTGGAAACTGAGAGAGGGGAGTAGGGGTTGACAAAAATGGACATTTGTTGTTTTTTTAAAGTTTTAATTTTTCAAAAAGTGATTTTTCTATTTGAAATATTTCATCAAGGAATTTTAAGTTAATTCTAGTAAGCATGCTGGAAGTGCTTAAACTTGGTGATAGTGGGTGCAATCCAACTCGGCGCATATGTCGCCTGCCGGTGCAATGCCCGGCCAGGCAGCGGGTGCATATTTGCACCCTAGCCTCCTCCTTCAACCTCCACCTTTGGACCAACTCCCCCACCCATACTAATGGCCATTCTCTTGCTCTTGTGCTCTCTAGAACCTGCTCTGTCGCTGATCTCTCCTTCGAGCCTCATCCTATATCAGACCACTTCCTTGCCTCTTTCAACATTTCCCACTGTCCCCCCTCCTCTTCCCCTTCTCTACGCCCCTTCCGTGACCTTCAAGCTATTGATCCCCTGGACTTTGCCTCCTCTCTCTCTCCCCTTCTTCCTACAGTCTTCTCTTCCTCCTCCCCTGACTCCGCTGTCTCTGCTCTCAACGCCTCTCTCTCCTCCACACTTGACTCCCATGCCCCTCTCTCTTCCCGCCCTGCCTTCTCCCACAACCCCCGTCCTTGGCTCACCCCTAGTATCCGCCACCTCCGTTCTTGCACTCGTGCTGCTGAACGACTCTGGCGCAAATCCCATTCTCACGCTGACTTCCTTCACTTCAAATTCTGTCTCTCCACCCTTACTTCTGCTATCTCCCTTGCTAGACAACACTACTATGCCTCCCGCATTGAGTCCTGTTCTCGGGACCCTCGCCGCCTGTTCTCTACCTTTGACTCCCTCCTCAAGCCTCCCTGTCCTCCCCCTCCTTCTTCCCTTTCTGCTCAGGATCTTGCCTCCTTCTTCACCTCCAAGATAGACAAGATCCGCCTCGACATCGCTTCCCACTCCTCTCTTCCCACTCCCACCCCTCTCCCTCCTCCCCCTCCTTCTCTCATGTCCTCCTTCTCCCCTGCCTCCCTTAAGGAAATCTCCTCTCTGCTCTCCTCCTCCAACCCTTCCACTTGCCCCCTTGATCCCATTCCTTCCCGCCTCCTCACCTCCATTACTCCCACTGTCGCCCCTTCCTTCCTGCACATCATCAACCTCTCCCTCTCTACTGGCTCTTTCCCTTCTGCCTTCAAACATGCCACAGTCTCTCCTATTCTCAAAAAGTCCACTCTTGACCCCTCTGACCCTTCTAGCTATCGTCCTGTCTCACTCCTTCCTTTTGCTTCCAAGCTGCTTGAACGTGTTGTCTACTCCCGCTGCCTTGACTTCCTATCCTCCAACTCCTCCCTTGACCCCCTCCAATCTGGCTTCCGCCCCCTTCATTCTACTGAAACTGCTCTCGCTAAGATCACCAACGATCTTCTGGTGGCTAAATCTAAACGTCTCTATTCCATTCTTGTCCTCCTTGATCTCTCTGCTGCCTTCGATACTGTTGACCACTCACTCTTGCTGGATTCCCTTCACTCCCTTGGCTTTTGTGGCTCTGTCCATAACTGGTTCTCCTCCTACCTCTCTGACCGCTCCTTTAATGTGTCTCTCTCCAACTCCGCCTCCTCCTCCTTCCCCCTCTCAGTTGGTGTTCCTCAAGGCTCTGTTCTTGGCCCTCTCCTCTTCTCGATCTATACCTCATCCTTAGGCAAACTCATTGCCTCCCATGGCTTCCAATACCACCTCTATGCTGATGACACTCAACTCTATCTCTCTACTCCCTCTCTCTCTCCCTCTGTTCAAGCTCGTCTCATCAACTGTCTCTCTGACATCTCTACCTGGATGTCTCAACGTCAACTCAAACTCAACATGGCTAAAACTGAACTCCTTATCTTCCCCCCTCATCCTTCCTCTCCTTCCTCACTGTCAATAACTATTGATGGAGTCACCATCCTGCCTGTCCCCCAAGCCCGTAGCCTAGGCTTCATCTTTGACTCAGCCCTTTCTTTTAAACCCTACATTGACTCTGTTGCTAAATCCTGTCGCTTCTCCCTCCATAACATTGCTAAGATTCGCCCTTTTCTCTCTGTCTCGTCTGCCAAAACTCTTGTTCATGCTCTGGTCATCTCTCGCCTCGATTACTGTAACCTCCTTCTCACTGGCCTTCCCCGGTCTCACCTTTCTCCCCTCATCTCTGTCCAAAACTCTGCTGCCAGGGTCATCTACCTCGCCAGTCGCTTCGACCATGTGCAGCCCCTCCTCTCTTCGCTTCACTGGCTTCCCCTTCCTGAACGAATCCTGCACAAGCTCCTAGTCTTCACCTATAAAGCTCTTCACAACCTTGCTCCCCCCTACCTCTCTGCACTTATCGCCCTCCATACTCCAGCCCGTGCACTTCGCTCCTCCTCTGTCCCTTCTCTCACCCTTCCACGCCTTCCCTGCTCCCCTAAGCGCCTTCGTCCCTTCTCACTTGCTGCCCCCCATGCCTGGAACTCCCTCCCTGTCCACATCCGCCTTGCCCCCTCCCTTCATACCTTCAAATCTCTCCTTAAAACTCACCTCTTTCGCTCTGCTCTGTCTGACTCTTTATCCTGCTGAGCCACTATTCCTATACCTACGATCGGTTTACCCTTATCCTTGCCACATGGACCTGCCTGCTGTCATTCTCATCGTAACCAAGCCAAGTACGTGCACTTGAGACCTCGCATCTTCATGAATGTTAGACCCCTTGTCTCTCCCTCTGTTCCCCTTCCTAAGTCTCTCCCCCAGCTCCTGTCTCTCAGATTGTAAGCCCTAGGGGCAGGGACCATGTCTATTTTATTACTTTGTAAAGTGCCAGGTACACTGCTGGCGCTATATAAATGTTTGTTATTAATAATAATAATAATAATAATAATAATAATAATAAATTTGCACATGCACACCACGCATGCAGAAGCTGCTCAGTGCAATGTGCCCCTGTCTCTCACTATGTTTCACTCTCCCTTGTCAACTCTGGATTGTAAGCCCTCTGGGGGAGAGACCTGTCACCAATCATGCCTGTTCTGGGCTAGGTACATTGCTGGTGTGGTATAATTAATAATAATTTTCTTCCCTGTTCTAGGCACGGGTTGCTGAAAATTACACTGACTCCAGCAGTTCCATACAGGCTATATTAACCATTATTTTGACCACAATGCAGTGTGAGAGGCCCTCATGCTCAGGGACAGTCAACAAGTGTGTGCTGACATGTCTGTCTAGCCTGGACATTGCTACAAGTCTTTGGAGCTTACACTGAAGCTGCTCTGCATACACAACTTGACTGGAGAGGCAGCAGAGTGCTGAGCCTTAGAATCACCTATTTCCAGTGTTGGGTAATATCTTTCTTGAAGTATCAAGATGCCAACATTTTAACCTTTTTTTGGTATCTAGAAAGAGAAACGGTACTTTTTTGCAGTCAATATCAAGTGAAACTGAATCATTTTGGATGTACAGCCTCTATTATGAAATATTCCCAATTGAAAACAAAGATTATATAGCTGCAGAAGCAGCTCTACACTTATGGTGGCGTGCACTCTCTGTTAAAATCACAAACATTTTACTCGTAAAATCTACTTGATTTATCCTATCGCTGTGAAATTTTGTAGGAAGGATTGTTTGGGTGAAGGGTAAAAGCTATCTAGATTTCAGACAGATCAGTTGAGAAACATGGAGTTATACAAGTTTGAATATTGGCAGCAGAACTGGGGTTTTTTTCTGAGGTTTGTGACTTTTTTTGTTGACACAGAAAAGTTTACCGTATCTGTCTGGAGGTGTAGAGGTATCAAAAAATTCAAGTGTGCATTTTAGTTATTTCCCGAGTTTGGATTTTGAAAATAGGTTGTGTAGCTTTAAAGTTGTGAAACACACTTGTGACAAGAACACACAAACAGCCCCTCCATGTTGGGGGTAGGTTTGAAAATCCCCCTGCCCGTGGGCTTCACTCTCTCAGTGACTCTCACCCCAATGCTCATTCATTTAGCAGCTCCCCTCATTCAGGAACAGGAGGAAGTCAGCTGTGGAGAGAGGTGGCTGCACTGCATTACCCGGTTGTCTGAAGGCACTGAGTAGGTGACAGCAGCAGCTCGCTCTCCCTCCAAGCCATGCCCCTGGCTTTCCTGGTCACGTCACTAGAGAGAGAGATGTGGGACAGGCAGAAGGGAGGAGCTCGGGGAGCTGGAGGAAGGGAAGGTGTGCAGCTATTTATCTGGCTCCCATATTCTTTCTTTCCCTCAGAGCTGCTGGTGCTGGCTGTCATTAGTGGCAGAGGTGAGGGAGCATGGCACAGCTGTCAGGGGTGGGACCTGCACCCTTTTCCTCCTCAGGGTGTAACCTAGAATCCCTTCTTCCCACTCAGGTCAAGCCTAGCCAGCCCAAGCCAAAGAGGCTATTTCTGGGTTTGTCTTCCCCTTCTCCTTCTCTCTTTCCACCCATCCAATCTCTATTATTAGTAGTTACTCAGGGAGTGGGACTGCTTCAGCCTCCCCTCCTCTCCTTCTGACTTCCTCGGTTGGCTTGGGTTTCCCTTTGGCTGACCTTTTGCATAGACAGCCTGAGAGTGGAAAAGGAGGGAGTGAAGAAGCTCAGTTAGAAAGAAAAGAGAGGATGAAGATCTGTGGAGAGACGGAGTTGAGACAACCCTCCCAGAGAACCTAGGGGCCCTGCCTCCTAGCCCCCCTGTTCTAACCTACTATGCCTCTAGCACTGTTAGAGCAGGGGCTGACTGACAGTCAGGACCCTTACATTCTCCAGGAGGAAAGTCAGGGCTACTGGGTTTGAGTGGAGGGGGCTAGGAGCCAGGACTCCTGGATTAACTGGGAGGAGATTGGGGGCTAGTAGGTTAGAGCAGTGGGGCTGGGAGCCAGGACCTCTGGGTTCTCTGGGAGGGGAGTGGGAGCAAGTGGGTCATTGGGGGGGGGGGAGTCAGGACTCTTGAGTTCTCTGGGAGCAGAGTGGGAGCCAGTGGGTTAGAGCAGGGGGAACTGGGAGCCAGGACTTCTGGGTTCTCTGGGAGGGAGAGGGGAAGCTAGTGGGTTGGGGCGGGGGAGAGAGAATGAGAGACAGAACTCTTGGGTTCTCTGGGAGCAAAGTGGGAGCCAGTGGGTTAGAGCAGGGGGAACTGGGAGCCAGGACTCCTGGGTTCTCTGGGAGGAGGGGGGTGGAAGCTAGTGGGTTAGAGTGGGGGACAGGATGAGAGACAGGACTCTTGGGTTCTCTGGGAGGAGAGTGGGAGACAGTGGGTTAGATCAGGGGGAACTTGGAGCCAGGACTCCTGGGTTCTCTAGGAGGGGAGTTGGATCTAGTAGGTTAGAGGGGGGACAGGGATCCAGGACTCCTGGGTTCTCTGGGAGGGGAGTGGGAGATAGTGGACTAAAGGGGAGGTTTGGATCCAGGCAGGAACTAACTAAGTGCTTAATGATAAAGTGGGTCTGCTGGGGTGAAATGAGATGTTGACACCTGCGAGAATCTCGCCAAGAATGAGCTTCTTGGTGAGATTCTCTGGGTCAAGAATCTTGTGAGAATTGGTGTTGTGTTGCCATTCTCATGAGATCCTTGAGCGCCACCAAAAATGCCCCGAAAACGTTTTGCACATGCACAAAATGGCCACTGGAGGGCCACACACGTGCGGAATGGCTGTGGCATTTTGGGTTTTTTGAAACTCTCACAAGATTTTTGAGAAACTCTGTGCATGCAAACAATGGTCACTGGAGCCTGTGCAGGCACAGAATGGCTGCAGCAGCCATTTTCACATGCACAGAACATTTGGGGGATTTTTGAGAACCTCATGAGATTCTCATGAGAACTCACAGTGTTCTCGTTTCAGCTCTGGGTCATGGTTGCCTGGAGGGAAAGTGTCGGTGGGGCTTAGTTAGGACAGCAAGGTTTCCCTCAATGAAAGGACAAACAAAATCTTAATTGTCCTGAAAACTGTTGAGTTCACACTTGATCAGCTTCTGAATCAATGGCTGATGCTGGTTCTCAACTGTAAAAAGGAAATAATGCTAACTGCCCCATTTCTCCCTGTTGTGACAGTCTTTCCCCTTCTCTGTAACTGACAGATGTAAACACAACCTTTGCATTACTGCTGTGAACCCAGTTCCTTTCACATGCCTATTCCCTTCACCTGATAAGCTGTTCTCTACTATACCCCCAACCCATGTTTGCTGTAGCCTCGTCCTCTCTACGTGTTTACCACTATTATTGTTTCTTTGTCTCCTACATCAATACATATGTTTTACAGCTCTGTTTTTAAATGTCTGGTGCTCTCTCTCTCTAACCGCCCCTCCCATTAGTTACCTTGTCTTATCCACTCCCACCCATTCTGTGTCTCCTCATATATATCTGCCTTACATTTGCTCAGTGTATATATTTCTGACTAGCTATGCTACATGCCTGAGGAAGGGCCTTGTGTGGCCCAAAAGCTTTACTCATTTTCACCAACAGCAGTTGGTCCAAAATAATATATCATTCAAACTACTTTGTCTCCCTCTCTGTAAACTAGGGAGAGAGGAGTGGGAGGGAAGTTCATGAGTAGTAAAATGTCACAGGCAGGGATTTTTAACAGGAGGGAGCAGTGAGAAAATGGTACCAGTGCGAAAGTTGTATCTAGTCCAGAATTCTTCCTGGTTTTATTTCTGTCTATGCATTCCCACTTTCAACCACCCTACACAGAGACATGCTGGCGACAAAAAGTCTAGATTGCCAACTGCTGCTTGGGACCTGTAGCGGGAAAAGGATTGTGTGCTCTGTATCTTTAGTGATGCCCTTGCTGATTCTCTTCCTTCTCTCAGGATCAGGCACAGCATATTTTGATGATTTTAGATCTGAGGTTTTGCACAAACTGATGATTTGAGGACTTATCTTTGTCACATTTCCTAGTATTTGGGAGTCGAGACAGTGGAACAGAAAATGACTCTCTGGACACAATCTGCAGATTGGGAACTCAGCCATTGACTTTAGCAGATGGAGATGTTGTTCTCTATTTCAAGCTCTTCTCTATCATAACTGTTGTACATTTACTCCTTTCTGTGTTTGTTTATTTATTTATTTATTTATTTTCTTAAATTTGTACCCACCCCTCTCACTCACAAATGACTTGGGGCGGCTAACAAAGAAATGATAAAAACAATACATTATAGATAAAATATACATATAACAATTATATATACACACACACACACACACGCACACACACACACACACACACAGCAATAAACAATCAAGACAGACAGACAGACAGATATAATATACCAAAACAGTAATAAACAATAAACTCTGATCTGTGTAAAAAACCCACAGCCCTCCCACTACCCACCAACCTAGCCTACATCCCCCTCCCCCTGCCAAACACCTGACGGAAGAGCCAGGTTTCACAACTTTGTCGGAAAGCCAGGAGATCGACTGAGACAAATCTCCACTGGGAGAGCATTCCACAGCAACGGTGCAACCGCCAAGAATGCCTGCCTGTCGTTCCAAATCCGCCAATAACACAGGACCTCCAGGAAGCCACCCCTGGACAACCACAAGGGCTGCCCAGGGTTCCAGGGGGTGAAGTGATCCTTCAGGTAAGCAGGGCCCAGGCTGTGTAGGGCTTTAAAGGTCAAAACCAGTACCTCGAATCAGGCCTGGAAGACAATAGGCAGCCAGTGCAATGCTCGGAGCACTGGTTGCATGTGCTCCCTGTCGCCGATCCCAGTAAGCAGACAAGCCGCTGCATTTTGCACCAGTTGCAGCATCCAAACTGTCGCCATGGGCAGCCCCACGTAGAGCTCATTGCAATAGTTCAGTCTTGAGGTGATAAATGCATGGATAACTGTGGTGATGTTGGAGTCCGAGACATATGGGTGGAGCCTCTTCACCAGATGTAATTGACGGAAAGGGTCCCTGGCCACAGCCGATACCTGGGAATCCAGGTGCAGCTGTGAATCCAGGATCACCCCTAAGCTCTGCACAGATGGAACCAATGGAGGGGGAACACCCGCAATAACAGGAGTGCTCCACTCTCCCAGATCACTGAACCCACCCACCCCCAGCATCACTTCTGTCTTGTCAGGATTGAGCTTCAATTGGCTCGCTGTCATCCAGTCTCCCACAGCAGCCAAACACTGGAACAGCAAGGAGACTGCAAGGCCTGGGTCGGTTGAAAAAGATACATACAGCTGGGTGTAGTCAGTGCATTAGTGCAATGAACCCCCGAGCTGCGCACAACCTCTCCAAGCGGCTTCATTTACACATTGAACAAGAGAGGAGACAGAATGCAGAACCCCACACGAGAGGACCCCAAGGGACGAGGTACAGTCCCCAAGGCCACCCGCTGTGATCTACCTGTGAGGTAAGAACAGAACTATTGCACCCCGTCCAGGTCCCGCAGGTGCATCACTAACATCTCATGGTTCACGGTATCAAAAGCTGCTGATAGATCCAGTAGAACCAGTAGGGTCATATGACCCCTATTCAGCTCCACTAGGAGGTCGTCGACCAAGGCCACCAATGCTGTCTCTATGCCATAACCCAGATGAAAGCCCGACTGCGTGGAGTCAAGAAAACCGGTGCTGCCCAAATGTGCCTGCAGCTGATGGGCCATCACCCATTCAATAACCTTCCCTAAAAAGGGAAGGTTAGAGACAGGCTGATAGCTTGCCAGGGCATCAACATCAAGAGATGGTTTCTTGAGGAGAGGACAGAGTTGGACCACCGCCTCCTTGAGGCAGTCCAGCACCCTCCCATTCTGGCGGGAGGCGTTACTCACCCAGCGGGTGTGCTGGGATGGAAGTTCACAGGAGATAATGGTCCGACCATGGCAAAGGAGAACTCTCCACTCCCCCAAGTATCAGACACCCCCACCCTCCGCCTCAAAGTCAGTGCAGAACATCAAGTCAAGAGTGTGCCACCCCTCATGTGTTGGGCCCACTACCACCTGGGAGAGCCCCAGTTTAGACTGTGCTTTGTGTCTCTTGATGTCTCCCTCTCATTTCTGGTCAGCAACTCGATACTTCATGAGTCTGTCTACGTTTTGCACATTTTACTATGGTGTCATAGACTGTTGTCATGTTCAATTACATGGTGTACTGGTTGGTGGGGAGGTTAGCCCTAGTAGTAGTAACTGCACAGCATGTAGTTGCTGATCTTGTTGTAATATGTCCCCTGCATAATCCCAGCGACTCTTTTCCTGCGATAGAACCCTCCTGCCAAAAGTTTGAATGGTGTCATAGTCTGCTGTCATGTTCAATTACATGCTGTACTGGCTGGTGGGGAGGTTAGCCCTTGTACTAGTAACTGCACGCATGTAATTGCTGATCTTGTAATATGTCCCTTACAAAATCCCAGCTCCTCGTTTCCTGCAATAGACCCCTCCTGCTGAAAATTTGAATGAGTGTATTAATTGATCGCAGCATCTGAGGGCAAGATAAGGAAAAGTGGCTTCAGTAGCTGCTACTGAGCATGCACAGTTCATCTGCATATGTTCAGTAGTAGAAAAGTACTAATTTTTCATACATACCAGTTTATCACACTACACCAGTGTGCCACACACAAAGGAGGAAAAGTGCACAGAGCTGGCACTTCCTTCCTCCATGCCCCCACCAGCACTAGCAGCCCCCACAGCCTCCTGGAGCAGCACCCACAGGGAATGGGACTAGGGATGGTGAAATCAGAATTGGGTTAATACGATCCACTTGATCGTCATCAGAATCGGATTAATACGATTCACTTGGTTTTCCCAATCTACCCGATTTTCATTGGATCAGATTAATTCAGGGGTGCACTCGCTCATTTCCCCCTTTCTGCTATTGAACTTTGCTAGGCTCCTCTTTGGCCCATTCATCATTCTAGGATTGTAGCTTAGAATGACGAATGTCCCATTGAACTGAATAGGTTTGGTTTTCCATTGACTTTGATAGGAAATGTTCCCATTGAAGTCAATGGGGAAAAACACGATCCAATTCCAATACGATTCCAATATGATTATACTAAATACGATACCGATTTTGATCCAATTCCGATTTTCAGTACGATTTCCCATTCCTAAAAGGACCCACCCTTCTGGACAGAGGAGTGCAGCCCTTGGGCCTGGGGTCTCTGAGAAGGGAGTAGGGGCTAATAGATTAGCATATACAGAAAGCAAAGTGTCAGGGGGCAGAAAACTGCTTTCCTCCGCTTCAGTGTTACCCCCAACCTGCAGAGGAAAAGATTCCTCTTCTTTCTGTATATGCTTTCATTTGACTTGGGGAGAATGGGACAACTGAGTACTGGGGGGCTGCATATGGGGGGGAACAAGGTTGATGGATGTGGGATGTGTACAGGAAACAAGACTGGAGGCAGCTGGGCTATGGGAGGAAGTGTCTCCATGGAGAGGGGGCAACCAAGTGCTGGGGGAGTATTAACAGGGGACAAGGCTACCTCACCCAACCCCCTCTCACACCTCTACCCCAAACCTACCCACCAAAACCAACCCCAATCCCCTATCCCTGCCCACCAAATGCCTTTTCAAATAAAAAAGTCTGACAACACCTTTGTAAGATGCTCAGACTTGGGTTCGAACGAACCTCCGGGGTAAGGGAGTTGTCATACGAACAAGGCTAACAGACAGGAGCCACAGGAAGGCACTCCTGGCTGATCACAGGGGCCGTGACAGAACATGGAAGGACAGGCAGTCTTTCAGCTATGTGGGGCCCAGACTGTGTAGGGCTTTAAAGGTCACAACCAGCACCTTGAATTGTGCCTGGAAAGCAACAGGGAGCCAGTGCAGACTTTGGAGCACTGGTGTAATGTGCTGCCGGTGACTCCTCCCTGAAAGGAGGCAAGCCACTGCATTCTGCACTAGCTGTAGCTTCTGCACAGCCATCAAGGGCAGCCCCACGTAGAGCGCGTTGAAGTAATCTAGCCTTGAGGTGATGGATGACGGTGGTAAGATCTGAATCAGAAACAAAAGATTGCAACCTCCTCACCAGATGGAGTTGGTGAAAAGCGCTGCTGGTCTCTGCCACAACCTGATAGTCTAGGCGCAGGAAGAGGTCCAGAAGCACTCTGAGGCACTGGCATAACTACCATAGGGATAGCTGGGACATTTTTCCCGGGGCCCACCATGGCTGGGGGCCCATCCCTATGGTAGCTAAGCCGGCTGCCGGTCTGATTTTTTTAAAAAAAATAAATGTCCGTGGTGCTGACAACTTGTGGGCCAGACTTCAAGCCCTGCCCCCTGGTGCTGTGTGTGCATTGGCCCGCCGCACTATGCGGGAAAGAAAAAGTTGGGGGGGGGGAGTTGCGGTACTGCACCTGCGTCGGCGTTCTTCTCTCCTTGTCTGCTCATGCGCAGGCCAACGAAACCGACCAGACAGGCAGCAGTGAGCACATTACGCAGGCCAACGACACCGACCAGGCAGGCAACAGTGAACACATTGCGTAGGCCAACGACACCGATCAGGGAGGCAACAGTGAGCACATTGTGTAGGCCAACGACACCAACCAGGCAGGCAGCAGGGAGCACATTGCACATGCCTAGATGTGCCCCTGAACCTACTACCCACCTCCCAGGACTCAGACATCTAGCAGAGGGCCGCAGACCCACAGAGATGACGAGGAAGGCCATAGTCTAGGTCCTCCCAGGCTGTGGCAGTGTGGCCCTGCCCCCGCCCTCCTCCCCCACGGCACAGCACAGGCAAGCTCAGCGGAGTGACAGCCCCTGTGGCACCAGCAACAGCAGCAGCAGGGGAGTCCACACACACACACATCCGTGCCCGTCGTGCTTGTGGCGGAGGTGGTGAGGGCCGGGAGGTTGGCATCCTGGCCGCCCGCAGCATGGCCTGGGACCGGATTTGTTGTTTCCTTTTTCCTTTCGCTGGGGGGTGGGGGGACAGACAGCAATAGCGCAGCAGGCAAAAATATGCCACCACCACCCCACCCCTTTAACTGGCAGTGTGGGGCAGCAGAGACTCCCACACCCCAGTATCTGAGGCAATGGGAGGGGGGGGTACAGCCCACAGGAGCAAAGTCATGGGTGAGGATGGGAGAAGACCAGGCCTCCCTGCACTAGAAAGAGCCCATCCTGATCCTGGGAACACAGGAGTTCACTAGTAGTCACTGTCCCAGGCTACCAGGACTCGCCTCCCTGCAGGGTCCCACCCAACCACAGAACCCAGGTTATGGCCCCAGTGGTAGGCAGGGGCTGTGTATGCCCGCACGGTGTGGGACTTTTGTTTTGTTCAGACAAGCAGGAGGTGCTGGAGGATGTTGCGTATTTCTTGGCCTGCTCCCATGTTGTGGGATTCATCCCATGTCCTCTTTGTTCTCATGCTTGTACGGGAATGATCAGTGCTCCACCCACTCTGTCTGACAGCAGATCCCACCAGTAACATAGATTACATCAAAGCCTCCTAGGGTTCTAGAGGGTCCTAGGTTGTGGATTAATAAATCTGCATACGCTATGCCCACCTCCTGTAAAGCAGCTGTCATAGGCATGCCCGGGCATGAATCCCAGCCTCTGAAGGGTCAGTCCCACCCTAACCCTGGGGACTCACAATGCCCAAGTAACTTCCTGTCAGGCCCTGGCAGTGGAGCCTGAGGAGGTGGGGTAGGGTCCCCTTCAGGATCCAGCGGCACAACCATACCTGTGGCGATGCAGGGGGGCGCGGACACAACAGATCCCCCACAGCGCCCCCACTGCTCGAAACCCCGGTGGTACCATCCACAAAGCCCCCTGCAGGGCTAGGAGAAACAGGGATGATGAACACGCCATCGCCGCAACAAGCGGCAGTGGAGCAGAGCGACGCAGCTGCCGGCGTTCAGCCCCGCCCAGGCACGTCGCGTCAAGCCACACACCCTGCACCACAGCCCCACTGCTCAGAGCGGCTGCGCCAGCATTCCTGCAGGCAGCAGGATATAAAAGGAGCTCCCTGACTCCCAGCTCCTGCTGGTGATCATTGCCTTGAGCCCGTGAGACTGGCCCCCTTGCTTATTGTCCTTGTGTTGCGAACGACCCCTACCCTGACTGAGAGAGAGGGAGCGAGAGACTCATGTGCGAGACTAGTGAGTAAAACATTCATGTGTGGAGTATCTGTTGCCCTATTGCACCACCCTGGTTCCCGGACTCCCCCGCTTTGTGTGCCCATCCTAACCCCCTTCTCTGACCCCTTGGGGCTCTGGGCACCCTTCCCCACCAGTACCCACTGCACCCCTGTTCCCTTGGTCCTGGTCCCCATATGTAAGACTGTGGTACACTGGTATACAGTTCAGGCATTGCGCTCTGTCGCCCTATGATGATCCAGGCTGGGGGTGTACATCCCATAAGCCATATGTGATCCTGAGGGATTTTTACAGACGAGCAATGACTACTGCGAGGGCACGACTGCATTCCTTACCTTCCCCTTCCCCAAATCCCCACACTCCCTTGAACACATTCAGAGAGAGGTTGAAAGCTCCTTCTATAAAAGCATGGGGATGCGCAGCTTCTTGAGTTTGGCTCAAACCAATTTCAGCCCCAGTAACTCTGGTGGCCCGCCCCATTATAACGTCCAGGGGGAAATGACAGACTTTAGGGGGGAACAAACACTTTTTTTTAAAGCAGCTTTTAATTTAAAAGAGGGCAAATATGGCCCACGTTTTATAGATTTTTATTTAATTTTATAGCAGTATCAGATTATTAAGATGTCAAAGATTTACTGCAATGCTGTTTTGTATTTACTATTTGATGGGACCAAAATTATGTTTAAAGAGGAGGAAGGTGTGTCTGGAATTCTCTGTGTGTCTCTGGAACAGTTTTATGGAAGCGTTCACTCACTGGAATTAGAGGGCAGCTGTTGCATGGTGGCTCTGTGGAGCTAGTTAGGAAATGTCCTAGTGTTTTTTATGGTGCTATTGAGGGTGTCTGTGATGCAGGGCATCCAGTGGCGCTGTGTGGGGCTGTTCCGTGGGCTCTGCGGAGCTAGGAGGTGTTTGTGTTGTGGGGCTGGCTCTAGTCTGGAGTTGTTTGTGCAATGGGGTTCTTCTGTTTTCTGAAAACTGCATCCCTGCCAATATAATTGGGGACAGTTTCCTGCAATAAGGATGCTGGGGAGAGGAAGGAGGGGGTCAGAGGAGAGGATGGGGGGGAGAGGGGGGCTCAAGTCCATTTCTTGCCCCTGGGCCCACTCCAACCTAGCTATGCCCCTGCTCCGAGGCTGCAAATTTAATTGACCAGAGGGGTCCGGACTCTGTCAATAAGAGGAGTCCCAGTCTCCTCCAGGTCACAAGGCCGGCCAGCCATCATCACCTCAGTCTTTTCTGGATTCAGCTTCAGTTGGCTCATCCTCATCCAGTCCCTGACAGCAGCCAGACATCGGATAAGCACTGAGACTTTAGGGCCTGGGTAGGATGAAAAGGAGAAGTAGAGCTGCGTGCCATCAGCATAGTTCACCTCCAAACTTCTGAATGACCTCAGCACTTCACCCCAAACCTCTCAATGACCTTGCCCAGCAGCGTCATATACACGTTGAACAAGAGCGGAGACAGAATAGAACCCTGTGAGGCCCAACAGGGGAGGTCCTGAGAGGACAATGAGCAATCGCTCATCACCGCTATCTGGGACCTCCCCAACAGGAAGGAGTGGAACCACTCAAGAATCATCCCACGCATACCCAGCGGGTCCTGCACTTGCATCAACACCATCTCATGATCAACACTATCAAAGGCTGCTGAAAGATCTAACACGATCAACAGGGTAAAATTTCCCTTGTCAATTGACCGAGGCCACAAGCGCAGAGTCTGTGCAATACCCAGGACAAAAGCCTGACTGAAACGGGTCCAGGAATCCAATGGCATTGACATGAGCCTGGAGCTGACAGGCAACCACCTGTTCAATAACCTTACCTAAAAAGGGAAGGTTAGAGATAGCCCGATGGCTGGCTGGAGAGTCAGCGTCCAAAGATGGTTTCTTGAGCAGAGGCTGGACAATTGCAGTTTTAAGGGCACCTGAGACCCTCCCCTCCCCAAGGGACGCATTGACAGCTCCAGCCAGCAATGGCCCCAGCATCTCCCGGCTGACTTTTACCAGTCACGACGGGCAAGGATCTAATTCATAACCGGTTGCCCTCAACGCCCCAAGCACCTTGCCCACATTAGTGGGTGGTACTGACTGAAGCAGAGCCAAATAAACAGGGCAAGAATGAGTGTCCATAACCCCAGACTCTGATTCTGCAGATAAAGTGGTAGCCCCCAAGTCGTGGTGAATACAAGCAATTTTCTGAAATGTAATTAATAAAAATGTTACAGTGGGCATTGGAGGACTCTGGTTCTGACCAGAAGCAGATTGGATTAGCCAAGCCCCTCACCACCCGGAACAGCTCTGCTGGATGAGACTTTGTAGATGCTATGATAACAGAGAAGAAACCTTTCTTCACCATCATCACAGCCATGGCCTAGTCCTTTAAAAACAATCTATGCAGTACCTGGTTCACTTCAGCACAAGTCAAGCACCACCTGTGCTCTAACCGCCTACTCTCCCGCTTCAGCTGCCTCAGGTCCTCTGTATACCTGGGGGACCTCAGCTCTCACAGAGGTGGAGCAGATGCCCGGGTGCAACTATGTCGATGGCCATGGTCAGAACGTTATTCCACAAGGTTACCAGGTCATTGATAGAGTAGCTGCTAAGGTCAGTAGGTAAATCCCCCAGAAAATTCTCAAAACCAATCGGATTCATTAACTTCCAGGAGTGGATCAACTGAACCAGCCCACTACCCCAATGAGGGCATAGAAGGGTCAGGATCTGGGCTTTCAGAAGGTAATGATCTGAGCACGACAACAGTGTTGCAACAACACCCCTGGTAATCGGAACCCATGTATCCAGGCTGGTTGAAAACACAAAATCAAATGTGTGCTCTGCCTCATGTGTTGGGCCAGATAGCGCCTGGGAAGGCCCATGGTTGTCATGGCAGCCACGAACTCTTGCTCTGCTCCTAAAATGCTAGCCTCAGCATGTATGCTGAAATCACCCAAGACAATACGTCTGGGTGACTGCAACACCACCTCTGAGACCAGCTCGGCTAGAGCAGTCAGGGAATCAGCTGTGCAGCAGGGTGGTCGGTACACCAAGAGGATTCCCAATCTATCCCCAGCCAAATCCAGCACAAGGTGGACACATTCTACATCAGACAAGTTAGGCACCAGATACCACCAAAAAATCAAGCTGTCTTTACAGAGCACAGCCACTACAGCCCCCTGGTCCCTGAACTGAGACTGAGACTGGGACTGCAAAGAGTACCCAGCTGCAACCATCTGGGACAATACTGGACCAGATGCTTCATCCAGTCAGGTCTCCATAATGCATATGAGGTCAGCGGCCTCATCCTGAATCAAATAATTGATTATACAAGTTTTATTGGCCACTGACTTTGCATTAAGCAGCATCAGTGTAAGATCAGGGACCCTACTGGCCTTAGCCCCAAATATCTCAAGACATGGGTACTCCCATGCCAGTTCCCCCCCCCCTTTGCCATGCTTGTACCCCCTATCTCATAAAGGGGCCAGGACACTCCTCCCCCCCTCCCCCATCTGTGACTATACCTACCCAAAGCCCCCCTCCTCCTCACAAGGGGGTTATAACCAAACTCTTCCCCATCCCAACCCTGCCCCTGTCCATATCCCCCCACAAATCCCAACAAACAACCCTAAAAACAATTTTAAAACAGTTCAAAAACAACAAAACTCTCTACTCCCATGCCCAAACAGGTCCACAAATGGCTTGGTGAAGGAAGGTTAGGTGGGAGGGCCTGGTGAGATGAGGTGGGGGCTTTGGATATGAGCGGTGCTGGGGTGAGGGATGGTTGGCTGGGGATGGGGTTGTGGGGCTAGGTGGGAGGGGATGGGGAAATGAGGGGCTGCAGGAGGGTGGGTTGGGTGGGGAGCAAGGGGGTGCCAGCTGGAGGGGGATGTGGGAAGCAGCCGTGCACCAGAGTGGATGGAGAGGGGCAGAGCAGGGTGGGTGGGTGTCCCCCTGCTGGCCAAGACAGCGTGCACCCTCTACAAGCACAGCAGCTGATCAGGGAGCGACTCCTTTCCCATGTCAGCTCTGCCGTGTGCAGGTAGCATCCGGATCCCAAGTGCTGGCTGCACAGTCAGTCACAGAGCTCCTCAAGCAGGCAGCTAATCCGGAGCTGAGAGGGTGTTGCAAAGCACCAGATCAGAGCACCCAACCAGCAGAAACAGGCTCAAGTCAAAGTGTGGTAGTGGATCTGCTGACTTGGACACTGCCCCCAAATACCACAATCTGCTGCTTCAAGTCCTGTGTCTTTCCAGTCGGTTCAGTTTCTGAGCAGACCCTGTGTCCGTACCCACCTGTTTTTAAGATTGACCCTTCCTGGACTTGATTCTGCACGTCTGCCCATGTCCTGGATTGTGATCCTTGACAATGGCTTAACTTGGAGTCCCCACATTCTTCAATCCAGCCCTGATCCATAGGAGCTACTCCACCAGTCCATAAACTGGATGGAGCACTGTACAGTCTAGCCCTGGCCCTGATCCACTCCGAGTACCCTGCTCTTGCCTTGTGATAATATGCCTCCTACACAAACAGAGGCTGAAGGGCACCAAACTAACTAGGCTGGGCATGTCAGTCAAGGAATTCTTCTCCCCAGTGGGAACTTTCTAATTGCCAAAGTTCTGGTGCCATGTTTTTTCAAAGTAGCTTTGGGTGTCTTTAGACATAATGTCAATGGGTGTCTGAATGTTTGTTTTGACCTTGGTATGAACGCTGGTTTGGCCCTGTGTTCACCTTGTGGCACTGCTTAGACGCAAAGCCCATCTTGGGGCAAATCAGTGTTTTGCTTGCCACCCAAGCTCAGCACACATGTGCTGCCAGCTCATTCCCCTTGTACCCGCTAGCACGCCACTCGATATCATTAGACACAATGTTGGCCATGTGTTCAGCCAGATCAATGCACAAATTGTCCTTGTGATGCAATGGTGTTCACATTGCGGGTTCAACAGATGTTCAACGGGTGGCCAAATTGGTGTTGAGATTGTCATGGTGTTTACACACAATGGCCAAACACGTCCTTAGCGGGTTTGACACCGGATCTTTGTTATGTCTAAAGACACCCATTATTGACTTCAGTGCCGTGGTAGTGAGTTCAAATCCAATTAAAAATGACAACCCTAACAAACAAACAACATTAACTACATTAGTAATTTCCTTGATTCTGCAGTGTGGCTGGTTTTCCAGGGAATAATTATAATTTATTACTATAACAGAAGGGAACCCACTCTTTGTAAAGGGCAATATGTCACTCACAGAATCATCAACTGAAATGTTTGGTATTAATGAAGCCAAGAAAAAAAATCAAATGCAAATGTGTGCATTATTCTTAACATGCCTTCCATGATTAGAGCCAGGAAGAATGGGAAATTGGTGCCTAGAGAAAGTGCTCAACTTGATTCTGGTCCAAGTTCCAAGAAAGTTTAACAGGAGGCGTTTTGCCATACAACAAAGCATCAGCTAAAATACTCAGTTGTCAGTAGATGCCACTGATCTTATCTTTGGCTAGTGGAATATGGCAGACCTATATCCATTACCACCTCTTCTCTTTTTATACATGCTCTTCGACCTCTAGGTGCTACATTAAAAATGGATTCAGGAATCAGGAAATTCATATGAGCAGGAAAAGTATAAAGTATTGTGTTATGCAGATAAAATACTCTTTCTAAATTATGACCCAGGGCAGGGGACATAAGGTTTGGTAAGTACTATAGGAAGCTTTGGCCTACTATCAGGCTATAAAATAAAGTGGAGCTATGACATTTTTATAGCTTTCTCCCTGTGCAATGTGAGACAAATGGCAATTAACGGGCTTTTGGAGAGCGTGATACACCTGGATATTGCTCAATAAAGGGTTGGAGCCAAAGATGAATGGAGACAATGGGAGGTTCGCATTCAAACTGAAAGTATCTGCACCAATTTAATTGTGGGTGCTTCCATATTTAGTCACCCAAGCACCCCAGTTTGTATGTTCTGATGAACATGGAAACATGGATCTTGCTATGGGCCAAACCTGGTGTAGCTGTTCCTATTTTCTGAAGCAGCTGCCTTGATTTTCAGTCCATGCATAAAGACTAGACCACGGTTGCTGCGGGGAGCAGGACAGAGTGACTGCTCCCTGCCTGGCATCAACACTATTTCCTCCCATCCTGTCACCATCCACCAGCAGCTTCTCTGGGATCTTCCAAGCCAGGGCTGCTGCGGCTGGAGGAGTTCACGTGCTGCTCTTTATGATCTTGATGTGGGTGTGGCGAATGTGTGGAATAACCCTAAGGTTTTGTGTACATGGAGAGTTACTGTACTTCAGCCACCCTCAATTAATCCCCTGTGCAGACATGCGTAATTCTGATAGAGCCACTTATGGTGCAAAACTCCATCCACTCACTAACTCATGCCATAGTGGGGGGTAGTAGTCGCTACTGTGTAGTACAAACCCCTCACATCACATCTGAATGCAGACCTCCCCAGATTTCCAGCAGCCAGAGGGACAGGCCCTGCCCATCAGCAAATATGCTCCACCCTCTCACACACTTACATGCACGCACATACACCTCCCCTATTCCAAGTGAATCAACAGCTGATCATTCCACTTAGTTTCTTACCATTCCATTATCTCCCCACCATTCCATTATCTCCCCATTGTCTTCTCAAGTTCTTTGCCTGAGAGGCAACCAGGAGAGAGGTGCCTGAGGCTTGGATGCTGGTCTTGTTGTCTCTCTCTCTCCTGAAAGAGGGTCTTTGACCACCTTGATGGAGGGACAGCCGGATTCAGTCCCCAAACAGGGACTGTCCCTCTTAAATAGTGACTTTTGGGAGGTATGTGAATGATCCAATGCTGAGCAGGCCTGTAGATGCATAGCAAAAATGCTCCCTCTTGCTCCGTTGTTGTCGTCATAGAGTGAACTCACATGTAACACTGCTAGAATCCGATGTCTGCAGGGCCCCAGAAGCTGTATAATGAGCCTCAGTTCATTGTTGCACGTGAGTGAAGCAATCCAAGTTCCAGCCTTGCTTTAAACTCGGATCTGACAAGCAGATCCAAGTTTAAAGTGGGGCTGGAACTTGGATTGTGTCACTCACACACAACAGCGATCCAGGGCTCATCTGTAGCCCATTATACAGCTTCCAGGGCCCCACGGACATCGGATTTGCCCATCGCTTCCCTCTCTCTCCATCCCCTTCAGCCTCCATTTCTGTAACCCACACATCACCAATATAGGCTAGTTGTTCTTACAAGCACACAGGGGTTAAGAACTTGATTCCTAATTCCAAAGGGAGCAGTCTGATGGACAGTTTGCCTGGGAAGGATCAATGACTGTGTGCCTGGAGTTCAGATGTAAGGTCATATTAGCTAATTTAGATAACAATGAACTTTCAAAACTAGGTAACAAGAAAAGAGGAATCTAGAAAATGGCTTCTAGGAGAGAAAGGAACCATGGCAGGAAATAGGGGAGAATTTTGGCCAGTCCAAATGAAGACAATCACATTCAGGGGAAAGAATATTGCAGAGGTGGGCAAATGGCAACTCAGGAGCCCCATGCAGTTCTTGGGATTTGGACTGTGGCTCTTGACTAAAGTGGCTGTCTGGGGGATTGTCCATGCTTAGGGTTACCGTACCTCCCCTTTAAAAGAGGACATGGTGCAGGGCTGCATTGCAGTGCAGCCCTGCACCATGTATTTTTCATAAGTGTCCTCTTTTAAAGGGGCGGTATGGTAACCCTACATGCAACACCTTCAGAAACAAGAGACGGCAAGCTGCCATTTTGGCTACCGGATCCTCATGGGGGGCAGTGGGAGCAAGGAAAATAAACTTGATGCTACCATAGCTGCTGCCTGGGAGCCAGCCAGAGCTCTGATGTGAGTGGTGGTATCGGGGGGGGAGGCACATGGCCCCATCCCCAGGAATGGGGGGAAATTCTGATTGATATAATGCATGTTGTGGCTCTTGGTGATATGAAAATTTTGGTATAAGGCTTTTGGGCTTGAGAACTTTGCCCAATCCTGGAATATAGAATGGAAACTGGAACACAGCAGGGTTTGCCTTGTGAGTGATATTCATTTCCAAATGACAGAGATAGGCATAAAAGGAGTGATTTATTCTGCAGCTACCAATGTCACAGTCAACACAAGGGCATCTCTGGATGCTTCAGGGGAGACGATAGCCTGAAGGGGAGGAAGTGTCTGGAACCAAGGTAGGGGCAGGTTAGAGGCCTGTGTCCCATCTCAAGCGTAACAGGATTCAACTGGTCCAGTGGGACCAGGGCTTGGTCTGTCACACTCTCTGCCCAAGCCCCTCAGATTGGGCTGGGCTCTGGAGGCTCTGCCCCCTGCAAAGTGTCATGACATCACAATGGTACATACAGGGTGTAGGTAGGGTTGCAGCTCTGCAACCTGTATTTCTCATAAGTAGGGGCAGTGGGCCCCCTAGGAAGGCAGGGGCAATGCCCCTCCAGTCCCCCCAGGACTCCCCCGGCCGGCAGAGGAGGAGGCTTTAAGAAAAAAAAAAAAATCGGCCGTGTTGCAGTGAATGTTTAGAGCCATCTCGAAGAACCTTGTTTAGAGAGGCAGAAACCTCCTGAAGGTTTCTGCCTCTCTAAACAAAGTTCTTCAAGATGGCTTCGGACATTCTCAAAGGTTGTGTGTGCTCACGCGCACACAACCAGTGACTACTCACCCCCAGCCTGAAGGCTTCCTAAGGAAGCCTTCAGGGACAAAAAGGAAGCATTCTCCCTTTATGCGGAGTAGGCGGCTAGAAGCGCCATCCATTCTGCATAAAGGGACCCTGCAATGAAATAGTGCCGCAGGGGGGCACTATTTCATTGCAGGGGCCAGGCAGGGCTAAAGTTCATACCCGGGCACCCAATAGAGGTGCCCCCAGTATGAACTAAGAGCTGCGCACGTGTCAGCAGCTCCCAGCCCCCTGCATAGGCTGGGTCCCAGCCTGTGCAGGGGGCTGGGAGCTGCTGACATGCGTGCAGCTCTTAGCCTCCCCGAGTCCCTCCCTCCCTCCCTGGACGCAGCGAGGATCAGCGTCAGTGCTGAGGAGAGGAGCCGGCCCCATGGTGAGTAAATTGGGGGGGTGGGGGCACACGGGAGGAACGAGGGGGCACATGGTAGTGGGCGAGGGTGGGCACACGTGGGGAGGGGGGAGTGGGTGGGCACATCGGGGCGAGTGCGGGCACACGGGGGGAGGGGGGCACATGGGGGGGGGTGAGTGCAGGCACATGGGGGAGGGGGGAGCAGGGGGGCACATGGTGGGGGGTGAGTGGGGGCACATGGTGGGAGGGGGAAGCGAGGGCACCTATAGAGCACATCTGCAGCCCTGCAACATGTATAATAAAATGTAACACCCATTTTATCAGTGTTAGAGTGTCGCCTTTGTCTGAAAACGCCTACCTGTAGCTTATGATCCCCTTTCTTCATTCGTGATTTATTATTTTCATAGCTGATTGATATCAACACCTTGCTTCCACTTCAGGAACCTCTGTGCCTGATAAGGTGGTGGTGGTGCCACTGCCGCCTTTTCTTTTCCCAAAACCTGTGTGTGAGCTAAGGCTATCGCAAAATTACTGATTTTTTTAAAATTCTTTTTTGTTATCCGTGGCTGTACCTTTTTGATCTCAGGCTCATCTAAGCAGACTGGAGCAGCATAGCATTTTCTGAACACACACTCCTGCGCTGTATTGTAGCATCATTTATACGCTCCTCACTTGCAGAATTCCATCTCAGGATTCTGTTTGCATTCCTACTGATGCCAAACATTGTCCAGATGGTCTTAATGTCACATCACTGTAGGTCTCTTATTTCCTGGTCTGTTCTCTGTGTTGGGCTTCCTTGCAGGTTAGTGCCTTTAGGATATTTCTGGTCCCTTACCTCATTTCTTTTCTCTCCAAAAAGCTGCATGAGTCAATCGCCAGTCCAGGAAGCTTCTCTTACTACCCTAATCACTGCAGAATAGAGCACAATTAGGTTTCATATAACACCTTCCAGTCTCAGGGTATCCCAAAGTACTCTACCATATAATTAGATATCTACTTCTGCTGCCACAACTGTGCTGATAGAGCAGCCATTGTTTGCTTCAAAGTACTGCATACACCTCCTAGAACAGGGGAGGGGACCATTTTATTCGTGCAGGAGCCACGTTCAGTTGCTGAAAGTTCAAATGCTGTGCATATCTGCACATTTAACTGTCTAGTCAGTCCCATTCATGAATGCAAGTATCTGATATTATCTGGCAAGCATGGTTATGGACAAAATAGGCATGTACATAGACATGTCCTCTGGGTCATAAATATCAATTAAAAACAATCTTGTTGCTCATAATTGTCCTTATAACACTGCAGTTTCCTAGAACCTCTACATAGGGTGGCCAGATATGCAAATTTAGAGGACATGTATGATAAATACAGTTTGTAGGCCTGCATTGACCCCAATTCAGCCCTGCAACCTCTATTTCTCATAAGTGACCTCTCAATTTGCATATCTGACCACCGTACGCTCTACATACATACGGCCAGATTTTGCCAGTTTGTGTAAATCAGCATAGATCCATTGACTTCCATGGAGCTCTGCCAGTTTCCTCCTGTTGAGGATCTGGTCACTAACCTTTATTCTGCAAATTCCAGAAGAGCAGCCGTATTAGTCCATGGCCCATTTTATACGAGACACCCCTACGCAATGCACATGTAGGTGCCTGCATCGGCATACATGGGGAGTCCTGTGTAAACAATGGGGTGGGGGGTGCATGCGCGCTCCTGCCTAACACCCATCTCCACCTATCCCACATGCATGGAGCAACTGGCGACAATGGTGGTTGCTCCGTGCGTGGGGGATAGGTGGAGTTGGGTGTACGCCGTGTAACCATCCCCCATGCGCTACCCCCGCACCACAGCGCACACCCATCCTCCCCGCACCATGGCCCATTTGAAAAGGGCCTACAGCTCTAAAACAGCAACAACAACAAAAGAAAGTCTTGTGGCACCTTAAATAAAATCTCTTTATTTCGGCATGATTTTCTTCAGATACATCTCAAATGCTCATTCTGAAATAATGAGATTAGATGCAGCTGAGGACGTTAGCTCTTGCTGACAAAAGCTCATACCAAAATAAAGAGATTTTCATGATTAAGGTGCCACAAGGATTTTTTATTTTTTTTTGCTTCGTTCTGCAGCCCTTCTGGTCTGGTCCTAGTCTCATGACCCAGGAGCTCTCTCAGAAAAAGCTTTTTTTGTCTTTTGCTACTTCCTTCCAAATTCTGAGATATGATTATCCAAGCCTTGATGCTTCTTTTAGGCTTCTGCATGGCCTTATCCACTTCCATGCGACACTTCATCGTTCTCCAAGAAAATGCAGCTATTCTTTAGCTACTATCAGCTCCTTTTGTAGCCAAAGTGGCAGGGCAGTAATTTTTGTCTTGAGGAAAAACCACCTTGGCCGCAGAAACGAGACACAAAGCGATAGATGTGCTTAAACACAAAGGCTGAAATTTTTATAAAAAAGTAAAACTAAAGGTGCACTCCCGATTCTACTGAAGTCAATGGAAATTTAGCCACTGGGGGGCAAGAGTACACCTTAAATATCAGACTGGGGTATTAGCCACACCAAACTACCTGGTAAGGATACTACTCACTTCTCGTGGGCTATAAACATGGGGGTGGGTTATGCAGACCATATCTTCTTCTACATCCTGGCAAGGATTCTTGGCAGACCTGAGAAACCAGACCCAACTCAGGACCCTCCTCCTCCTCCTAGGAATGTGCAAACAGAACCGAGTTCGGAAATTCAGTTCGGTTCAAAAATCAAGTTTGGTTCAGAAGTTCGGTTCGGTTGACCAAACTAGTCAAGTTCGGTCAAATTCCCAACTTCCGAACCGAGTTTGTACATTCAAAACTGGTGTTTTAAGCTGTTTTTGGCCTTCCTAACTGGTTCGGATTCGACCGAACAGTTCGGTCGAATTCGAGTTTGGTTCAGTCAACTGAACTAGTCGACTTCAGTCCGAACTCTGAACTTCCGAACCGCGTTCGCACATCTCTACTCATAAAAGGAATGGAGCCACTAGCTGGGCTAGACACAGAGGCATGCCCGTCCCCAAGGCCAATGCCCAAGCTCTCTGGGTTTTCATCCCTCTCTGCCTCCACCCGCATTGAGCTTTCATACCCCATCACAACAACTGCAATGGAGTTGTGACAGCAGGCACTAAGTGCCATTCACCACACAGTCAGTCATCCAAGATGCCACGCGGAAGGCAAACAAGCATATACACCAGCTTGCCAATTTTGCCTTAAAGACTTCAATACCAGTGATCAACCTAGCCACCAGCAACATAAGAGATCTGGCATATTAGATTAAGTGGAGCTGATATGAAGGTCCTACAAATTAAATTAAGAATATAAGAAGTGCCATACTCAGACTCGTCCATCTAGTCCAGCATCCTCTCTCTTCTACTGACCACCTTCAGTTGCTTCAGAGAAGTGCACAACATAATTGCGGTCGGCCAGGGACGCCTTTCTCAAGGTCCCCTGAGTTTCTTGGGTGGTGACCATGGGGAATATGTTTTCGGTGGGTGCCCCAAGGCTGTGGAACTCCCTCTCTGTGGCGGCCCATCTGGCCCCAGATCTCCCCTTTTTTTGACAACAATGCAAGACCTGGCTGTTCTGTCAGGCTTTTAGTGTGGGAGGTGGGTAGTGGGTGGGTGGGGGATTTTTAGCTCCATTCAGCTATTATATTTTTTATATAATCTAGATTTTATACTGTTTTTGTATTATACTGTATTTCATATTCATTTTTATGACATTGTACCCCATCTCGAGCTGTCTTTTGGTAGGAGGGGGCAGGATAGCTAATATTAGTAATAAATAATAAATATAATGAAGTGATTGATTCCCTGCTATTCACTCTCTGCTATTCACTCTCGGCTCTCGATAGTCAGAGATTTCATTCCCTGGCTATAATAGCCAGTTATGGACCTATCATAAAAGAGTTTAATCCTTTTTAAAATCCAATTATGCTATTGGCCTTTACAATGTCTTCTGATTAATTGTACATGGAGTGAAAAAGTACTTCCTTTTATTGGTCTTAAATCTGCTGCCACTTAATTTCAGAGGGTGTCCCCTAGTTCCCAGTGTTATAGGAAGTGGTAAATAACAGCGCTGTCTTTGCTTGCTCCGCATCGCTCATGATTTTCTAAACGTCTATCATATCTTCCTTTCCCCCACATTTAGATTGGATTCCTTTCCCCTCCCATGACAGCAAGTCATCCCATGGCTCCAAACAGCATGTCATTGCATAGGTGCAACCAGGGGAAGGATAGGAGGCCCATTCCCCTCCCCTAGTTGCCACCATTGACCTAAGGCCACTGTTGTACAAAGCTGCTCACCAGATGCCCCTTGAGCAGAGTGACTAGGCCAGCTGTGTATTGTCTGAGGGCTCCATTCCATGATCCTAGCCAGTCTGTGAGAATGCCTTTTGCTGGTGGCAGATCCAAACTAGAATTTTCCAGGTTTTGCATAGTACTGAGAGATAGCGGGCAGTCTGGAGATAGTGTAATGCTGGCTTATGGGAGCAGTGCTTTATTAATCAGAGCAAACTAACTCTGACAGATATACAACATGTTAGCCTGCAAGTCAGATGAACAACATCAAAGCATAACACACAACAGTTTAACACTATGAGTAGATTAACACCTACCAGCAGAGGTGCTTTCTATCATTACAGCAGCCAGCGGTTAGATAGGCTCTGTGTTTGGGCTGGGAGCTGTAAGAATTTGGTTGCATACCTCCCAACATTTCAAGCGGCCAAAGAAGCACAAACCCTGCTCGCTCCACCAACAAGCTCCACCTCTCAGCAAATAAGCCCCGCCCCCTCACACACATGTGCACACATACCTTCTAACATTCCAAGTTCATAAAGAGGCACTGAAGCTCTCCTGCTGTTCATTCCATTTAGGTTTTTTCTGTCATGCCATCACCCCCTCAGTATCCTCTCCAGTGCTTTTCCTGAGAGGTATCCAGGAAGCCAGTGCCTAAAATTTGAATTCCAGTCTTTTTGTCTCTTTTTCTCCTGAAAGGGGGACAATATAAAAGTAAACAATTTATTGTCTCAACCAATGGTTGCAACAAGAGGGACAATAGGATCTGACACCCAAAGAGGGACTGTCTCTCTTAAACAGAGATTGTTGGAAGGTATGCATCTTCTGAGCTCAGAAGACTGGTGTCACTCATTTCTGATGCACCTTTACACTCGGACACAAACAAGCTGCTGGACAGGATGTTTGACTGGGCACCCGTGTGCCCAGTTCAGACATCATGAGCTGTGAATGTCTGGCTAAGGAAGTACTTCAGAAGCTTATACTGTCTAATTGGTCCATGTTAGTCAGTAGACAATGAAGCTTAAGACAAGTTTATAAACTGGTTTATATAACTTTCCCTTACACCATGCCATTTAATTGGAAGGATGACATTCTTGCAGACGTGAGAGGAACATGATACAGATAAGAGTTATTATCCCTCTAGCTTTGACCCAAAATCTCTGGGGTTTTAATCCTGGTTCTCAATACCATCTCAGTCAAATCAAGAATTTCTCAGTATTCAACAAGGTATCAATTGACATATTTTTTCTTGCTTTACCGATAATTTGTTTACCAGGATCCCATATACCGTTTTACCATTCACCACGTTTCCATTCATTTCAAATTCCAAGAGGTAGTACCGATGCAAAACTGCATTTCTCACTGATGGGCTAGTATGCAGCTTCCTTTACAAATCTGCAATCCAGTTGCAGATTGGTCAAAGCAACATACAACAATTCTGAGTGGAGGCACTGGAGTGGAGGTTAAAGGGCACTGAAGGGAAGATAAGGGGTGGACTATTCACACAGTGATTTGCTTAGAAATGTGGAAACAACAAACCCAGAAGTAAAATGGTACCCTTGGTAATGCAGTAAGTGGTAAGCAGAAAGTCGGTAACTCAGGGCAGTATTGTGGTATTGTGAGAACTGAAAAAATCACATTGGTATCAGGGAATCATTGGGAAATTGATCCCGTGAGTAAACTTTTTGCTGCTTATTTCAGTCCTAGTTTTAATCCATCAACTCCAGGCTCCAGGTGAAACCCTGATTTCTCTGGGTTATCCAAGAATGTCTCTTGGAGTAGCAGGAGGTGGGGTCACATCAGAAAGTGGCAGCATGAAGCAATGCCCAATTGGGTTGCAAAGGTGTAACTGGGAGCCAAATTGGACCTGTGTAACCTTTAATGCTATCTCTAATACACACTAAAGAATGAACTCTAATAGTTCTGCCAGACTAGCCAATGTGAAATGAACATCTTCTTACTTGTAAACCGAGCAAATATGATCTGGAAACAATTAAAAAAACATGCAGCCTCTTGATGCTTTTTGCAGTCACCCTCCAGAGAGGAGCCCTATTTCAACGGGCAGAACTGCACATCACTTTACACATGCCATTTTGTGTATTGTTGTAGTGCATGCTGCCTGCTGCCTTGAAATCCAGCATTTTAAATACAGTGTACATTCTATTTTTGTCCTGTTGCATGATGAATACCTTGGTGTCAAGTAATACTCAACCCCAGAAGGCAACACTCAAACAGTCAGGATTGTCACTTGCATGTCTACAATCCCACTTCACATGCAAACACTCAGCACAATAGCACAAGTGTCGGCTAAGATGATTTATTTTTTTTTGCCTGAGCAAATGCTGTTGATTCCAGAGATATCCCTAGTTTTATATTTCTAAATTTAAAACTTTCTAAGATAAGTGTCATTCCCAGAATTAGTTCCACCAGTAGTCACCTTCAGAAGCATTAAAAGCAATAACTTAGATACAAGACATTGGGTGTTTTCAGACATGCCACTCCTCACCCACCATACATATTACAGGGCACCCAAAGGACAACACTGCAGCCCTGCAATATGTATACTAGGTGGGTGGAGAGTGTCTTGTCTGAAAATGCCCATTGTTGAAGTGATTCGGGCATGTCATTTTGCCTCTGTAACCAGTGGCTGGAATTTCCAAGTATCTTAAAAGGCCAGTTTCCAGCACTGACTTTCTAGTATGCATCATGCAAATTGACATGATTGCTTGTTCTACAAAGCATTCACGGTTACTGAGAGAATTTGGGCTGGATCTTCAGCTGGTGTAAGCCAATGTCGCTTCAAATGATGCCATTTCATCAGAGCCAATGGAGTCAGTTATTCCATTATGACATCATTATTCCATTATTATGGCATCAAATGAAGGTCTGTCTTTCAGACTCTTAGGTATGTGTGGAGCCAGGTGAGTCTGCCATTCCATTTCCTTCTGAAGCAGTAGGCCAAGGTTTGGTCAGATAACCATTACTTTGGGTGTTTTTAGACAAGCGCATCCCCACCCATTACCCACCCACCATGCATGCTGCAGGGCTGCATTGGCGTCCTATGCAGCCCTACTACATGCATGATGGGTGGAGGTGTTGGGTGGGCAATGGGTGGAGGTATTGGATGGGCAATGGGTGGGGAGGCACTTGTCTAAAAACACCCATTGTGCATACAAACCTGCAGTGGCTACCGTAACATGTCCATGGTGGGCGTGGACACAGCAGGAAGAGGAGGAGCACCGGGAATCTCCCACCCTTTGTTCATGTAGCCACACCCCTTTTGGAACATCATATTACAACGCTCTGAAATGGGCATGGTCATATTCACAAGGAGTAGAGCAAGGGGATTGTCCTGTCTGTTTCCAATGGGGTCATGTCCTCTTTTGGCGCATTGTGATATCATAATACTCCAAGAGGTGCAGGGCCTTCCTGAATAAAGAGCGTACTGCCCCTCAGCAACATTTCCAGTGGTGCCCATGACTGGCAGCAGAGGCAGCAACAAGGATCAGAGGAAGCCTTGGCAGCTTGGTTCTCAGTCATTCAAATAAACACACACAATCTGAGTATGCTGCTGTTTAGACTAGGAAGAGTCTTCCTCCTTCAGGACAGCAATAGGAAACCCAGGATCATCCTCATAAAATTAGGGCAGTTGGGAACCTCAGTCCAATGTGAACTTGGCCAACTGGGCACAGAAATTCTAATTCAAATTTGCACTTCTGAACTTTGTCAGATTCGAACTTTGAGATAAAGAGTTGCCCCAACTCCAATCCAAACATACTCCAAAGACAACTTTACCACATTCTCCAAATTGCAGTGACAGCATCCACAGTTAGAGACATCATTCTTCTTGGGTATTCTAGACAGTCTGGTATTGTGTGCCACATCCATTAAAATGATATTTTTTAGCTTTGTTCTAAGGGGCATGAGACCTACCGCAGATTTATGAGGGTTTTTTCCCTTTTAAATGAAAATATTTGTAGTTTGGTCTCTTAGGCTCTGCTATTAATCACTGATGCCTGTTCTGAGGTGGATAAAATTTGGCAGAATTTTCCCCCGCCTTCTCCCCAGCCCCATCTGAAGCAGATTATGTTAAAACACTGTCATCCTTCTTTCAAAAATAATAAATCTTTCAGGATAGCCAAGAGGACAACATAATCCATTAACCTGCGCTAACCTCTTTAAAATTAGCTCCTGAAAAAGTTTCTCTTGGCCTAATCATTGAAAGTAAGTTACATGGCTGGATTCTCTGTTTTGGAACCTAAAAAGAGATGGAGGCCATTGCTTCAAACAACATATTTCAGAATAGTCCCATTGAAGTCAACAAGACTACTCTCAAATAAGTGTTTGGAGGATTGCAGCCTGAATTGGGATAAGGGTGCATGTTTGTGCTTTTCATTTCAATAAGAGGGGGTGATTGTTTCCTCAAGTTCTTCTATTGATTCCCGCTATGCCTATAGGAATAATCTGGGTAGACACAATGGTAAGCAGTAGTTTCACTAACACACAGCTCTTTTTCAAACATCTACAAGGCTGCACCTTTGTATAACCAGTATGAACACCTGTAGGCCCATGGACATGAGCTCAGAGGAAAGGAGCAGCGATGAGGACATGCATGCAAGGACAGGGAATGGATGCATGGCACAGATCCATGATCTGGACCCTCCCCTTCTTTCCCCTGTTCTGAACACACCCCTTAAGCAACCCAACCTCAACAAGCCTTTGGTGGGGGAGATGGGTAGTGGGTGTGGGGGTTGGGGTGGGTGTGCCCTTTTAGCTCCATCAGATGTTTTGCTGATTTGTTTATATTATGCTTGTTTTTATTGTATGTTTTATGGTTTTATTAACTCTATTTTCTGTGCCGCCCCAAGCTGCAGTAGGCAGGATGGGGCAGGACAGCAAATGCTGGAAATAAATGAAAATACTAAATAAATAACTCCCATCCAGCTCATAAAGTGCCCTGTGGGAGAGAGAAAAGCTTCACCGCCCCTGACCTGCTCCCAGGCAGGATGCCTTGTAACCTACAGATGCCTATGCAGACTGGTTTTGAGAACGTCCAAGAAAGGAGATTCCACACCCTCCCAAATCAACGGATTCCATTGTTCAGCTGTTCTTAAAGTTGGGAAGTTTTTCCTGATATTTAAGCAAGTACCCACGGGATGAGCCTGTTACTTTGTCGGATGTTGCCCTAATTACTCCAGATGCCATGTACCTCTCACCAAGTATTTATTTATTTATAGCATCTTCTTTACACCCACAAGTCTCCATGGGGTCACCAAGTTGTAGTTCTTCACTCCATACTCAGTCCTGCCTCACAGAGATCCCTTCCCTCACTCCTTGGTGAGCATCCACTCTTCCCCTTGGAGCAGCCTCTAGCACTCACCAGATTTCAAGGGCAGGGGATCTTCTGTCCTTTCTTTCCTAGCCTCTCCTTCCCCAGTGGCTTATCTAGACTTGATTGGTCTTAACTGGGCCAATGGCATTTTGCCCTACCTGCATCAGTGGCTGGCATGTCCTGCTAAGACTTACCCAAACATACCCCTTCCACCATGAAGTTATCACAGGGGCCTGTCCACAGATGGAAACATGACATCTGAAAGCACCATAAGTCACTCTTTAATTAATCACCTTGTCCACTAGCCCATTCATCTTAGGTCCAAACCCATGATATAACTTTGAAATTCCATACTATTTCATAAGATGAAATGCACTGAACTTTAAAAAAAAAAAAAAATTAGTTACATGAAGATGAAAAGCCTCATCCGTATACTGAGTAAGGCCACTGGCCAACATTACCAGGGCCAGTGATTCTCCTGGCGAGGAATCTCCCGGCAAAGAAACATACACCGAGCTCTGCATGTGGACACGGGGCTAAAAGTGTCATGAGCCGCGTCCAGCAGCTTTTTTCCCTATGAAGGTCAGGGCTTGAAATCCAGCCCGGATATTTGGAGGGAAAAAAAGCCACCGGACAGGGCTGGTGACCTGTGCCCACGTGCAGAGCTCAGTGTAAGATATCCGGTCGGGAGTGTCCCTGCTGGGAGAATTGCCAGCCCCGGTAATGTGGGCAAATGGCTTAAGAGATGCTAGTGCCCAGCCATTATTTCCTATAAATCCAGTATGCAAAAGCTACACTGATGTCTGGAAGACAACATGCCAAATTACGATCACTTCAATATTTATTTCATGTGAAGTTAGAACATTTTGCACTTTCTTCTGCAAACTCTTTAAAAAGCAGCTCATTCTTCCTAGCTGGAAGAGCGCCCATTGTTCATTTGACACTAAAGATAGGTCTTGCTGTTTTCTTTCAAGGCAGCAATTGGGAGGAAAGTTAAGCTTTATTATGCTGCCTTGTCAAAAGGATACAACATTATACAAAAGGAATGATGTGAAACAAAAATTGCTTTCTCCTCAATATGCTACACTTCACCAGCATACAGATTTGAAACCATAGTCTGCATACAGGATTGCCTTTAAACAACAGACTTGTTATGTATCTCGCTGCCCAAATCACTTAAGGGACAGTAATCCATTTTCTGTTGTCCAGGCAGGCTTGCATCAGTGCTGTGTTTGATGATCGGAGGTTAACGTTTGTACATTTCCAAATACACAAGGCACTGGCAGTAAAAAGAAACCCTTACAATTTCATCTGGATAAAAAACGTGGATATTGCCCGCAGCTAGTTACAAAGGAAAGGAAACCTAGAAACTGCTTCTCCTTTTCTCCTGAGTCCTCATTTGCTACCATGTTCATGATTCTCATTGAGTTTGAATATAGGACAAGGGGAAGAAGAATATAAAGGTCTTATGCAACCAGTTGTTTTTTTTTTAAAAAAAATCTGGTTAGACAAGCATCTGTCTGCGATGCTGTAAACAGGGATATCCTGTAACCAAGCCAAGAACGTGTACCTGAGCTCTCGCATCCTCATGAATGTTGCATCCCTTGTCCCTCCCTCTGTTCCCCCTTCCCTGTCTCCCCTCCCCCTGTCTTTAGATGGTAAGCTCTCGGGCAGGGACTGTGTCTATCTTGTTCTCTGTAAAGCGCCAGGTACATTGCTTGCGCTATATAAATGCTTATAATAAAATAATAATAATAAATAATAATAATATCCTGCCATGGAGCAGGGGGTTGGACTAGATGGCCCTTGAGGTTCCTTCCAACCCTAAACTTCTGTGATTCTAGGAAGCCTCTTAAATTAATTAGCCAGGAGGGCAGTGTTTCAGTAAGTGATTTAGGTGCTGGATACCACAAGGGCTGTGGCAAGGAACTTCACCACTATGGAAGGCAGAACTAGAAATAATTGGATCAAGTTAGATTTCAGTTAAATATTGGGAAAAACTTCTTAATAATAAGAGCAGGGTCACGATGGAATAAGTTACCCCGAGAGGTTGGTTTTCAAGAAGGGCTGAGCAGACATGTGCCAGGGATGCTGTCGCTGTCCTGCATCCAAGCAGGGGTGGGTGGGTGGGTGAGACTGGAGGAACTTCAGGATCCCTTCCAATTCTATGGCTTTATATTGTCTGAAATTATTCTTATTCTTTGTACTACAATGATTCCTAGATGCCACAGCCAAAACAGTGGCCCCATTGTGTTAGGCACTAACCATGCACTTGGTGAAAAATACCCTGAATACTAGCATTGAGATCAATAGGAAACGGTTACTTACCCTTTCTCACAGTATAAGAACTGGAGGAATATCCAATCAAACGAACAGGCCCAAAGTTTAAAATAAAGACAAGGAAGTCATTTTTCACATGACATAAAATTAACCTGTAGAATTCATTGCCATGGGATATTGTGAGGGCCTACTTTGTTTAAAAAGGATACGTTCATGGAGGATAGGTCCAGCAACAGCTATTTTGCAAGGGTGTTCCTTAACCTCTGGCTGCCGGCAGCTAAGTGAACAACAGGGGACAGATCATTCTATCATTGGTCATTTCTTGTACAGCTTCCTCTGATGACTATAGCACTGGTCGCTGTCAGAGACAGGGTATTGGGCTAGCTGGATCATTGGCCTCACCCAGGATGGTACTTCTTAGAAGGTATAGCCCCTGCCCCAGAAAGCTTGTAATCTAAATAGATAAAGGGCAGAAGGGGAGGCAGAGTTAGAGAGAGGTGAAGTGACTTACCCAAAGCTACACAGCACTTGAGCTGCAGAGCCAAGGAACTGTAATGGGTAGTAGGTTTATTATTTGCAGGTATTAGTAGCATTTTTTATTTTATTTATTTCAAATCTTTATATCCCGCCCCTCTTGCACAAGCAAGTGGTGGGGGGGGGGCTCACAATAAAATAAAAATACAAATGAATAATAATACAATAAAACATAAAAACAGTTTAAAATTAAAACAGTTTGTTAAAAAGAAACCCAATTAACCCCTAACCCATCCCCCCTCCCGCCAAATGCCTGGCAGAAGAGACAGGCCTTACAACTTTGTCGGATGGCAAGGAGATTTGGGCTGATGCAGACCTCTACCAGGAGGGCATTCCAAAGCAATGGTGCGGCCACCGAGAATGCCCTCCTGTCAGTACGGACCCACCGAGACTGCGAGCCCTCCACGAGGGCACCCCCGGACGACCGCAGGGGCCGCCCAGGAAGTGAGACAATCATTCAAGTAAGCAGGACTCAGACTGTTAAGGGCTTTAAATGTTAAAACCATCACTTTGAATCGGGCCTGGAAGACAGTTGGCAGCCAGTGCAGTGCTTGGAGCACCGGTATAATGTGCTCCCTGCAGCCCAGCGAAGAGACGGGCCACAACATTCTGCACAAGCTGCAACTTCCGAACCATCACCATGGCTAGCCCCACATAGAGCGCATTGCAGTAGTCTAGTCTCGAGGTGACGAATGCATGGATGAGGGTGGCAAGGTCTAATTCTGAGACATATGAGCAGAGCCATCTCAACAGATGTAATTGGTGGAAAGTGCCCCTGGCCACAGTCGACACGTGAAGATCCAAGTGCATCTGCAAATCGAGGCGCACTCCTAAACTCCACACAGATGGAACCTATGGAGGGCAAACGCCCCCAATAATAGGAGTGTTCCCCTCCCCCAGAGTGTCTCTTTGCATTCCCAAATAATATCTGCAGCTGAAACAAGTACTTGTATATCCAATTTTTCAGATCTTCTGTTTTGGTTTTTCAGGTTTGGTTATTTGGGGTTTTCAGTCATTTTGGTATTTCTGTTGTATCATTTTTGGCAATTGTACACGCACGATATTGCTAATATTGCCAAAATGACATAACTAATACCAAAATGGCTTAAATAACAAAGTAACCGAACTGAAAAACCCCTGAAAAACAAAAACAAAACAAATAATAATTATTTATTTTATTATTTCATTACACTTATGCAGATGGCATCTCACGGCGGCTTCCAACAAATATAAACACTATCTAAAAGAACATAAAGCCACCTTAAAATCTAAAACATTCCAATATTATTGTTTAACAAATTTAAAACACCCTGTTATGGCAATTTAACCCACCCTCCCCTCCCCACCTCCGAAGGCCTGGGAGAACAGCCATGTCTTACCGGTTCGAAGGAAGGCCAACAGACTCAGGGCCAGCTGTGCTTCCTCTGGGAGGGAGTTCTATAGCTGTGGCCCAAGAATACCTCTCCATTGTAGCCCCCTGTTTTATGTGGGGGACCGCCAGGAAGGCACCCCTGGTGGACCGAAGGGGCCGTCCTGAGTTGTGGAGGGTGAGGTGGTCCCTGAGATATCCAGGTCTAAGACCGTACAGGGCTTTATAGAGCAAAGTCAGCACCTTGAATCTGACTCGGTACGTTACAGGCAGCCAGTGCAGTGCACGGAGCACCGGTGTTATGTGCTCTTGTCAGCCCGTCCCTGTTAAGAGATGGGCCGCCACATTCTGCACTAGTTGCAACCTCTGGGCCATTGTCAAGGGAAGCCCCACATAGAGCGCATTACAGAAGTCCAGCCTTGAGGTGATGAAGGCATGAATCAAAGTGGCCAGGTCGGTTCTGGAGATGTATGGGCGCAACCTCCATACCAGATACAGCTGGCAGAAAGCCACCTTCACCACCACATCCACCTGCTGATTTAGGTGGAAGTCTGCATCCAATAAAACCCCCATACTCCGAACCTGCTGGGCCACAGAGGGGCGCACCCCCTCCACCAGAGGGGGCAACACCTCCCCCGCTTGGCCTACCACCATCACCTCCGTCTTATCAGGTTTGAGTTTCAGTCTGCTCTGCCACAACCAAGTCGCCACGGCCTCCAAACATTGGGATAGCACAGAGACGGCAGAATCTGGGTCAGCTGAAAAAGAGAGGTAAAGCTGGGTGTCATCAGCATATTGGTGGCAATGCACATCAAATCCTCTCACGATCTCCCCCAAGGACTGTATGTATACATTAAACAATAAAGGAGACAGGATTGAACCTTGCGGAATGCCACAGTCCGGGGCCCGGGGGCTAGATGTTTCTGCCCCCAGGACAACCCGTTGGGTCCTCCCCAAGAGGAATGACTGGAACCAAGCAAGGGCAGTCCCATCCAGACCCCCCAGGTCATGCAACCATCTCAACAGCAGCCCATGGTCCACTGTATGAAACATGGCCACGAGATCTAGCAGGACCAGTAATGTTGAGTGTCCTGCATCCATCTCCCAGCAGAGATTGTCCACCAAAGCCACCAATGTCGTCTCCGTACCATAGCCGGGTCGAAACCCTGATTGAAATGGGTCAAGAAAACCGATGCTGTCTAGGTGACCCTGGAGCTGTAAGGCCACCACCCATTCAATAACCTTCCCTAAAAAGGGAAGGTTAGAGATGGGTTGGTAACTGGTGAGTGCGTCCACATCCAAAGATGCCTTCTTCAACAGGAGGCGCACCATGGCCTCCTTGAGACCAGAGGGCAAACTCCCCTGCCGAAGGGACGCGTTGATCACTCCCACCAGCACCGGCCCCAATGTCTCCCTGGAGACAATGTATGGGGTGTGAACAGATGTGTTGCTTTGATTGTTGGGATTGTTGCTGCATGGGAAAAAAACCCAGTTATTGTATTTATTTGCTGTTGTGAGCCGCCTCAAGCTGCCTTTGGGTGGGAGAGTGCAGGATACAAATTAAAAATGAAATGAAAAGAAAAAATATCAGCTACTGCCCAAACTACCATTTTTGGTTCAGATAGGGTTGGTGGCAATGGGGAAAATGTAGCGAACATCAGTCCCTGGGTATATTAGACATGTTTATCCATTTGGGGGCGGTGGGTGGTACTCTTTTAATCTCTACCAGAACCTACCCAGTTCTTCCAAACCCAAGTAGAGTAAATGCTCTGAACTAGTGCTGAAACTCTGTATTCAACATTATTTGGTTTTTACTGAGTATCTTGGTATTCAACTCAGTTTCACCAAGTAACCAAGGAATCGCCCTGGTATTTGGTCCAGTAGTACTCAAGAAAATCCTCTGATGGGCAACATATGGGGCTTTTCCTGGTCCTATATAAGAGAACTCAGTACTCGGTTTTATTTTACTTAGTATTTTACCAAGTACCAAGTATTAGACCACGTTACTGAGAACTGGCCGAACACTCTGAGCTGATCCCCGGAAACACAGATATACTCATTAATATTTTTTGTTACTATTCAGCACAGCCCTACTCTGAACTATAGCGTCTCTCCCTCCATGTCTCTTCCGATTTGTTTTCTAGTGATACAATCCCAATATCCTGGGCACTCGCCTAACTACTGCCAGGTATGCTGACTCACTTTACAACCAGCAAAGCTTGTTCCCTTCGGTGTTCTCATCTTTCAAGGCAGATTCCCAGCGCCCAGACATTTTACAGATAATACCTGTGGGACAAGGTAGGCCATACTTCAGGAGAACTCCAGTGCTGAAAGCGATTAGCTTCCCTTTACCTCCAAGGAATACTCCTAGGAAATTGCTAACACTGTAAATTGTCTCAAATATGCACTTACCGGAGTCTTTAAAGAGCAATTACAGTATGTTAAATGAACACCAATCAACTGTAAAAACAGCAGTTACAGGGCTTTAATAGGTATATAAAGGAGCAAATCGCACCACCCTGCAATTAATTCAAAATCATATAAAAAGTGTAACTCGCACACTTATTGCTTATTAATACATAAAACATGCATGGCATGTTAAAACATTTAATTAGCATTTAAATAGCCAGCTGAAAGTTAAATATCAAATTATTGCTTTTTAAAAAAGCAACAAAAAATAACCTTGTTGATCTATTTAATCAGCATGCTAACGGACCCTAGCACATGGCATTAAGGTCATCAGAGTAATTAGGTGCTTCAGATTGTTATTTAGTGGTTTAATGTAAGTCATGCCCCATCCTCCCTCCATTAGTGGTTACAATAAAATATTATTAGGTACAGCTATCTCAGAATGCAGAGTGATCAGAATGATGGCTACTTTCTAATCAAGCCTCATAGGAAGGGGGCACTCGTGTGATCTTCAGCTGATGATGCAGTTATCTTTAAGACAATGGTGTTTGGGACCATTGTGGGAACAGAGGCCGTTTTTAAATGAGATGCTCCCATGTATTAATGGCCCCAGTATCCAAGTGATGGAAGATCTTGTTTAAATGTGGAAGTGCATGGGTGAGCACTACTGTGACCCATGCATCCCCACCCACTACCCACTCATGAAGCAATTGGCGAAAAGCGAGTTGCTCCATGCATGGAGGTGGGTGTACGCCCGTCTGCACCCTCCCTCCATGCACAGCCCCACAGTGGCACTCCACTGACTGCACACCGACCGCCCCCGCTAGTGGTCAGTGTGCACTAGGAAGTTTCCACTAGGAAGTTTTCAGAGTGTGTGTGTGTGAGGGGGGGGGCCAGCACTCCTTTCCTAGCAAGGCCCCAAGTAGCACCGACAGCTCCCACTGGGTCCCCTGAAGTAGCAGCATGCCCCCAGTGAAGTTCTTCTTATTGCCCCCCATTGCCCGCCTGCGGCGGTCCATTTAAAAACAGCCTTAGAATACATTCACAAAACACCCATTGCCCCCATACACATTCATCCGGTGTGTTTGTGGCCTGGTATTACTATTGTCCCACAGCCCTGCTTCCACATGACTAGAGGTTCCCATAACCACACCACTCTTTCTCTGTGTTAATTCCCACAATAGTAAGAGGCATGGAGGAACACTCCTATGCTGTCCCTGTATGTATTACATGGTATGGGAAGTGGGACGCTTTGACCTTGTAGTGCGTTGTGGGGAAGTAGTACTGAGCACTTCTATGCTCCACCGCAGGAGGGGGTCACTGCTCTGGTACTCTGCAGGCTGGAAGTGATGTCAAAAGAAGCAAGTCTGGCTACAGGGAGTTCAGTCATGAGGGGAGGAACATTCACACAACACCATTGCCTGTAATAGGGACTTATCCCACAAGCAGAAAAGGGAGCAGCAGACAAGATACTCTAGGGGCCAGAAGAGTCTACTTGGAAGGCAGGGTTGGGCTAATATTTATTTATTTTAAAAACTTATTACCCCGCCCCTCCTGCCACAGGCAGTTCGGAGCAATAAAAAACAATGAAAACAATAAAAACACATCATAAAAAGGAGGAAACAGAGAAAACAACTGCCCCCTCAAGATCTGCTCAATGGGTGCTTCTGGAGTAAGCCCGTGCCTGCTAGCAATCAGCACATGTGTAAGTCTCATTAAAATGGATAGGACTCGTGCACTAGGTGCTAGACTGTGTGCTACGCCACAGAGGAGCACCACACTGCGAAGGTATTGTGTGAATGCAGCCTCTAGGCAGCAGAGAAAAAGTCGGTTTGTGGAGCTGCATTGTAAAATGAGGGCAAGCAATGCCAGCCTCTTATCGACAATAAGTGAGGTAGCAGCGACTAAGGAGGAGATGAAATGGGAAGAATGAGAGGAATCGAGAATTGGCAGAGAAGAAAGTATGATGACTAGACTCGTACAGAAAGGAGAGAGAGAGCAGACAGGGGCATAGTGATCAGTATTGAATTGAATTGGCCTGGGAATGGCGTGCAAGGGTCATTCATGTTTGTTCTTGTGAGCGATGAGAAAATATTCCATGTGCAATATTCAGCCTGGGGAAATTGAAGCCGATTGTGCATTCGAGCCAGAAGGGAATCACATTCTCAAAGTGCCTTCCTGCCGCCAGCATCCAAAGGGCTGTTATCTTTGCACCAGTAGCTAATTGCCATGGACAGGACATCACAAGGGCCATTAAAGGACATCTTTTGCCCCCCAGGAAGGATAAATCAAATGTGTTCTGTCATTAAAAACACGCATACTGGGGTAAGCAGTTAAGAAATTATGTTCTATGAGATCTTGGCATGGATGCCAAAGGCAATCTTGAACATAACACTAGCGGTTTCTGCTCTAACATTGAGACAATGGGGGACAGGAGAGGGAGTCAGAACTCTTGAATAGGGGTGGGACTCCAGGAAGAATTTCGATTTCAGTTCTTTCTGAATTTTGAATCTCATTTTGGTTTCAGATTTTCCAGTTTTTCTCCCATTGAAGTCAATGAGAACAAATCACAATGAAAAATAAAATGAAAAAACAAAAAAAACAAAAAAAACACAAATGGGGTAAAAAAACACAAAACTTCCAGAACCGAAAAAATCTGTCATTTTGGATTAATCCAAAACAGCCATTTTCAGACTATTCGAACAAGTGGAAATTAAAAAAGAAATACAGAGCCCCAGCAACAGAGGTTTAGCTAGGCTGGAATGGGCCCACGTGCAAAAGATGGAATGCCTCCCCCCCACCCTCCAAGAGCATAATCATTGAATGATTGAGCCTGGCCCCAGGTTCTGTGAGGGTCTTTGCAAGTGGCCTGCGCACCACTAGGAAGTTTTCAGAGTGGGGGGGGGCAGCACTCCTTTCCTAGCAAGTAGGGCTGTAGCGGAATATTGCAGCGGTAGCTATTTCCGGCGGAAACAGTGTTTCCGCAATTAGTGGAACGGCATGGCAGAGGCTTTCATTCCGCTAGTTTCATTTCGTGGTTCCGCTTATATAAGTCCGCTACTTAGTGGAATCATGGAAACATGACATTTTCGCTACTTCCGCAATTCCGCCAGCTCCACAAAATAGTGGAATAGCGGTTTTCTGCAATTTCCGCATTTTTTCTGCAATTCCGCGATTTGCAGAATTCCGGCGGAATTAGCGGAATGTCCGCAGAAAAGTCGCGGTGTGGCGCGGGCAATTCCGAAATGGTGGAACGGAATCGCGGCGCGGTAACAGCTGCTGCCGCATCAGCCCTACTAGCAAGGCCCCAAGTAGCACCGACAGCTCCCACTGGGTCCCCTGAAGTAGCAGCATGCCCCCAGCGGAGTTCTTGTTATTGCACCCCATGCCCCCCATACTCTCACACACAGTGGCATGCAGCAGGGGTCCTGGCTCTAGAGTGGTGGCAGTCTGAAGCGGGGACGCTCATCCCACCCAGGTTAAGCAATGTCCTCATCCTCCCCTTAGGAGGGCCCATAGTTTAGAGATGAACCCTTGTCCACCACAGCATTGCTGCACTCCCCACCCAGTTGGTTCCTACTGAGAGGGAGCGTGTTCCCTTCTGCAGCAGCAAGAGGTGGGTGGGAGTGCAAAAGCAGCTGGAGGAAGTGGAAAGTGGGGCCCGGTAGTGGGGGTTTCTTGTGTGTCAAGAAACAGAAAGAGGTAAAAATGGCCAGACTGCATGCTACTGGCTAGCCTGCCTACTCTGAAGCAGCTCAGCTCGGACCACGCATGTAGGCCCATGGGCTCATGGGCCCCGATTCAGTGGGGGAAAGCAATTTTTTAATTTAGACCATGATGGGCTGTGACACATCAGTCATTTTTTTATTGTGGGGAAAAAAACCTGCCTCCTTTGCTATGCTGCATGGAGCAAGGGACAGGGAGTCATAATGCTCTTTAGAACTGCAGCAGGTAGCCCTTTAGCTGGAGACCCATGGGAAATACCCACATTTTTGGGCATCCCCCATCAGGTACCCAGGATGCCCCACAATGCCAATCCTGGCACCCGTGACTTCCCAGGCTGACTCACCTCACCGGCTGGGCTGCTGCTCCTGTGGTCCAGACTGGTGGCTGCTCCCTACTTCTCCCCGAGCCATGCACCACTCAGCTGAGCAGGACGTTTCCACACTCGGCTTTTTCTGAACTTGGGGTGGGGGGTGGGGGACGGGAGCAAGGAGGCCTCTTCCCATCTACGTATGCCCCCCCAATGGGGTCCCCTGTTCCCAGGGGGACCCATATCAGGGGAGTGCAGCACATGCCTCCATTTTGGGTCCCCCTGGGAATGGGGGACCCATTAGGGGGACAGATGCAGATGGGAAGAGGCCTCCTTGCACCCCCTTACACTCTCAGCTGAGCAAGGTGTGAGGTGGGGAGAAGCAGGGTGCAGCCAGGAGTCCATACCATCCAATCTCTGTCTCTTGGGAGAAGTACCCAACAGGTCACAATGGGCAATGCATTCCCTGTTGTTCCAGCCCCAACAGTAAGAGGTTACATACATCCCCCAAACCTTCTTGGCTAATAACTATTAATGGACCTATCTTCCAAGAACTTATCCAGTCTCTTTTTAAAACTAGCTACACTATCAGCCTTGACCACTTCCTCTGACAGTAAATTCCACAAATTAATTGTGCGCTGAGTGAAAAAAATAAATACTTTGTCTTATTTGTTTTAAATGCTGCCAGTAAATTTCATGGAGTGTCCCCTTGTTCCAATACTATTAGAGAGCGTAAATAACCACTCCCTATTTACGTGTTCCACATCACTCATGGTTTTATAAACTTCTATCATATCCCCTCTCAGTCATCTCTTCTCCAAGCCTCTCTTCATACGGGAGTCATCCCGTACTTGCCCTTCTCTCTACCTTTTCTAGTTCTACTATGTCTTTTCTGAGATGGAGCAACCAGAACTGCACAGAATACTCCAGGTGCATTTGTACCATAGATTTATATAGAGGCATTACGATATTTTCAGTTTTATTCACTATCCCTTTCCCAATTATTCCTAACATTAAGTGCGGCTTTTTGAAGGCTGCCGCACACGGAGATGAAGATTTCAATGTATCATCCACAATGACTCCAAGATCCTTTTCCTGAGTGGCAATGCAACATTGTATACATATAGTTTGGTTTAATTTTCCATATGTGCACCATTTTATTTATTTATTTATTTATTTAAAATTTATATCCTGCCCCTCCTGCCCACAGGGCAGCCTGGGGCGGCGAACATCAATCAATAAAACAATAAAGAATTTAAAAAACAATTAAAAAATGCAATATGTGGGGAAACCTACCCCCCCACCCCTACCCCTCGCCAAAAGACTGACAAACAGCCAGGCCTTACATACACGCCAAAATAGCAGGAGAGTGGGAGCCAACCGAGTCTCCTCCGGGAGCGAATTCCACAGCACGGGGGCGGCCACCGAAAAAGATCTAACATCGGTGGCCACCTGCCTCGCCCAGGCTCCCACAGATGATCTCAAGGGTCGCACAGGCACATGGGGAGTGAGGTGGTCCCACATATAAGCAGGGCCCAGGCCGTGAAGGTCTTTAAAGGTTAAAACCAGCACTTTGAACCTGGCCCGGTGCTTTATAGGCAGCCAGTGCAGAGCCCGGAGCACTGGTGTCATGTGCTCCCTGTGACCCGCCCCCATAAGGAGATGGACCGCGGCATTCTGCGCCAGCTGCAGCCTCCGGACCAGCTTCTCGGGCAGCTCCACGTAGAGCGTGTTGCAGTAATCTAGCCTCAAGGTGATGAAGGCACGGATGACAGTGGCGAGGTCAGAGTCTAAGAGATACGGCCGAAGCCTCCGGACAAGATGCAACTGCCTAAACGCACTCCCCGCCACAGCCACAACCTGAGATTCCAGTCTGAGCAACGAATCGAGGAGCACACCCAGACTCCGCACTTGAGAGACCATGGGAGGGCAAATCCCCCCCCCCCAACAAGAGGAGATTCAACCACCCACAGGTCCCTCAAGCCCTCGCCCACCAACATCACCTCCATCTTGTCAGGATTCAATTGCAGATGGCTCGACCTCATCCAAGTCCCCACAGCTGACAGGCACTGGGAACATAAGGAGACTGCATGGCCTGGGTCGATGGAAAAGGAGAGGTAGAGCTGAGGTAGAGCCATAGGAGAGGTAGAGCATACTGATGACACTGCATGCCCTGAAACCCCCTCACGATCTCCCCTAATGGCTGAATATAGATGTTAAACAAGAGCGGGGGACAGAATGGCACCCTGCAGGACTCCACACGTGAGGTGTTGGGGGAGAAGACGTACACTCCCCGGTGTACCACCTGGTGAGTTCTCCCGGCCAGGAATGAACTAAACCAGTCCAAGACTGTTCCGCCAATTCTGGTACGGTTCCGCAGGCGAGTCACCAACACCTCATGATCGACTGTGTCTAATGCAGCCGAAAGGTCTAGCAGGACCAGGAAGGTCTGACGACCCTGGTCCAATGCCAAATGGAGATCGTCAACCAAGGCCACCAATGCTGTCTCTGTACCATACCCAGGCCGAAACCCAGACTGGGAGGAATCAAGGAAACTGGTGCGGTCCAGATGTTCCTGGAGCTGCCATGCCACAGCCCATTCAATAACCTTCCCTAAAAAGGGAAGGTTAGAGACCGGCCGATAACTGGCAGGAGCATCAGCATCAAGAGATGGTTTCTTGAGCAGGGGTCTAACCACAGCCTCCTTTAGGCAGTCAGGCACCCTGCCCTCCCGAAGGGAGGCACTAACCACCCCAGTCAGCAACGGCCATAACATCTCCTGGCTAGCTTTCACCAGCCAGGACGGGCATGGATCTTGCTCACAAGTAGTGGCATGAACATATCCCAACAAGGACTCCACATCAGCAGGCACCACCATCTTAAACTGATTCCACAAAACAGGACAGGATGGGGCATCCATAGCCCCAAGATGATCCTCTGCAATAACTGTGGTACCGAAATCGTGGCGGATGCGAGCGATCTTATCTACAAAGTACTTGATAAACTGGTCACAATGGTCACTGGATTGGTCCAGGTCCAAGTGGAGGCACGCAGGACTGACCAAGCCTTTCACCACCCGGAAAAGCTCTGCTGGATGTGACTTTGCAGATGCAATTTCTTTGCTGCCTGCACCACCACAGCATAGGCCTTTAAACTGCTCTTATGCTGCGATCGATCATACTGGTCCCGAGTCCGGCGCCAGCGTCCACATTTTGCACTTGACCACATTAAATTTCATCTGCCACTTAGGGTAATTTCAGACGTGCTGGTCCCAGAGGCCCGCCACACTGAATCACGCACTGGGATCTGTTTTGGATCCCGGTCAGGAATCAGGTCGTCCATCCTTCAGACATGCTGGCCTGATTATCACCGGGGATCGGGGAGGGGCTGCGCAGTGCAATGTGCAGCTGCATGGTTCTGTCCCCCCATGCTTCCCCGGCCGGCCACCCTCTGGGAGACAGGCGGGCACAGCGGCCAATTCGGCCGCTGCACCTGATCCTGTCCCATGGTCGAGACCACAATATGGCCGGGCTGAAGGTAACAGACATTACCTTCGGCCCATCCCGGATCGTGGCCAATGCGATCATGGTTGGGGCCCAATCCCACCACAATTCTGGACCCCCAGGCAGATGGAGGTCCAGAATCATGGTAATTTTGATTCCCACCAGTGATTCACTGGGGTGAACATCTGGCAGGAATAAAACAGATGTAATGGGACCAATGGCCACCACAGGGGATTCACTGTGGTTGACCATGGGTAATTTCAGATGTTACGCCACCATGGTCAATCACGGTGAATTCCCCTGTGGTGATTGTGGTGGCGTAACATCTGTTGGGCTGAAAAGAGATTCCCGCCAGATGTTCACTCCCGGCGGGAATCTCTTTGACCATGCTTTCAGTCCTCTGGCTGCCCGGAGCTCTGGAAGCATCGTTAAAATCGATTTCCACCAGGGGTGAACACCCGGTGGGAATCTCTTTTTGACCCAACAGACGTTACATTACCACGGTCAATCACAGGGGGATTCACCATGACTGATCGTGGTAATGTCACATCTGTTACCACCCCACGGCCCGGAATCATCAGACGTTACCGCCACCAATTCTGGGCCGTGGTCCAAACCCTGGGAGGCAGGCGGGCGGCTGGCCTGGGGAGCATTGGGGGGGCGGGGCTGTGTGGCCGCACATTGTGTTGTGCAGCCCCACCCCCTCACCTGATTCCCCTCCAGAATCCGCCGGTACGTCTGTTGACTGGCCGGCGCGATTCCGGAGGGGGGTGATTTCACGATTCCGTGCCATGGCAGGGAGCTGCCGCGGCACATCTGAAATTACCCTGTGGTATCATTTCATCTGAAATTACCCTTAGATGCCCTGTCACCCAGTCTCACAAGATCCTCCTGCAATTCTTCACAGTTTGCCTGTGTTTTAACTACCTTCAATAACCTTGGTGTCATCTGCAAATTTGATCACCTCATTCTTTACTCCCTTCTCCAGATCATTAATAAATATATTAAACACCACCGGTTCCAGTAGAATCCTTGGGGCATTCCAATAGTTATCTCTTTGCACTGTGAAGACTGACCTATCTTTTAGTCAGGTATCGATCCACGGTATGACACAGCCTCTTATCTCAGGACTCTTAATTTCCTCAAGAGCCTCTCATGAGGGACCTTATCAAGTGCCTTCTGAAAGTTCAGGTACACTAGCGACTAGTTCGCCCATATCCACATGCTTATTTACACTCTAAAAAAAATCTCAAATAGAGTAAAATTCCAATAGATTAGTGGGGCATGAGTTCCCTTTCCTAAATCCATATTAACTCTTCCCCATTATTCCACGTTTATCAATATGCTCAGCAATTCTAACTGTTTCCACCAGTTTACCTGGCACAGACGTCGGGCTCACCATTCTGCAGTTTCCAGGATCACCTCTGGAGCCCTTTTAAAATATTGGCATTGCATTTGTTACTGTGCAAATTAGTGGTGAAGACCAAAGCAAAGAATTCATTCAGCTTCTCTGCAATGTCCTCATCCTCTCTGAGTGCCCTGGTTCAAGTACCAATTGGTGCCTGAATGCAACTGGAGTGAATCAGGCACTCCAAATTCAATGGGGTGCCTGAATGGCCAGGTACCCAGTTGCAGGTCTAGTATTCAGTCAAGAAGTGGAAGTGCAAGGGAAGAGAAGAGAGAATGGATTTTAAGAGCTGTGATTTTTCTTTAAGAAGATTAAAGCAAGTAGCAAGACAGCATTAATGACTGAATCTCATTTGGTCAAACTTAAGACACATTAGGTGGGATTTCTGAGACCCTGAGGGTTTGGGGAGTAAGAGCCTCATTGAAGGTCACCTGTTGAACCCCTGCATAAACGTACAATCACTCAGAGCATATGGGAATTACTTTTTATATCCCTTTAAAAATGACTGGATCAGTGAATGCACTGTAAATTTTCAGAACAGTTCAGGGGATTTGCATATACCCAAATTCTTCATTAGTTTTAATGGAAAACATGTGCCCCAATCCCTTACAATGCATTTGAAGTCTCAACAGAGGCACAGATCATGAAAAAGAACACATTCCTAGGCAATCGTCTAACTACTACTTATCTAATTACTAATTATTGCTCCAGAATTGAGCTAAAGACAGCTCCTCTGCTTTTAGTCAGCGGGCCAGGATAGAGAGGAGTAAACATAAATCACTCATTCCTGAACACTGCACCATTTGCAGAAACGTACTCTTCCCCTCCAACCCTTGCCAGTAAAGCCAGTTGGAATGTAGCATCTCAGCAAGTTTACTACACCAGCAGCTCAACACCTTCTCCATACTAAGGCCCCATGACAAAACACACAAAAAGTCTGGGATCCTCTATGTTAGAACACAAAAAAGTAGGGGATCTCCTGTATCGTTTGGTGGGTTCTCCAGGAAGGAGTCTTAAGCCTTCGAGCTAGAGGAAAATAGATGTTTATTAGCCTCTAAAGACAGCTTAAGCAAAAGCTTAGACTCTGGTGGAGACCACCTCTCCAAGGTAAACACAACAACTTGTGTACCATGCAAGGCTAGATAGAACTTACAAACAAGCGGGCACTTAAAGGGATATCATCCTCACCACGACCATCTCCCCTGCATAGATGTAGTTGGGGAGCAGAGTTATGACAACCCTGGAACTTGTACGCACCTCTCTAGGGCATGAAAGCACAGCTGAGAATTCAGGTATGACAGAGTTTATGTAAGTTCCCAATTGGAATGGGGCTTGAACTAGGGACCTCGGGGGGAGTGGGGGTTTGGGCAGCCTCTTAGCCTATTTTGCCATTGGAGCTGGTGGGTGCTCTCCCAGAGCCTAGATCCTTCAGTTCTGCTACCTCCCTGATTGACCACGTCCCACCTGACTCCCTATTGGCTACCCAGGCTATTTAAAAGAAACACATGAAGAAGGAACCATCTCCACAACACAGGAACTGCATAGCAGTGTCTGTGACCAGGGACTCTCAACATCCCAACCTTCCAGTTCACCAGCCCTCTGGTTCCCCATGCTTCCCGGATTCTGGTTCTCTAGTTCTGCTGCTGTCCAGGTACTCTGTCTCCAGTGGTGTCATCTGTTTGACCCTCCAAGCTCCCTAGGCTGTGAGGACTCAGTCGTGCCCAGCACCTCTTCCCAGGGGAAGCCCAGACTAGGCCCTGACAGTTTGTGGAGACCATCCTCAACCCTCCACAGCCTGCCCCCCACACCCCCACCCCTTGGAAGACTCCAGTACCTTGTTGGGGGTCTCAGGCACACAAGTCCTGATTGCAGCACTTCTAGCTGAGACCCAGGCCCTGTGAAATGCGGTACTCCAACTGCAGACTTCCAGCACCACTCTTCAGACCTGAGTGAGGCATCTTCACAGGCAGAAAATGCCACTCTTCAGGACCAGTGAGCCCAGCTGCCTTCAGTTACACCCACACCGGGACCCCTGAATTCGGCATCATCCATGGCCATGACTGGATTTTCCGAGATCCCGGCCAGAGTGGTATGACTGTGACTGCAGCAAATTCAAGGGGTTGTAAACCAATGGTGTCTGCTTTTCCTGCTCCAGCCTCATGTACTCCATGACCAGCCGAAGATGGGAACAACCTTGAGCCTCCTGTTGGGTGAAGTCCTGAACCGGGCAGCTCCCCAGACTTTGATACCTTTCTTTGGGTGTTTGCACTGATCTTTGGTGACCCTCATCATGCGTGTTCGGAGAAGGCTGCCCTAGTAGCTGACACAGGGGCCATCCATGATGCACAATTCTGCGGTCTTGCCACCAACATCTTGTGAAACAAGATGGCCCAGCGGCACCACATTCAGCAGGGCCACCATGATGAGATAAAAGATGAAGTAGCTCAGGTAGACCTCCCCGCCCCGGCTGATCTCGACGCATTCATCAACCTGTGAATCTGGATCAATGCCCAACTGAGTGAGCAACACCGTGAGAACAGGGTGGTGGCACCAGTCTCTTTGCACTCCTCTTCCACTTGTAGCTCCCCCACCCAGTCCACCATCCAAACCTATGCAAATGGACTCAGTCTGCTTCCACCTGTCTGACAAGGATAAGTAGCGTTGTTGACAGATTCATTTATGCCTCTACTACAGTGCACCAGGGCACCATGCAGCAGGCTCTCCTGCTAAATTCCACAGTCAAGCATGGGAAACACCCAGTGTAGCAGGGCATGGATCCTTGAAGCCATTCTCTATGGGATTATGTCCAAATAGTCACCAAATTCGGGGAATTAACTCCATGTGCATTTATTTACAGTTGTAATCCTCCACCATATATTATATACACCACCATATAGTTATCCACAGTCTTCACCTTGAGGCTGGGCACAGTGCCCCTCAAGCCAGAGGCATCATAGGCAGTCTCCACAGTTCTCCAAGCCAGGCAAATGCCCACCTGTACCCCAGCAAAACCCTCTGGTGAAGGTTGGATTAGACGCAGGGTATCCCCACAGCCACTGCTTCCCTGCGTCCTTTCAGGTCAGTAGCCTCCTGAGGCTTCTCCATCTGGACTTCAGGACCATGGTCCTTAGAAGTAAGCTCCAGCAGGAGTTCTCTCTCCAGGATCTCCAGATCCAGACCTCTCCAGCCTTGCTCAGTCTGAGTTCAGGACCCTGGACAGCGTTTCTGTTGAGGCCCCAGCTTTCAGCAGAGCTCCTTTCAGGTTCAGAGTCAGACACTGACTGAAGACTCTCCTGCTTGACCTCTCCTAATATTCCAGAGGAGTGGGTGTGGCCCATTGCAGGCTTCCATTCCTTAAAGGGTCCGCTCCACTCCCCAGTCTCTCATATTAACTCAGGCTTCTCTCATTCTACAGGACTGGCTTCGCCACACCCATCCCCAGCCCTCAGGCTGGCACCCTAAAGGGGCAGCAGTCCCATCAAGCTGCTCCCTGCTACACCCAGGCTGAGGCTGGACGAGTCTTGTGAAATGGCACCTGCCACCATACTCCCTTGCATCGTCCTGGGAACTGGTCCCACCACCCTGTAGTCACTGCACCTCCAGTTCCCAATTTGGATCAAGTATAAACAGGAAAGAATTCCTGGCCAGGGCCTGCAGGTACTCAGAGTCAGGAGCTGCAGACAACTTCATGGATATGACAAGGGTTCAAAAACCCCAATGCATCATAAATCCACCCCAGACCAAGTGGAGACGATTGACTGTACCTTGCTTTCCTCCAGGCTGGTGTCTTCGAGATGATCCTGCTGGCAGCGACTGTAATAGCTTGGTGGTGTTGGGTGGTGAGTTGTGTCAGGATCAGGGCCCCCAAAGTACTCAGTCATGCAGGGAGTTAGCAGTTTACACCCAGCTACTTCCACTTCCTATCTCTCAGGAACAGCTCTCTTAAAGGGCAAGCAGCCGTCTAAGGCTGCACTCGGTTACCTCCCTCCTAAGGGAGATAGTCCTGTCTTTGATAGGGCTGGCTTCTCACCTCCTAAACAGAGTGCAGGTCAGTCATGTCATTATTCCATCAGTATCAGAATACAGTAATTTCCCCAGTTTTGTCACATCACATCAACAAATCAGCCAATTTATAAGAGGGTCTAATACCCCAAAGCTGGGCTTTAACCCCACCACCACCACCACCACCACCACCAGCTGCCACATCACCCCTTTTAGCAGGGCCCATTCCACCAGGTTTTCCATTTAATCTTACTGTCAATGGGTTTGGGGAGTAACCCTCCACCCAGCCCTCGCTTTCATCCATTTTCCATCATCACATAGGTCTGCTCTTCTTAGTGGCAGAATCAGACTTGCATTTCCAGGTCCTGGGTTCTAACCCCTTACATTCTTAGGCCTATTCCATTTCCTTGTAGGTTTTATGTCTATTTGCCCATTAAGGGTGTTCCCCCCTTGGCATACATAGTATGGTTAACTATTTATATTACTCCCCCACCCCCTTTCGGTTGGGAGGCCGGCCCATCCATTCCTTCCAGACACTCTCACCCTGGGACCCGCTTGACCTTAACACATTAGAATTCATGCAATAACCAACAGCACTTCTACTCCCTCCCCAGGGTTTACATTCATACACATATATACAATACCTTCCCATAACAGTACAGGTTGCTAAAGCTTTCTACATTTGCCATATATAGCCAATCATTTACCATCTAGGCTTACTTCAGCCTTTGTTTCTATAGGTTTCAGCTTTCTGCAGCTTGACCCAGTTTTCAGTTACCTCATTGGCTCCCTTTATTTACTGTATCACACTATTAGTGATTACAGCAGCTTCTCCAGCTTGCTAATGCTTGGAGTGGGGTGTGGGCCCTCCCATGCCTTCCCAGCACAGTGAGCGCGCACGCACACACACACACACACACACACGGGACACTACAGCCCTCAGTGGGCTGGGTAAGTGTAGTTTACATTACCAACCATCTCCTAGGAGTCTAAAGAGGCTTCCTAACCTTCTTATTCCCTTTATTTACAGCCTCAACAGGCTTCTCTTCTGTTGACATTAAGCGGCTTTCCTTTTCCTCACGTCTCTCCAGTATTCTCTCTCTCAGGGCCAACAAGTGACTGGGCAATTCATTTGCTTCCATTCCTGTAAGCTTCTTTGTGGCCTACTGACTGTCATTGCACAGGTGTGTTGAGGCTCTACCTGAACTTGTGCACTTCTCTGAGGCTGACTTATTGCTATTAACCAAGGAGCCTGAGTGTTGCACATTTTTTTTACTGGCACAATTGCTGCCTATGCTAAAAGGGCATTCTCCTCCTCGGAGTCTGGGGGAGGCAGTTCCATTTCCTCTGGCCATACCCCAGCTCTGACTACCCCATTCTCTGCAGGAGGTATACAGGAGTCCTCTTCCTTCGACTCCAGGGGAGGCATTTTGTCATCTTCTGGGACCTCCATAGGTTCTACCTCCTCCTTTGGGGGGGGGACCACCTCTACTATGAATGCTGACTCCTTGACTCCGCATCAGCTTATGACTGCCCCACTAAACTACAACTGGGGGGCAAACATTCCCTTTGGGAGAATCTATGCCATTTCAGTGCAGGACTGTCTATGAGAGAACTTCACACCAAGGGGTTCATTCAGCCCTTGACCTGAGCGACCTCCCCTGCAGTGGCTCCCATTCTCTTAATAAAGAAGGAGGATGGGTTCCTCTGCCTTTGTGTCAGTTACACGCTTTGAACAAAATCATGATCTGAAGCCATTACGCCCCTGCCACTTATCTCTAGGGATGTGCACAGTAACTCTCTTTCATTTTGTTATTACTTTCATTTTCATTTTTAAAATGTCATTCGTTTTTGCTATATTTCATTAATCTTTGGCCACTTTCCCATGTTACTGCACCGCCGAATCTCCTGGTGGGGGATTCTTACAGCACGCTGTGTACATGGGCGCTTGTAAAAATCCATATCCCGCAGCTTTTTTTCTTTCAATTTTCAGGGTTGGATTTTGAGTCTTGACAGTTGAAAGGAAAAAGCTGCTGGATGCAGCTTTTTACAAGTGCCCACGTGCACACCACACCATAAGAAGAATCCCCTGCTGGGAGATTTGGCAGTGTGGTAACATGGACAAGAGGCCTGTGTTTCATTTTTGTTTTTACTTTCGTTTTTGTTTTCCATTGGTTTCAATGGAAAAACACATATGTGGCTGTATCATTTTTGTTTTTCATTTGACTTAGATTAATCTTGGCATAATTGTACCCCAATGGAGGTCACTATGTGTGCCAAATTTAGGAAAGATTGAATAAAGGAAACCAACTTTATAAGCCGTTGAAATTTGATATTTTATTAAAATCTGTGTACATATTCCTGGCTGTAACGTCTTTGTCTCCCATCCAGTTTGGATGATATGTGGCAAAAATATACCCCTTCACAAGGTTACTATCTCTGTCAAATATCATAATGATTGGATAAATGGTCCTGATGTTATAAGCAATTTACTTATAAATGTATTTCTGATTGTAACATCTTTGTATTCCAGCCAGTTTACATGAAATTTAGCAGGATTGTATCTCACACCTTTTGAGGATAATCTCTGACAAATATCATAAATATTTGATAAATGATATCAATGCTATAAACCTGCACAGCATCTGCAGAGAATGAGTCTATGCCAAGGATTCTCTTATGTTTGTCACTGTGGTACAAGATGTGTTTGTGATAGTTCAGGAAAAATACAATTTGACTTGGGAAAAATTGCCACAGAAGTTTTTGAAAGTGTTTTCTACTCAGAAATGATATCTGATTAGCATATTCAAAAATCAGACCATATCCAGGCATTAGAACACCCTCAAATTTGCATGTTAAAATGGCGGCCATATGCTAATTTTTCACTTAAGTCTAATTTCTTATTAAATTGTTATTTTTCACTTTAGTAATGTCCCATTGACGAGTAATTAATTTTAAAGGTCTAAGAAATAACCACTGAAAGAGGGCGACGTACAGTATAAATAGTGAATGAATGTTTATTACGCGTAGCACATAGCTGTTGCACAATTTAAGACCCAAATATCATATCTGTCCATACACATTGACGTAAACAAAAATGATATATTATACAACTTTATACCACAGCCAGGTTAACCATATAAAAATATACGCCATAGGCCAATCAGCCTAAATCAATGTTTTCTACAGGTGCTCTTGATTCCAAGAAGCACTGTCTAAAATAAAAGGCTTTAGTTAAATAAGTCGCTACAGCCCGGGAAATAATTGGTTGGACATCGGATAGGACTGATAACAAAAGTCCATACTCCGACCACCCCGGGTGCTGGGTCAGCAAGGGAGACAATAATACTTCATCTCGAAGTTGGTCATATAAGTGACAAGTGCCTGATGGTCAAAAGGGCAGGTCCTTGAATCAATTACTAAACCACGGAACCATCCATCCATAATTGCCGTGGGTAGAGCATTGAACTGTGCCCTCAGGAAAAGCAACTTCCCGCGACTTGAAATAGAGGACATCAGGTAGGAAGCCATACATCCCCGTGGCGGAAGCACAAGAAGATAGCTAGCCATATGAGTTGAAACCCTAATTTTGGAGATCTCTTCCTGTCTAGCCACATCCTTAAGTCTAAGCAGGAGCTGTGCTTTAGCCATACACTGCTCCATGACCACAAAATAATTTTGCGAGAAGCCCAAATTGGCAAGGAGCGATTCTACCGCACTAACCCAACAACTCCTATGTGGCTCCTCCAGCCAGAATTTCACCAGACCCAAGTGGACAAATGCAGACAATCTAAGCCAGAACCTTAATATCAAACCACTAGTCACCTCCACCCAGCTACTTTGTCCAAATTCCAGCCTAACTGCTGCGATTTGGCACCCTACCAAGGTTCCTTAAGAATTTTGACTGCACCAGATTTAGATTGATTTGAGAGGGCAGCAAAGGAACCCAAAGTTCGGCACCATAAAGATATTGCACCTGTGTTTTACTATTGAGGACCCTAATAGCCGCTGCAAGGGCAGATCGCCCTATAGCACCAAACAGCTTAAAGATGGTAAGTGCTGAGCCTTTAGCTACTGATAGCGCCTTGGCGTGGTGAAAGGACCAGCAGCCTGTGGCCCTAAAATGAAGGCTCAAATACTTAAAGGAGGTAACTTGTTCAATAGGGTGGTTATTAATAGACCAATTATAAGTTTTCCGGGAGTGGGAAACCACCACCACCTTTGATTTCTCGTATTTTATGCACAGCTTATTAGTGTCGCAATATCTGGCAAAACACTCCAGTTGTCTGCATAGGCCTACCCGGGTCTGGGACATTATAACGAGGTCGTCTGCATATAGAAGGCACCCTAACAACAATAAAAGGTATAAAACACATTTTAAAACAGTTCTATCCCATACAGTCTGTCACAAAAACATTCCCACTCATCCCCCCACTCCCCCAATGCCTGGCAGAATAACCAGGTCATACATTGACGCTGGAAAGCAAGGAGATCTGGGCTAAGGCCGATCTCCGTCGGGAGCGCATTCCACAGTGATGGTGCGGCTGCCAAGAATGCCCTCCTGCCTGTATGGACCCGCCAAAACTGTAGGATCTCCAGAAGGGCACTCCCAGATGACAGGACTGGTTCCTGGGATTTGCACCTTGAAGCTATATACCAATCTCTTTCCATTAGTGCAGCAGCTGGCCACCACAACTACCTGAAATCAGGCTACCTGTACTTTCAGAACATGTTTCGTTTACCTAATTAGCACCCGAATGTCTACACCATGTTCCAGAAGGGACTCCACGTAGTAAGAAATAACAAACTTGGGGCAGGACTGGGTACCAATCTCGTTATAGAGCAGGTACTGATGCACTCTCTGAAAGAGAGAGGAGGTCTGACACATGGTAGAGGGTTGACAGAAATGCAGAGGGCATTATGGTTGCTGTCTATGCCAGTATACTCTGAATATAATCTAGCTATGCAAGAGTACACTGATATTTCATATTGTACAAGTGAACAACATAAGGAAATAAGTAAGGCAAGAATCCTCAGAGACAAGAATGATACACAGAAGGTCCTCAGCTGCGTGAGGCCCATTTCACCATTCTATTCCAGCACTTCATTACAAAATATCATCAGTGGGGTCACAGCACAGTTGGGTGTAAATGTTCATGAATTACATGATATTGGCAGTGAATTGGTCAGCAAGATGAAAGAATAGTCCGTCTTCACATATTCATACAAAAGAACTGATAAAGCTATAACGTTAGCTTCTTCTTCTGCTGTGAGGTTACATGTTGAAGAAGATGCGAACATAGACCCTGCATTATTGCTCCAAAGACTGATAGTAGCTAAAGCACATGACAAGAACCTTAAGGACATGCTACAGTACGAACTATGTACCTACCCACCAGCTTTATTTAAGTCAAGTAGCATGCTACGCAAAGCCAATAAGCCCCAGTTAGCACACGCTATTGCAGGGTACCTTCAGATGAAACGTGGAGCTGCAGAATTAGAACATCCCCAGACAACAGAGCAGTGTGTGTGTTCGATGGAGGATCACTACTTCATCACATTTCATGGTGTAAGGGCAACACTTATGAAGCCACTGCAAAGTTGTATGCTAACTTCACGTCGAAACATTATGGGGAAGCCATTTTTATCTTAGATGGTTATGTCAACTCTCCATAGAATAAAGATGGGACTAGGGATGTGCACAGTAACTGTCTGGTTTTCATTATTCATTTCATTTTCATTATTAAAAGGTCACTCGTTTTCATTAGATTTCTTTCGTCTTTGTTTCATTTCGATTTCCATTGCTCTCAAAGAAAAACACATGGCTGTACCTTTTTTATTTTTCATCTGATTTGGAAGAAACATGGTGGTTTTGTACCCCCAACTGAGGGCACTATGGGCCTTTTTACACGGATGGAGGGGGGGTGGGATAGGTGCTTTGCCACAGTGGGTGGAGGTGTGTGTGTGTGTGTGTCCATTTATACGGACACACACACCTCCACCCATGGAGCCTCCTTCAGTTTTCCAGAGGGCTCCATGGGTGGAGGTGGGTAGAGATGGGTGTGTGATGGGTGTTGCATGGGAGCGTGCACGCACCCCCACCCATCCCGCTTGGTGTTCACACGGGCAAACACTGAGCACACACACACACACACCCGCCGGCCATATACACGGACACCACATCTGCCCAACCACCAAGCGGGGCAGCGGGGACATCTGTGTAAAAATGGCCTATGTGTGCCACATATTTCAGAATGATTGGATAAAGGGATCTGATTTTATAAGCAGTTGAGATTTGTTATTTTACAAAATTCTACACACACATTCCTTGCTGTAATGTCTTTTTTCCCCATCCAATTTGAATGAAACTAGGCAGAATTATACCCCATCTCATTTTTACTCTCTCTGCCAAATAGCATTTGGATTGGATAAAGGATTCCAATGTTATAAGCAATGTACTTGTAAATGCATTTCTGGCTGTAATGTCTTTATATTCCAGCTGGTTTACATGAAGCTTGGTAGAGGTGTATCTCAGATGTTAGGATCATGTCTGCAAAATATCAGACAGATTTGATAAAGGGTCCCAAAGTTATAAGTCTGCACAGCATCAGGAGAGTATGAGCCTATGCCAGGGATTCTCAAGTTTGTCACTGTGGTACAAGAAGTGTTTGTAATGCAAAACTGGCAAGCATAAATGTCACCCATATATCATTCTGTGCTGTGACCACCCCATTCCCTCTCCCTCACTTGTTACTCGGAAGTTAGAAGCATCTGCTTAGGCAGGAGCCAATAAAGGATTCTCTTATGTCCTCTGTCACAGTGCTTCAAGATTTGATAATGGTGACAATTGGCCAGCCTGGATGCGTGAACCATGTCTCCTAGTTTCTGGGATGCTTCCCCCTGCCCTCTGCCTTGCTGTCTGAAGTCCCAGGGTGTTTTCAGACGTGACGGGGAAGCTTCGCCTCGTCCCGAAAACAACCCGGAGATTCCCCACCGGGATCACCCAGGCGCGGCAAACAGACGTGCCGGGGATCTCGGCGGGGAATCAGGGAGGGGGCGGGGCTGTGCGGCACAACATGCGGCCGCATGGCCCCACCCCCTCCACGCTCCCTCTCCGCCCGCCCTCTGGAGAGACGGGCGGGCAGTGAGGCCAATGTCGCCACAGCATCTGGCCGAGTTCACCACGGCCCGGAATCCCACTGTGGATTCCAGGCCGTGATAGCCGACCAGACGTTACTCTTTTTTTATGCCTGCCTGGAATCACTTTCACCACGCTTTAGCCGATTTTCGCGCCGGTAGCCCAGGAAGCGTGGTTGAAATTGACCCCATGTGGGTATTCAGTGTGGCGAACATCTGGCGGCCGCCGAACAGACGTGCAGGGCACAGTGACCATATGTAGGTATTCAGCGTGGTTCACTGTGATCTCGTCATGTGTGAAAACACCCACTGTTAGGTCTCTTCTATGCCTGCCTCAGAGCCACCCAGGATTGGTCCCTGAAAGCTGGAAGCATGCTGTAAGAGAGGTAATCACATCTTAGTCCCAGCCAGGGTGTCTTTGAAATGTCAAGCCAATTGACCAGAGGAGATATCTGTTGGCTCTGCTGTTTGGCAAAGGCTTCACTCTGGGAGGACATCCCAGGTGTGTGGGGGTGTCTGTCAATTTGCACAGAATGTCCCAGAAGGATGTTGGGCAGCACCTCAGGTGCGTGGGGATGGAATTTATGTAGCTAGCTGAACTCTTTCAGAGAGCTCTAGTGCACGCGCACACGCACGCGCGCACACACGCACACTGTCAGAAAAGTATGAGAAAATGCTCTGACCAAAGCCAACTAATCACAGACAAAAAGCAGGCCCAAAGAACAGCAACTTATACCTACCTTCTATCCCCACCTTGAAGCCACCACTGATTGCTCCTCCTGTAAAAGTGAAAGCATGCAGTAATTGACCAGTGAATGTGTCTGTCAGTCTGTTGGGCTGCTCCCCACCCTTCTACAGCCCTCTTCCCCCTGCCATGCCTGTCTCTGAATGACACTGCATGTGCTATTTACCTGAATAACAAAAGTCTTCAAAAGGGAAACTTCAATTGCTTATAAAATTTAGACCCTTTATCAAATCTTATTTAAGTTTGGCAGAGATGAACCTGAAGGTCTGTGATACAATCTTTCCAAATTTCATGTAAAACAGATAGACAAAAAAAACCCACGTTACAGCGAGTAATGCATTTACAAGTAAATTGCTTATAACGTAATAACATTGTATCCAATCCTTCTGAAATTTCTCATACATAGTAATCTTACCAAGGGATATAACCTTGCCAAGTTTCATTCAAAATATATGGGAGATAAAGATGATACAGCCACTCAGCCAGGAATATGTAAGCAGATTTTTGTAAAATAATTTCAACTGCTTATATAATTGTATCCCTTTACCCAATCTCTCTGAAATTTGGCACACAGAATGCCCTCTATTGGGAGTATAACACTGTCAAGTATCACCAAAATGGCATGTAAACCAAAAATGTTACAGCTGGAAATGTGTTTTTCAGATTTTTCCTATTCAACCATTTTTTTCGTTATTATGTTCTTTCATTTTTGTTATTTGATAACGAAAATGAAAAATCTGTATTTTGTTTTTGTTATTATAATAACAAAATTCACACCCCTATCTGGTACAGCCTTCATAAGGGGATCAAGTTTTCCTGAAGGCTCAGGGAGGCTTACAAAGATTTAAATACAATTAAAACATTAAAATATATATTCAACAAAGACACTCACTCCAACCCCATCCCACCAACACCTCCCACCTAATCCCTACCCCTGCCCGCCAAATGCTTTACTAAAAAGAAAGGTTTTGAACCATCTCTGAAAAATGCCCAGGCTCAGACTCCAATGGACCTCCAGGGGGAGAGAGTTCCACAGGATTGGGGCAGCAGCCAATAACGCTCTCCTGTGGGCCCCCATCATATGGACAAAAGTAATAGGTGGAACCAACAGGAGGATGCCTCCAGCCAATCACAGGGTCCGCGATAGAGCATGGGAGGACAGGAGGTCTTTCAGATATATGGGTACCAGGCCATTTAGAGCTTTAAAGGTCAAAAGCTATCAGTAGCCAGTGTAGACTCTGGAGCACCAGTGTAAGGCAAAATGCCCCTTGCCTGGACACAGGCACTGGCTAAGACAGCCACTGATACTGGCAAAGACATCCTGCCTGAACCCAAGGCAGGCCTAAGACTGTATTAGGCCTCTAATCCAGCACATGGGAAGGATGGAAAGGACCCCACATTCCTGAAATTTCTAAGCTGATTGGCTGGGACGGGTCAGGGGGGAATATACCTTTGGCCAGGTGATCCGCCCGAACGAATCACAGGGGAGGGAACTGTTAAAAGGACTGAGCTGGGGTCTTTCCGGGTTCTGAACTCTTCCTCTTCACACTCTTACTGAGATCTCTAGCAGATGCTGCTAGACTGGTGACCTCCCTGCCTGGAGGCACACATGGACTGCATGGCTTGGCAGTAACTTTGCAACTCTGGCCTTTGCCAGGACAAGAACCTGTACCCCATGGGAAAACCATCACCTATGGAGACCGGATCAGAACCTGTGTGAGTACCTTGCTTACCTGCCTGATACTCAAGATACTGTACTAGACAGGTGCGTTCCAAATGGGGTACCATTCCCCCAAACCGGACTTGCTTTGCTCAAAGGGGAATCACCCCCTAGTTCTATGATTTTATTCCTTTTTATATGTACCAGTAAAGTCTAAGTTTTCTTTTTACCCTACTGGGTGTGTGTGTGTCCATTAAGCTGACCATTAAGCGTCTCCTTAGGCCAAGTAATCAGGCCAAGCTACTAAAGAGGGGGAAATTACCTATTTGGCTAGAAGCCAGCAGCTTTGGAACCAAGGGAAGCCTCCCGTGGGTTATTCTGGGGATCGGCCTCCAACGCAGGGGCCTCCAATCTCAGGAACAGAGTGCCAGGAAAGGGGAGTGCTTTGGGGAAGCTGTAAGGTCTATGCCATTTTGGGGTTCACATTTCCTGAGTGGTGTGAATGCCCGCTGGGAAACACTCGGGTGGTGCCAGTGGAATATCAAGCGTTTTGGTGGGTTTGCCAGCTGTGGGAACCCCTAGCCAGATATTTGGAGAAACACAGTGAGGTGGGTGGCTTAGCTGTATAGCACCCCCTACTGGTGTTTGGCCACAGATGCTGCCAAGGCTGACTACAAGCAACACATGAATCAACTCTTGACAGCCTTCCCCTGAATTTGCCACGGGGGCAAAAGTATGACTGTCTTCCTGAAACCTTCACACCGGTTGACCATTACACAAGGTAGACCATCAGTACCGGGGTATCCTTTGACAGATTAACCCCGTCATGTTCAAGCTCCAGCTACCCAAAATGCTGAGGATGGACCTGGTATTCCATGTCTCCCTCCTGAAGCCTGGATAACTTTTTTACTGACCATAAGCAGCCCCCATGGCCACCCATCAAGGTCCAGGAACATGACAAATACCTCATGCATGCTGCCCTGGACTCGAAGCTGAACTGGGGTTGGCTCCTTTACCTCATCCATTGGGAGGGGCACGGCCTGGAAGAACAGTCGTGGGAACCTGGTGAAAAAGGTAGAGGCATTCCATCGGGAACATCTGAATGAACCTGGTGCTGGCATGCCTAGAGAGCACCCCAAAAGAGGGTGCAGAATATCCCAAAGGGAGTGGGACTTGAACCCTTGCCATCTTTTATTCCACTAGAGTTGCTGGGTAAACTGGAGCCGTGTCTTTCCTGTCCTGTTACCTCCACGATTGGCCACACCACACCTGACCCCCTATTGGCTACCCGGACTATTTAATGGACACACAGAAAGCAGGAAGTGTATCCACTACACAGGCACTGCCTAACACAGTCTGTGGCCAGAGACACCTGACACTCCAGCCTTCCGATTGTGCTGCAATTCAGGTACCCCATCTCCAGTGGTGTTGCCTGTTTGGCTCCTGGCCTTCTGAGCTCCTTGGGCCATAAGGACTCTGTCTCCATGCCCGGCACCTCTTCCCAGAGGCATCCCTAGCCATGCCCTGACAGTTTGTCATCATTTAAAGGCGACTGTTGAAGAAAAATACAAAAATCTAGTTTTGTCATCTTAGAGCAGGGGTGACGAATGTTCTCCCTCCCACGGCACCTGTCTAACCTTACACACAAGATTAGCCTTGTTTAGGTCCCACAATAGAATCTTTTGGCCCAGAGGGAAAGAAGACTCAAGCCCTGAGCCCTTCCAACCACCTCTCGTGGTTTGTCCTCGAGACTCTATAGGCCAAAATGGGAGTCTCAGGGTCAATCTGCAATAAGCGGCAACCCAGCCTCCAACCCATATGCATCAAAGACCCATGTAGGACTAGTCTTCGCTGTCTCAGGTAGGAAGGACAACCATGTGGCATGGGGTTGAGGAGCAATAGGAGTAGATGGTAGCAGTAAGAGTGATTCTAGGCAGTGCTACAGCTTCACAAAGTTTAACCACCCCCCCCAAAATTTCACAAAGCCTAAGGGTGTGCATATGAAGCCCACACCCTCAGGACCTCTTAACCCTCCCACCCCCTTTTCCCTTCAGTTACAAGGTCTGAAGCTGCCAACAGGTAGAAACCTGAGTTGAGAAGGGCCTAGCAGGTCAGACTACTGTTGGTACCAGGGCCTGGGTATTATTTATCCATTTTGTGCCTCCTCCTCACAGACCCTGGCCTCTCTGAGTTTTAGGAAATTACTCATCAAGACAAATACATACCTTGGTGAATGGAAGCTTAGGCCTTGTCTGGTCTAGGAGCCAGACCTCTTTTGGATTCCAATATCTGAGTCTGAAAGATGTCCTGGGAGCTTTGTAAACAATCAGGGCTGCCCTGGTAAGTTTTGGTACCCAGCTATACAACCCTCAGCCACAAAAAAAGCTGGACTCACTTGCCCCTTCACCATCTCAGAGGTTTATTTACAGGCCTAATAGTTTCAAATTACCAATAAATCTCAGACCCATGGGTCTCTGTCTCCAAGGCCAGGGCAAGGCAAGCCCTCAGCCTCTTAACTTCTAGCCCTGATGGTGCAGGCCTTCCACTCCACAGGAAAGTCTTTTCCCCTTTTATTTATTATTATTCATTATTATAAATCCCTTCCTGAAACTTCTCCTGCTGAAAGTCCAGCTCAGCTTTTTATACCTACGCTCCTCTCACATGCCTAGCAGCTTTCTCCCCTGCTCCAGCTAGGAGCTATTAACATTTCCCAGTAACTCCTTAGCTACACTAATAAGCTTTCAAAAGTTTACACCCTGCAAGGACTTATCCCTGACCTTGTTGGGCAGCTGGGCATGCCCTGAGCATTTGCAGGTGAGATAGTCAGCTTCAATGGGTGTCTTCAGACGTTACGAGATCACGGTGAACCACGGTGAATACCCACCTGTGGTCACCGTGTCTCAAACGTATGTTTGGCGGCCGCCAGATGTTCGCCACGGTCAATTCCCACATGGGGTCAATTGAACCACGCTTCCCGGGCTATCCGGGGAAATGTTCCGGGAAGCGTGGTCAAAAAGATCCCCAGCGGGGACCAAAAAAAAGTCACGTATGGCCGGTTGCCACGGCCCGACGCGGCAGCCGCAGTGGTCCCGCCGCCCGCCCGTCTCCCTGGAGGG
>QEPC01011796.1:8242353-8261173 GCA_003113815.1 Sphenodon punctatus | reverse complement strand
GAGACTTTAAAGGAGCAGTCAGAGAGGTAGGAGGAGAACCAGTCAAGGACAGAGCCACAGAAGCCCAAAGAGTAAAGCGAGTCCAATAGAAGCAAGTGGTCGACAGTGTCAAAGGCAGCAGAGAGGTCAAGGAGGACAAGAATGGAGTAGAGGCGCTTAGATTTAGCGATTTAGATTTTCGCCTTTGGAGAAAAACTGTTCCAGAAAGGGCCATGGCCATCCCATAAAGAAGCAGGGCAAGAGCCATGAAATCACAGCACTCTGCAGAGGAGGACACACCCGAAGGGGTGAGGGGCAAAGAGACTCCCCACCCCTTTAATAAAAGCTAGTCACAAACCCATTTGGAGCACTGTGATGTCCCCAGGGGTGTGGCAGCTGCATTGATAAGAGGTAGGGGAATCCCAGTTCTCTGCCCCAGTTCTGACATGGCTTCACCTACTATCCCTGGATAACCCAGAGAAATTCAGGTTTCAACTGAAGCCTGGAGGCAGGACTCCAAAAGCTGCAGAGGTTGGAACCCCAGCCACCCCAATCTCAGCTTGCTGCCCTACAGAAAAGGATCAAAGTCACCCTGCAGTTCTTGGGTATTTTCAAACATGACGGTACTATGGATGGCCACGCTTTAACCCATGTGGCTACTCGTGGTGCCATCACATCTGCTCCTGCCCACCAGATGTTACTCCAGGCAGGATCAGGGCTGTCCCTGGACCATGGCAGTTTTTAGCATGCACTGTGACTTGGGCCCATCACCAACTCACAGCGCAGGCTAAGAGCTACTGTGGTCCAGGAAAGCCATTGCCGGACAGGGTAGAGCGGGCTGTCACATTTGATGGCCTGCTCTACCTGACCCCAGTCCATGGCTGGAGCTGTTCTGAGTGCGTGCAGCAGCCTCATGGCTGCCGCAGCTGCCCATAAGGGCGGTGGGCAAGCTGCACTCAGCAGTTCAGAGGGTGGGGCTTGCAGACCCACATTCACACACCACCCTGACCTCTCCCCGGCCTGGAGTGCCAACACATCTGCTTGGCCGCCAGGCCAAATCCTGACTGGGGCCAGGATCAAAGTGTGACGGCGCCATGCGCCATCACATTTGAAAATACCCCTTGTCACAAACTAAGCATGGGGTTACCATCTGAGTTTTTGTTCTTAAAGGCACTTGCATTGGCAGGACTCTATGGGTGGGGCTCTGCACAGGTTCCTTTAGGATTACAGGTGTAGTAAGGGCATTGTGGTATAGTGATCTATCAGCTGTTGCTATGCAAGTTGTATAAAACAGCCTGCTGAAACTTGGTTTACAGTGATGAGTTTTCATGTCCTGGTTTTAATTTCTCTTGTACACCTGTTCAAGTCTCTTTTGTGAAACTGGCTGAATGTATTCTCTGATGTCACACAGACCTTTCCCTAGGGTTGTTCCGAGTGGGGGAGTGGAATCTTGAGTATTCTCTGAGGAGCGGTCCTGAATGTTTTGGCTGCCTCTTGGATAATACTTGTGAGTTTCCAAGGCTGGGGAGTTAGTGGTAGTGTTTAATGGGACCGGGGGGGCCTAGCAGGGGTGGGTTACTTACCTTCTGGAGGGATCCCACATGATGGGTGGCCTCCTCCCAGTTTGTAAATTTGAAAGTTAAAAAAATAAGCAAAAACGGAGCATGCCGAGCCTGAGTGGTCCTTTCTGAACATGCTGAGTTGTTTTTTTACTTTTAAATTTACAAGCCAGGAAGAGGCCACACATCACGTGGGGCAACTCTGGAGGATAAGTAACCTTGACCCTCTGCTAGGTTCCCACCTACTTAAGCATCCCACCCCCGATGCCCTGGTAGGCCATCCACTAGGGTGAAGGCACTGGTCCTTGGGTGTTTTCCCAAGGAAACCCGAGGACTGAGTTCCAGCACTATGTTCCCTTTTAAAAATTGCCCAAACTTGTCCAGTTCCTCATCTCTCATCCATGTCTTCATTAAATCTTTTACATTTTTAATTGATGGTCATTGTTAATTTATAAGGCACTTTCACTGTTCAAGGAGCTTTAAAGTTCATATCTAGCACCCCACTCACAACAACCCTGAGAGGCCGGTCATTATTATTCCCATTTTTGTAAGTCGTCCCAAGATGCTATGGCATGAGGGAGCGACTAAAAAATGTAAATAAATAAATAAAAATAAATAAAATTTTACAGGAGAGGAAGTGAGGCTGAGGGATAGCAAGTTGTCGAAAGCCACCCAGTGAGTTCATAAACAAGATTTTAACTAGAGCTGAAGTGAGTACCCACAAGAGTATCCACAAAATGCCTGTTGAATTTCCAGTACCTGAGTTGAATTGAGTATTTTGGGTACTTTTCAGTACCTGAATCAGTTTTCTATTAGGTACCTGAAAAAATGACAAGCAGCATACTGAAATCCCGATTTCTTCCTGGATTTCTGGGGGGAAATTCGGTATACCAGTTATCAGTATTTCCAAGTACTCAAACAGGCTTCAGGGACTGATTCAGATAGCTAAAGCAGTACTTGAAAATGTGGGTATTACCCATGGGTACCAAACAAGGTACCCATTTCAGCTCTAATTTTAACCCCTGGTCTCCCAGGTCCAATTTCTTATCCGCTAGGCTGCACCAGCTTTCTCTAGTTAAATGTCTTGTACTTCTCAGTCAGCAAAGAAAATGAAGAGAAACCGAGCTAGGTCAGGGTGTTTGTTGTAGGCAAGAAGACTCTTCTGACAAACTTAATGATGCTGAGGTTAGGGATGGAGAGTATGATGTGCCCAATATCAAAGAATGGGAACAGTGCAGGGCTCCTGAGTGACAGAGACAGGGGAACTCATGGGCCTCTGAAAAGGAGCAGATGAGTACAGAGAACCGAAAGCAGCAAAAAGCAGACCAGCACAAGAATGTTTTTTTCGTTTAACACAAAATAAAATTTGACCTAACATTGAAGAAAATCTCTTATTCTGAGCTAACAAGAGAAGATCCTTGCAAACCTCCACCCCAAATCAATGGGAGAGGCTAGGGATCGGGATATAAGGTCCAGCAGGTGAAGCTCACAGGCCCTTTTCAAACGGGACCGCCGTGCATGGGGGGGGGGAGATGCGGTGTGTGGGGGGGTGCGTTCCCACAGACCCCCATCCACCGCCACCCACCTCTGCACACGGAGCATCTGTCATTGGCGCCCGTTGCTCTGTGCATGGGTGAAGCGCGGTGCACTCCCACCTGTGCAGGTGTGCTGGGGGGGGGGGCGCTGTGCAAAAAGGCACACAGTGGGTGTCACCAGGATCTAAAATCAGCTCCTTCAGGCTTGCCTGCAATTTGGGGTTCTCTCCAGCAGAGTGAGCCCATTTCAGAAGCTGTCACTGAAAGCTATTCCTTTGGCCTTCCCTAGACTTGCTGATGTCAGAGACAGGGGTCAAGACCAGACTACATGCCATATTTGGCGAACACAGCATTTCTGGTTTAGGCTGCTTTTAGGCACACAACCTCCTGTCCTGAGCTTCTGGGAAAGGGAGGGATAAAAACTCCAATAAATAAATAAATTTATGACTGAGTAAGCCAGTTCTTAAGTTTTTCAGCTGGATAGACCACACGCTCACTTTCAAAATTCTTTATTTTTTTCATCTTTGTATATTAAAAAAAAATCAAATAAAAATAAAAATTAGTGCAACAATTCAGAACTCCCTCCTCTCCCTCTCCTGCAACCATTGAGCAGTAATTCATTTCAGTCAGGAAACACTGAGTTGTCGGAGCCAATGGGTTATCATTTTGCTATTTATTTCCTTCTGTCAAACTCTGAAAAAGTCCTCTGTATAAATTAAACAATGAAAAAGAAATGTTATTTTCCATTCTATGTCATCATTACAGTCAACAGAATCATAATAATGCATCTAAAATGTGGTGTCCACAATATATCAGGTATACATTTTGGAGGGGAAAAAAACAAAACAAAAAAAAACAGAAAAAAAAAAAAAGGAAAAATATGACATTCTAGGCTTGTTAAAAAGGATAATGGTCCCATATATTTATTAACAGGTTAGCAAAACAAAAATCCAATGGATTACAATATTTACATGTTATTTTAAAAATAAAGTAGTGATAAAAGCATGTCACAATCATTTATTTCATTTTATTTTTTTTATCTTTTTCATTTTTGGTAACCGTTACAAACACCCAATCCAGGTATGGAACTGTTTAAATACATTTGAAATGAGGCCAATTTTTTCTTTTAAAAAAACAAAAACAAAAAACATACAGACACAAAATGTGTATTTATACTTGTCCCTCTGATGTGTTTTCCATGTTTCTCCCTCCCTCCAAAATAAGAACATCCACCCCTTGCAAAGTATGAATCCTTAAAAGCAAAAACACCATGCTTTTCAAGTAGCACTTAATCCACAAATGCAACATTTTTGCCATCAATTTCTGTTTGGATACTGTCTTCTCAGCAGCTTCCTGTCTCCCTCCCTCCCCTCCCCACGCACCCCTCCCCCAAAACAAAAAAAACAAACAAAGAGACACATGCATTTCTAAAACTAGGTTTCAGTCAAGTACTTTCTACTTTTTTTCGGGGAAAGAAACCCTTTTGTTCATAATCTGAACATACCCCATGGGCCTGGATCTTGCATCCCACGCTCAGGTCTCTGCTTGAACGAGCAACCCAAGATCAGCGTCCGTGTGTGTACATTCCTATTTATTCTATGCTGCTCCCCTCACTAAAAAGCTAAGGAGGGGGTAAAAAAATAGTAACTCCCATCTTGAACCAAGTAAGTGTAGTTCTCCAGGCTCCATGTAGTATGTAACTAGCTCACCTCCACTCGCAAAATGATGTGTTATCGACCCCCCTTCCACAGCACCCAAAACAAGACACGCCATGTACAAAAAAGGCAGCCAATTTTAACCAAAACGAAAATTACGATGAGAGACTCAGATGTTCAATTTGACAAGCAACAGAATGGTTATGAGGACCTAATGGTTTGGTCCACAACCTGCATAGCCGTGCCATAAGTTTGGTTCTTTAGTTTTATTTATTTTTTCTTTCTTTAATTAAAAAAAAAAGTTATTTCTTTATTTCCGTAGGTTTAATTTTTAAAAAAATAATAAAAAATAATAATCTATTCACAAGAACTAGTCTCCTTTACCCACCCGCTCCTTGGGAAAGAAAAATAAATTGTTCTCCATGAGAAACTTAATTGTGCTGTATTTGTAATACCTCAGGCCGAAGAAACGTAAAAGACGGAGCAAACAAAACTGCATAGGCAGTCCACATGAATCTACCCAAACCTAAAATTAGAGTTGAACACTAACAAACAGCTTACCTGGAATAAAGGATGACAAGTCACAAACAGTTATCTAGGAATTCTCTCTTTTTTTTGTATTTTTTTTTTACTAAAATAATTAAAAAAATCACAGTATTTTAAGAAATAAAACCCACACTGGGATTTTTGAGCACAATTTTGTTTTCCTTTCTTTTAAAACTTTGTGGGTTTTTTCTGTGTCTTTCTCCATTCACCGTCTTGCCCAGCAGTCTCTCTACATTTAACCGCAATGACAACAGGTAGTACTGACAAATGCAGAGATATTTTTTTTCCCTTGGTTAATTTTGAGGTACTAGGAAACAGGTGACTGTTTTAAAAGCAAAGCAGTTTTTTGTTTTGTTCTTCTTCTAAAGCAAGTTGCATTCAGTCTGGAAAAGCGTAATGTATTAAAACTAGAAAAACGCACCCAAATTTGTGCGTCAAAAAGTTGTCCCCCACACTCTTCCATTCTCACGACGCTCCCATTCTAAAACAATCCAAGGTCTCCATTGCAAAGCACGTTGTGTAAAAGTAGGAACATGGGGAGTTGCTTCACTAGTCCAAAGGAATGTAACTTCCCATCGTCGAGATCCAGAAGAGATGCAGTGATGTAATGGAGCCACTTATTCCATCATTATTTAAATAACTTTAATATATATACACACACACACACAGGTACCAGTGCTTTGAAAATAGATCATTCAGTCCTAAAAGCAGCTTTGTTTCTTCCTTCACCCCTCCCACCCCACCCACCCTACCCCATTCATCACTGTTCAAGTAGATTGATTAAAATCACACCAAAAATGCGTATTATTCAGTTTTGGCCTCTGGGTTCTCTTGGAGAGAGATATCAGCAGCTACCACACAGACCGGCGTTTCATTCATGTGGGAAAAGTCCACCACCATTTTCTCGCTGCCTTCTTTCTCTTCTGCTAAAGATATTTTCATGGTCTCCTCTGCGCTTTCGTTTGGCTGGCTATCCTTGCCGACTCCTAGCTGGTTTTCATTTAGAGCCCTGAAAGTCACAAGAAATAGAAAATGAATTTTATTTTATTTTTACAGTCAAAGCCAAACAGTAGGCAAACATTGGTTTTCTTTAAGTATTATTATTTAACATTTATATAGCACTTTAGCAAGGCCAGTGTGAGGATATTTGTTGCCCTAGGTGGCCTCAGGCATCTGCTGCCCCCCCCCCCCATGTGAAGCTTGAGGACGGCTGGATTGGGGTAGGAGAAGCAGTGGCAACAGATGGGGGGCAGGAGAGGTGCCCCCTTCAACTTGCCACCCTAGGCAGCCCTTTCCCCAATCCAGAGTAGAGTTTAGTAGTGGTGGTAGAGTTTAGAGCAGGACAGGCGGTGGCAGTTGCTGGATCAGGAGACACCTCTTCCATCCCAGTCCAGCTTCTGCTGCTGCCTCTCCTGCCCTCAATACTGCTGCTGCCGCCACTAAATTCCATGATGGATCAGGGGAGGAGGTGCCTCTCCCACCCTCCTCCAGCACAGAGCATCATGGTAGTGGCAGCTAAGCTGGACAGAGGATGAGAGAGCTGTCCCCTTCAACTTGCTATCCCAGGTGGCCACCAGCCCTGCACCTGTATTCAAAGGGTTTTACAATCCCTATCTATCTAGTTCACCCGATCACAACCACCCTGTGAGGAATATTATTATTTCCATTTTACAGATGGGGAACTGAGGCTGAGAGCTAGTGACTTGCCCCAGACCACTCAGCGAGTTCATGGCTAAGATGGTATTTTTACCCCGGTCTCCCAAGTCCAAGACCTTATCCACTGGGCCCCTAGATTCTCAAGGTTGGGAGTGGGGGGGCAAAAAGGGTCCCTGCTGGCAAACACCTAGCTCCACACTCTCACTGAACCCGGGGAATCTGCAAAATAATGGGGTGACAAAGGGGAGAGAGATTCAAAGAACAAGGGGAAGAGAGAGGGGAAGCAACAGCAGGGAGCGGATGATATGTGTGTGTGTGATGTGGGAAGGGGCCGCAGCTTTGATGAAAATGTGGATGGAGGGGTGCTGCTCAAAAAAAGTTTGAGAACCACTGCACTAGGCTACACAGCTTTTCAGTCCTTAAAATCATAGAAATCTACCCCATGGGGGGAAAAATTGGATATATTACAAATCTGAACTCTTGCAGTAGATTTCTACCCTCAGGCTGGAGTAGAAATGTACCCACAAGGGTCTGATTTGTGTTGCCATGTTCAACACTTTAAGTGCCAAAAGACTGGGTTAAAGATCTACCTCATGATGCATGCAATGTTGCATTTTTCATGGGATAATATATTAAGCTGAAGTTTTGACAAACCAAATCTTTTTGATGGCCCATTAAATTTGACTTAACAGACTCCACTGTATGAAGTCTGGAAGTTTTTCATGAAAGACAGCACCTGGCAAATAGGGGCAAATTTCAGGTGGTCTCTCTGAACATGACTGTAAACATAATAGAATGGGGGTAGAATATCTACGCCATGGTAAAACATTAGGGTAAATTTCTACATCATGACTTTTTTGTTCCCCTTTTTAGGGAAGGTTATTGAATGGGTAGAGGCTCGGCAGTTGCAGGAGCATCTGGACCGACTCAGTTTCTAGATCCTTGTGGCTTTGGTCGACGATCTTCACGGTGAATTAGATCAGGGTTATTCAACCCTGCTGATTCTATTAGATCTGTCGACTGCTTTTGAAACCATTGACCATGAGATGTTGGTGACTCACCTACGGGACTGCGCTGGGGTGGGCGGGACTGTTTTTGAATGGTTTTGCTCACTCCTGGCCAGAAGAACTCAGCAAGTGGTGCTCGGGGACCATTTTTCATCTCCCCGGGACCTCTCATGTGGACTCCTGCAGGGTTCCATTCTGTCCCTTCTCCTGTTCAATGTGTATATGCAGCCACTGGGCGAGGTTGTGAGGAGCTCTGAAGTTCGTTGTCATCAATATGCTGATGACACTCAACTCGGTCTCTTTTTTATCTGACCCAGACCCCGCAGTCTCGGTGCTTACCCGATGTCCGGCAGCTGTGGGGGACTGGATAAGGGTGAGCTGACTGAAATTGAATCCCGACAAGACGGAGGTGATGCTAGTAGGGAAGGCGGTTGGTGTGGCATCCCCCGTCATTGATGGGGTTCGTCCCCCGCTGGTTTCCCAGGTTCGGAGTCTGGGAGTGCTCCTTGATGCACAGCTTCGTCTAGATGCCCAGGTTGGAGCTGTGGGGAGGAGCGCATTCTGCCAACTACTCCTGGTGCGACGGCTTCGGCCGTACGTCTCTGGCTCCAATCTGGCCACTATCATCCATGCTTTCATCACTTCAAGACTGGACTATTGTAGTGCGCTCTATGTGGGGCTGCCCATGGTGATGGTTTGGAGACTGCAGCTGGTGCAGAATGTGGCAGACGGGCCGCCGGGAGCATATTACACCAGTGCTCTGTTCTCTGCACTGACTGCCTGTAGTCTTCTGGGCCCAATTCAAGGTGTTGGTTCTTACCTATAAAGTCCTACGTGGCTTGGGCCCCATATATCTGCGGGATTGCCTCACTCCCCATGCTCTGTATCGGCCCCTGCGGTCGACTGGGAGCACCCTTTTCAAAGTCCCCCGGGTATCCTGGGGGGCAACTATGGAGAGGGCATTCAACTCCCTCCCAGCAGAGGCCCGGCTGGCCCCAGACCCCTTCTCTTTTCGATGGCAATGCAAGACCTGGCTGTTCCACCAGGCCTTTGTCGAGGGAGTTGGGCAAGGGTGGGTTTTTATTTTATGAGGGGTGGTAAGGGTGGGGTATTTTTTTTCCTCCTTCCTCTTTTCCCAGGGGGGATGTTTCCCCCTTTTCAGATATTTTATGTTGCTGTTTGCGTATTTTTGTGTGTGTTTTCATACTTTTATATATTGTAAGCTGCCCCGAGCTGCCTTTGGCAGGAGGGGTGGGATATCAAATGTTTAAATAAAATAAAATAAAAACAACATTTTAAAAATTGGTTAATGGTAACCAACTTTCCTTTGGGGATATTGCGTAACTGTGTGCAGGCGACAATGTTCTAAGAGGGCAAAGTTGGAGAGCCACTACCTTGTGAGTTACTGCAAGAGATGTGTACCTGGGGTAGCAATATACGCCAAGAGCTAATGTTAGGAATGGACCTCTCTTTTCTGTCCAACGTTTAAACCAAGCAAACCATATTAAAGATGCTACTAAGAATCTTCAGTTAAGGCTATAAACAATACTCCTGTGGTGATTTTCCTTCTAAGCATTCATTTACAAGAGATTCAATTTGACAAAGAGAGGTGGTGTGATCTTGCAAAGGGCTTGGAAGATGAGTGGGAAAGCATCTCCACTGATCAGCGGGGGGGGGGGACCCCAACCCAATCCTGAAAAGTAAGATGCCACCTCCCACTTTCTCTGTAAGCCCTGTTAAGCGCTAAGAGTCTGTTAAGTTGCAGTTAACACATTTGCTTTTAATGGTCTAAATCCAGCCTTGAGTCCTAAATGAAAAATGTGCTTAACTGAAGGCTGGATTTGAACCATTAGTCTGTAGTGTGCAGGGTGAAGAGCAAATGTGTTAGCTGTCACTTAACAGTCTCTTACCACTTAATAGGGTTTTCTGTGCACCAGCCAAGGACATAGCTATAATATGGCTAGGCAGTGCCAGGGCCTGAAAGTCTTGGAGGCCCATGCTCCCTGGTGCAGCTACATCTCCTGCTACTTTGAGGGGAGGAATTCTATGTTTGGCACTAGAACCCATTCCAGCAGCTTCAAGTTATCAGAAAACTAGAATAGGAAGTTGAAGTTATCCCATCCAAATGTAACACACTGAGCTGACTCAGGGCAAGGAAAAAGACCAGTTTTGAGGAATTTTGAGTTAGCCAAATTCAGCTTATGGGGATGCCACTGTAAAAGACATGCATTATTATCCTCATTAAAGTTGTCAGTCCAATGATACACCAAAGTGATATTTATTTTGTCTGTGCAGCACTGATGTTGAATGTACTGCTTCCCCTTTGAGGAAGCTAAGGTAATTAATACATTTTAGCTATAAAAGTGGTTGAAGGAAGGATGGAACATGAAAAGCCAATGCTGGTAGCTACAATTTCTCATATGGCAGATGCTGCCAACTAATGCAGTTGGTAAAAATTTATGCCATTCATCCTTAGACTGCCGATTCCCAAACATTTTGGACCAGCAGACCATTGCCAGTCCTCAAAATGACTCCCAGATTATCATGCACCTGCAGGAGAGGGCTACAGCCTGCCACATGCTCACTGTAGGCGGGCCATAGCAACACAAAGTAGGTGGCTTGGGTCCCTGCAGGCACCTCTGGAAGAAAGCGGGAATAACTGTATAGTGTGTGTGCTAGTCACAGTGAAGTCACATTACATAGAGATGGCCACAGCACGGGGAGGTGGCCAAAGCCTGATTTGCTGTAGCTACAAACAGATCCATGAACCAATGGTAGACCACTTACCATGGCCCTATGGGCCACCAGAAGACTGTGGACTGAGATTTGGAAACCACCGCCCTATAGACTATCACTTTGCTACAACTCATACTGAGCGAGGCTCCAGTCTGAGGGTTTCACAACTTTTATGTCCTTATGCCACATCACAGAGAGTTAAGTTTAATGCTGGGGTTCTGAAACAAGTAACAGAAATGAGCTAAACATAAAAGTCACCACCTTGGAATGTTTAACAGAGACTTGTAGGCATCTTTATTCCTGCCCTAAGGATGAGGAAATGGTAACTATCTTGTCCGGCAGCATTAGTTCTGGAGATGAGCTAATGTAGGCATGGTGTCCTGATCTGAGGAGGGTGAGCACATATTCAGAGTTCCTGTTTAAAGGCCAATTCCAGCCTCTGATTCAGTGCTGGATGTGAAGATCCTGAACTCTTGTACACTGTTTTCACAAGATTTTTGTCCCAGTTTCATTCCAGGTTTGGAACCCACACAGACCTAAACTGCAACAGCAAACTCAAACCCAAGCTCCCTCAACACTAGGGCAACTGATGTGTTTGAGATTTATTTTTAGTCCCATGGCTAGGATGAAATTTATTAATCCACAGTGGATCCAGCATTTCAAGGCTGGAAAGCTGTGACCTCTTGTATAACAAGTCAAAGAACATCATCCTGCAGTAACTGGGGTGGAGGGACATATTCTTCCTTGCTACTAGAACTGTTTATTTGTTCAGTTTACTCTGTCTGTTTTGGGGCAAGGAGAAGGCCTCTGATGCCCCTTGTTATGACAAGTAGTCTGGAACAACTTACATGCCGTGCCGCAGTACATGCCGTTCCCACTCGGAGCCCTCTGTGAATGATCGGCCACAAAACTCACATGGAAAACGCTTCTCCAGAGCTCCACTGTCAGAAAACATCATGGAGTCTGGAACAGAACACACACCTAGGTTTATCCTTCTGGAAGAGGAATAACTTCCAAGAGAGATCCAGATAGTTTCTTTGAAAACACATGACCTTATGAAAAAAAAATGACCTTATGAAAGTGGCTTTAAAAAATAAAAATCCAAGAAATTTGCATTATCCCAAATGCAAAACAAAACAAAAAACAAACAAACTAAAAACCAACCCCCCAAATATGAGTCAATTTGCTATTTGTAAGGAAACATGCTGGTTCAGATTTTTAAGAGAGATCAATACCTTCCCACTTAGGCACTCAAGATTTTCAAACAGCTTCTAGGTGCTGAGAAATTTTGAATTTCCCAAATTCTCACCATGAACACACAATTTGAAATGGAAAAGTCCCATCCTTCATCCTCAATACGTCTCTGCAAAAGCAGCTATCAGTGTATTATACCCATGAGTGCACGCTCATTCTCTTGCCACATTTCAACAGTTGTTCTTACAAGTCCCAAAAAACCATTTCAGGAAAAAAGTCTTTGTAAAGAAACAGAAAAAAATACATATGTCCTTACAAGTCCAAATGTATATTTTTGTCAGGATGTAAATTTAGGTAACACAATCTTTATTGTGCATGTGAGTTCTATAATCTCACATGAACAGGCATGAGGGGTTCATGTGATATCTTGAAATTGTATCAGATAAACCTTTCAGAGATATTAACTGGATGGATGTTTCATGGCCTTCTAATCTTTTATGCAGACAACCATGCCGCTAATTTTCAGAAGTGCCCAACACCTACAAGTCCAACGGACGTCTTTGGAAGTTGTGGGTGATCGACACTTCTGAAACACAAGCCTTTAGGTGAAGAGAGCCAGTCTTTAACAAAAGATGAAACATTTTCTCACAAATTAAGGAGATCACCACACAAGCCATTAAAAATAATTGCATGGACTATCTCACTTGATTCTTTTCACTGGAAATGAGACAGCACCATCTGCTCAGAGCATTAATTCTTTAGCAGGGATTATCTTGAGCAAGAAATCAACAGAATGCCTTGCCTTCCTGAGTCCTCCCAAACTACATAATGAAAGAAAAGGGATTTTGCTTCATTTAATGCTGATCTTTGCTTGCCTCAGTTCCACACTTTGAAATTTACTTGTTACATGATCAGTCTCTCAGCTGAAATTTCCCCACGCAAAACTCATCCCCCTTCTTGTTGTATGTTTTGTAGAACTGCTTTTTGGCTACCACTTTCTGCTGGTCTTTTACTAAACTCTTGGTGGGAATATTTCTGTGAACAGTTTTGTCCGTTGTCTGCTTGATGCTGAACTGACTCCACAAGTGACAGGATGCAGAGATTCATCATTTGTTAGGAATCAGAGAGCAAGACCTGTAACTGTGTGTGTGGGGAGGGGGGAGAGGAACTGTCATAGAGAAAGGCCAGTTTGCTGAGGATCTGGTAATATACTAACATGTACAAATTTACAAGCCTTGCCACAACACCTCATTTCTACACGATGGCTATGCTAACACTTACTGATGGTAAAAAGTTTTGGAAGCAACAGCTGCTCTTCTGTGCAAGAATGCACCTAGAGTATAGTGGACAATGGGAAATTGATTCTGGGTCTGGGCAGAGGAGACACACACACAATGGGGTCTATTCTCCTCGAATGAATAGGGGGATTTATACTTGTAATTCCCATTAACATTAATGAGTGTTACCCTAGTAAATCCTGCGCCCTTTCAGAATAGACTATATTCTTTCCTTCCATTCCCCCATGGACTTCCTGGACAGTTGAGTTTTAAAGCTTCATGAATGTGGACTATTCCTTCACATAGGGACAAAGCTGAAAGCATTAAGCTCCTCTCCTAGACCTAAATGAATACGTGCATGGCTTCACAGTGGGGGAAAAAATGCAGTAGAGACTCCATTATCCAGACCTCTCTAATCTGGATCCTTCCTTATTCCAGACCTATTTTATGTCCTCTGCCCCTCTCGAAGACACTATTGCTGTTCAGGAGAACCCTTCAACCTTGTCTGGACACATCTCTAAACAGTACAAAAACACACACACATACCCTGTGTGTCTGAATAACGGTTCTACTGTATATTTTTATTTTTTCCATGCATAACTTTTTGCTACCGCATGAAGTGACATTACGGTTCAAGCTTTTGCTACAATTAAGGGAGAGAAGCATTGTCTAGCTGTCCTGCAAAAGCTTGAACCGTAATGTCACTTCATGTAGTAGCAAAAAGAGAAGGAGCATGGCTCCCCACTTGTTCCCAAGGGGCAGAGGAATTTGCAGTCAATCCAGCAGCAATAAATTATCCTTTGCCACTCACACACAATGGCTCAGCTATGCTAGCCAGTGAGCAGGCAGGATGCAAGCCAAGGCTTGGCACGTTGTTAACCCGTTCTTGTCCACCTGTTCCAGGAAGGGAATAAGTGTTTGTGTGTGTCCTGCCTACATTCATGCTTGCTCAGAACCAATGGTTTTGTGTTCTTGGCAGCCCACTAATTTCCTGTAGTGCTCTCACGTATGCTTCCGAAAAAAACATCTCTGCTTTTAAAGTGAGAGTTTCATTACTAAAAGCAGCCTGATTAAAAATAGCCCACCCTGCCTATTCTAACATGCATCCACATTTCTGAGGAAACTTCCACTGAATTAATGGCTAAACTTTTATGAGGCTGCCAGATATACACTCCATGTCAATCGTGAGAGCAAATGAGTCAATACTGACCTCTCTCTTCCGTTTTGGGGCTCATCTCCTCTTCCTTTTCTTCCTCGTCACTGCTGGAACCTTCCGTTTTGCCCTTCATTTGTTCCAACTGGTCTAAGTTAACCCGTCCCACCAGCTCAAAATTACGACTCACCTTAATAAAAGAAACAACACAGCAACTAATATTTGCAAAGCCCTTTAGCAGCAAAATCTGCCAGTGGTCATTCCTATTAACTTTCTGCCCAATGAATACTCCTTCCTTTCAAACACGAGTAGATGCACACCCGGTTTTATTCTACGTTTCTCCATTCCTACTTTTTAACACAGCTGAAGATTCTTCTTTGTAATCTGTATATTCAAGTATTTAAATCAATAAAAATATATTTTTTTAAATAATGGAGGCACCCTTGTTAAATACTAAGAATGTGTATTTACATCCCCATCTCTGGAATAGTATTAGTTTATTGTGGTGTAACATTAATACGGCGTGCCACACCTGCTGTCTGCGTGTACACTTTTACTCATTAGCAACCGCTTAATTTTCATTAGGAAGAATTGCAAAGGGCCTCACAAACGGATTTGCAAACTGTAAAGGGAACACTTCGCCCACTGCTCAAATTCATCTGACCCATGGGTGAAACATATCAGCCAATTAGCAGTCCATAGCAACAGTACCCAGCACCTTAGGACATGGTTGTAAAGAAAACCAGTGCATCCAACTAAAGTCAGATTCACAACAGAAAAGCAGAGAATAATTATCTGAGGTAGAACCTAACCAGGACACTAGAGTTGATATGTTTTTTTGTTTGTTTGTTTTAAATCAGAGCTTCCCAAACTGCGGGTTGGAACCCTCAAGTGCAGCTGCACTATCCATAGAGGGGGTCATGATCTGATTGGTATTTGATCTACCTGTTGGGTACTTTCCTGAAGGGACTGAGATTGGCAATTGTTGGAGACAGGATGCTGGGCTCTATGGACCATTCGTCTGGCCCAGTACGGCCCTACTTATATTCTTATGATCTACTTTGCATGCCTCTGTCTGCATCGCAGGATTATATTTTAGTTTCAAAATGGGATCATGGCAAAATTTTGGGAACAACTGCTTTATGTAAAGCTGGCCTTGGGGTTATTAATGGCCACTGATGGTTAAGACTTTAGATTCATCATTCACCCCCATCCCCAAAAAGAGGCACCCCCAGCAGTACATCACTGCTCTAGGACAGCGATTCAGTACTGACTGAAAGGAAAGGGCAAAGCTAGCCCAACACAGCCTGCAGCATCTCCGTACTGGTCTGTCCTAATCTTACTTCACCTCTTTTCAGGGAGGAACTGAAATGAATCTAAGGAGAGATCACTACAGATCGAAACATTTACAAAACAATGCACTCACGGTTTATTTTTTAAAACAAAACATAGATAAATTCTTTTTCAGTAAATCTTTCTCTACTTATTCATGTAATCCTTTATTATCTGCACGGCTCAGGCACCATACCAAAAATTCAGAAAAATTCATTTCAGAGAATGGCAAGGATGCCACAAAAGCAAAATTTACTGGCTGACAATGGTGTTAGATAAGAGTTCACCTGCAGGAAAGTCAACTTTACTTTATACCATGTGTGCCTAGTTCCCAAGAGCTTACCTTATGCTCATCTCGAAGGTGAGCGTCCAACTCCTCTGTGTGTTTGGTCTCATAGTAGCAGAGTTGGCATTTATAAGGTTTCAGTTCATTGTGCTTCTCTATGTGCTGCTGTAAGCTCTCATCACTGGAGCAGGTGAAGGTACACTTATCACAGCGGAAAACTACTCCCTGCAAGTATTTTGACAGTTTGGAACGGCAGACTTCAATGGGAACAACTCGTTCTTCTGTTGAGATTAAAAAAAGATGACGTGAGAATTTCCATTAAAAAACCAACCTGCACTGTATCAGCGATTACAAATAAATACCCACAACATAGGACCACCTCACCTCTGCTCTGACCATTTACCAATTTTTGTTAGGTTCATTCCAACACTCTAAGCCCCTCAACTACTTCAAGCAACCTTTAAAAAACAAACAAACAAACACACAAATCAGCCAGCTACACAAGTGTTAGCACTTCTCCTCCCCAAAATGTAGAATTTCCTCCTTGTGGCCCTTTTCACATGCCTCCCCCCACCGCACATGGGTGCATTGGGGGGGTGCCCGTGCAAACACTGCCCATGGTGGTTGTGCGATGGGGGGGCGCTTGTACGAACGCTGCCCACTGTGGGGGGGGGGCAGTGGGAATGACACCCGTGGTGGGTGGGGGTGCATGTGCGCTCCCACCCATCATCCACGCATGGAGCAACGGGCTCCAATGCTGGTTGCTCCATGCACAGAGATGGGTGTGCACCTGTGGGAACAGCCGCACACCCGCCTCCACCCACTGCGGGCGCACACCCATCCCCCCACCCACTGTCACCAGTCTGAAAAGGGCCTATGGCCTTTTTACATGGATGTCCCCCCCCCCGCCCTCTACTGGGTGTGCATGCGGGTTTGCAGTGGGGGGGATCTGGGGAGGATGGGTGTGCACCCGTGGAAACACCATGCATGGTGGGTGTGGGTGTGTGCGTGCTCCCAGAGCACACCCACCTCCACCCATCACTCACCCATGGGAAAGGTGCACACCCATCCCCGCACCCAGCAGTGCGGTGTGAAAATGGCTCAAGTTACACCTGCCGGAGGCTTAGAAAAAGCAAGAGCCATTCCCATACAAGTGAGAGTTTTCCTATCTTTAAAAATGTCACAGCACATAAACCTTTGAGGCTGGAAAAGGAAAAGAGCTAGAAGAGAACAGAATTTAAAGTGGTGACATTTGGGGGCGCAGGAAAGCTATTGCAGAGAGCGTTATGGCTCCCTCTGAGCTCTGTGCATTATTAGGGCACAGGGTAACCAAGGCATCTAGTTCTAAAGACAAACGAATACAAAGAAGTTCCAACAATATTTACATGGGAAGTCCTGCATGCTTATAAAGTGCTACATATACAAAATTCACAAGAACGTGCCTAGTACTATTATATATAAATGGGGAGACATCTATTACCCACACATTCTATATAATGCAATATAAGTACACACAAAGTATTAGGGATATGCATTTCAAAATTGGGGTCCCATTTGTATATGTCTAATTTGTTTTGTATATGTCTATTATTATTGTGTACCATCCTCTCTGTACAAGTGACAGACAAATTGCCCCTGTAAATCTTCCAAGCCGAGTGCAAATGGAGCATGCATTGGATTTTCAGGGGCAAATAAAAATCAATTAAATGCAGTAGTGTCAAAAGCCTGTTTGTGCAAGGGATTTGAAAAATAAAAGCCTGTGAGGTGCCTTTGAGAAATCGTCTATTTGTATGAAAGCTACTTTTCTATTAAACAAAAACTATTTCACAAAAATACTTCTTAAATAACCATTATTTCCCTCTGTCCTGGAGAGCAATGTAAAGTGATAAAATAGTACTTTTACAAAATAAATAAATTAGGGTCCTAAACGTGGACAGTAAGTGCCAGCACTGATCTTGCTAAACCACATCCAGTGCTGGAAAAATGTCAGGGCATTTCTTCAAGTGCTGGATGGGAAAGTACAGGAGAAGTCGGCTAAATCTAACTGCTTTCTATCTGGAGTAAATTAAAAGGCCAATAGCTCTGCTGGGCACAGAGCTGGACTTTCACAGCTTCCATTGTAGGTTCAAGAGGTTAGAACGACATGGTGCATGAACCAAAAGTATATTTCCACCACTGCATCCATGCTGCCTGGTATCTGGTCTTAAAAATTCCCTTCTCCTTCAGATCGGAGAAGTTCACAAAAGCACTGCTCCCTCTGTGCCCATATAAGGTAAGTTACACCACACTCATGATGATGTGTAACTGACGGAACTAAGTGACACATGGCAGAGGGCTCTCCGTGGCAGACTGATAACATCCTGCAGCCTATAATTGCTAATGGGAAACATATCCCTTGCCTGGGCTTCTATAATAAGTCCTTAGTGGCTTTAGCTGAGCTTTAACCTCTGTAACCCATGATGGCACTGGATCGAGTCTGGAGGCCTGAGTTTTAATCCTGGCTCTTCCACTGATGTGCTGTTCAGTCTTGGGCACTTCACCTGGCTCTGTTATCTTCAGGGTTCATTCGGAAGTAGCACGTAAACCGTTTTTACATGGACGCCTCCCCCCCCCTTAAAACTCACCTCTTTCACTCTGCTCTGTCTGACCCTTTATCCTGCTGAGCCACTATTTCCTATACCTATGATCTGTTTACCCTTATCCTTGCCACATGGACCTGCTTGCTGTCATTCACATCGTAACCAAGCCAAGTACGTGTACTTGAGACCTCGCATCTTCATGAATGTAAGACCTCTTGTCTCTCCCTCTGTTCCCCTTCCTATGTCTCTCCCCCAGCTCCTGTCTCTCAGATTGTAAGCCCTAGGGGCAGGGACCGTGTCTATTTTATTACTTTGTAAAGTGCCAG
>QEPC01011796.1:8145220-8240010 GCA_003113815.1 Sphenodon punctatus | reverse complement strand
TGAGACCTCGCATCTTCATGAATGTTAGACCCCTTGTCTCTCCCTCTGTTCCCCTTCCTAAGTCTCTCCCCCAGCTCCTGTCTCTCAGATTGTAAGCCCTAGGGGCAGGGACCGTGTCTATTTTATTACTTTGTAAAGTGCCAGGTACACTGCTGGCGCTATATAAATGTTTGTTAATAATAATAATAATAATAATAACTGGGAGTGCGGAAGGGTCTTCAATGCAGGGAGGCGTCCGTGTAAATGCCATGGCGGTGGGATGGGCGTTTGTCCATGAGAATAGCACAGGTGGTAGGTGGGGTGTGTGTGCGCGCTCCCAATGCACACCCACCTCCACCCATCACCCACCCATGGAGCCATCCGGAAAACCAGAGCAGGCTCTATGGGTGGAATTCGGAACGGGTGCACACCCACCGCAGCAGCACACCCATCGCCCCCCTGCTGCCCATGTAAAAAGGGCCTCAGTTTTTGCCTAAAACGATCTTTATTTATTTATAAAACAATTTTCTACCCCGTCCCTCCTGTTTCAAGCAGCCCGGGGTGGCTTACAACACATAACACGCATAAATCCAAAACAATGCATTAATGGAGAAGGCAAAAAACCAGAACCGCCCCCTAGTTCCCACCCCATCTCTCTCACCAAAAGCCAGGCGGAATAGCCACGTTTTACACATACAGCGGAAGGAAGAGAGATCTGGGGCCACCCATGCCTCTGCTGGGAGGAAGTTCCACAGCCTAGGAGCGGAATGTTCCAGGTCCAGCAAGTCCTAGAGAAATTCCTTCTCCAATGTAGATCAGAGTGTGAACCTCAGATGAGTCTCCTTACATGTCACGGAGTAGTGCATTTTTGTGGGATCCACCACGTTGCATAGTGTGAGGGAGCCCAAACTTTTAAATGAAATTCTGGACATGTTAAAAAGCTATAACTGGCTATTAGAGCTTTGGCCCAAATTGTAAGGTGGAATCACTGCGGTTATGTGGCAGGATTCTTTTCTGGGGGTGGGGAGGAGGGCATATAAAATCTTTTAACAACATTGGTTGGGTCATTTGGGATGATTTTTACTCCATGTTTTTTAAACATGCCTCCAGAGCAGGGTCTCCCAAATCTTTTCTTTGCTGCCCTCATAGCAGCCATGAAATCTCGTTCAGCAGAGCTTTTCCGGGTGGTGAGGGGGCTGGTCAGTCCGGCTTCCCTCCACCTGGAAGTGGAATTTCCAGTGCCCGCTGTGACAGGTTTGTAGATTACTTCGTGGATAAAATCACTCCTATTCATCATGATTTCGACACCACACTTATTACAGTGGGAGAACCAGAAGTAATGGAAGTCCTGTCTTGTCCGGTTTGGTGGGATCACTCTCAGGGGGTGTCACCCACTGATGCAGAGGATCTTCCTGGGGATGTTAGAGCCAGCTCTTGTGAACTTGACCTGTGCCTGTCCTGGCTGGTCAAGGCCAGCCAGGAGACATTGGGACCATTGCTGGCGGGGATAGTCAATGCCTCCCTTAGGGAGGGCAGGGTGCCGGACTGCCTCAAGGAGACAGTACTGCGACCCANGCTGCCTCAAAGAGGTGGTGGTGCAGAGTCTGCTCAAAAGGCCATCGCTTGACATGGACTCCCTCGCCAGCTACCATAACATCATAAGTAGTGCCATACTGAGTCAGACCAATGGTCCATCAAGCCCAGCAGCCTGTCCTCCGACAGTGGCCAATCTCGATCGCAATGGAGAGGAACCAACAGTCACAATGGGCAATCCATTCCCCGTTGTTCATTCCCAGCTCCCGACAGTAAGAAGTTCATCCCATAAGCTACTTGGTTAATAGCCATTAATGGTCCTATTCTTTAAGGATTTATCCAGTCCTTTTTTAAAAACCCAGCTATACTACTGGCCCTGACAACATCCTCTGGCAACAAATTTCCTAAGTTAATTATGAGTTGAGCGAAAAAGTACTTCCTTTTATTTGTTTTAAATCTGCCGGCAGCTGGTTTCATGGGAGTGTCCCCTAGTTCTAGTAATATCTGAGAAGGTAAATAACCGTTCCTTTTCTACTTGTTCCATACCACTCAAGATTTTATAAACCTCTATCATGTTCCCTCTCAGTCTTCTCTTCTATAAGCTGAAGAGACCCAGCTTGTAAAGCCTCTCTCTGTACAGAAGCTGTTCCATACCCTTTATCATTCTCGTTACCCTTCTCTGTACCTTTTCCAGTTCAGCTATGTCTTTTTTGAGATGGGGTGACCAGAACTGCACACAATATTCCAGGTGTGGTCGCACCATCAAGTTGTATAGAGGCATCATGACATCCTCTATTTTATTCTCTATCCCGTTGCGAATAACTCCTAGCATTCTGTTTGCTTTTTTGACTGCTGCTGAACACTGGGCTGAGGATTTCAGTGTATTGTCCACAATCACTCCCAGATCCTTTTCCTGAGTGGTAACTCCTAGCTTAGTACCCAGCACTGTGTACTCATAGTTTGGGTTATTTTTCCCTATGTGCATCACTTTGCATTTGTCCACATTAACTCTCATCTGCTATTTAGATGCCCAGGCACCCAGTCTTGTAAGATCCTGATGCAGTTCTTCACAGTTTGCCCATGTTTTAACTACCTTGAATAACTTGATGTCATCTGCAGATTTAATCACCTCACTCTTAACACCCTTTTCCAGATCATTAATGAATACATTAAACAGCACTGGTTCCAATACAGATCCCTGAAGCACACCACTTTTTACATCTCTCCATTGTAAAAACTGACCATTCAGTGCTACTCTTTGTTTCCTATCCTTTAACCAGTTACCGATCCATAGTAAGACACTACCTCCTATCCCATGACTTTTTAATTTTCTCAAGAGTCTTTTACGTGGGACCTTATCAAATGCTTTCTGGAAATCTAGGTACGCTATATCTACTGAGTCTCCCTTGTCCACATGCTTATTTACACCCTCAGCCTGTTCAATAACCTTTTTAGGAAAGGTTATTGAATGAGTAGTGGCTCAGAAGCTACAGGGGCATCTTGACCGCATCGGTTATCTGGATCCCTCACAGTCCGGCTTTCGTCTGGGTTATGGCACTGAGACTCCACTTGTGGTTTTGGTCGAAGACCTTCGCCGTGAACTGGACCAGGGTTGTTCGACCCTGTTGAGTTTGTTAGATCTGTCGGCTGCTTTTGATACCGTTGACCACGAGATGTTGGTGATTCACCTGCGGGACTGTGCCAGGGTGGGCGGAATTGTCCTTGAATGGTTCTGCTCTTTCCTGGCCGGAAGAACTCAGTGGGTGGTGCTCGGGGATTATTTTTCGTCACCCCAGGACCTCTCATCTAGAGTCCCGCAGGGCTCTATTTTGTCCCCTCTCCTCAACATGTATACACAGTCGCTGGGCGAGGTCACAAGATGGTTTAATGTTCGGTGTCATCAATACGCCGATGACACCCAACTTTACCTCTCTTTTACATCTGACCCAGACCAGGCAGTCTCGGTGCTTACCCAGTGTCTGGCAGCTGTGGGGACTGGATGAGGGCTAGCTGACTGAAGCTCAATTCCGATATGATGTAAGTGATGCTAGTGGGGAAGGCATTGGGTGTGGCGTCCCCCTTCATTGATGGGTTTGCCTCCCATTGGTTCCCCAGGTTCAGAGTCTGGGAGTGCTCCTTGATTCCCAGCTCTGCCTGTGTGTTCAGGTGGGGGCTGTGGCGACGAGCCCTTTCCGCCAATTACATCTGGTGCGGAGGCTTAGGCCATACGTCTCAGATTCCAACCTGGCCACTATCATCCATGCTTTTATCATTTCAAGACTGACTACTGTAACGCGCTCTACATGAGGCTACTCATGACGACAGTTTGGAGACTGCAGCTAGTGTAGAATGTGGTGGCTCATCTCCTTATGGGGACGGGCCACTGGGAAAGTATTAAACCAGTCCTCCATTCTTTGCACTGGCTGTCTATAGTCTTCTGGGCCCAATTCTAGGTGTTGAACTTTAAAGCCCTACCTGGCTTGGGTCCTAGTTACCTGAGGGACCGCCTCACTCCCTGGGCTCTGGATTGGCCTCTGCCGTCGATCAGGGGCGCCTTTCTTGAGGTCCCTCTGGTTTCCCGGGGGGCCACTATGGAGAGGGCATTCTCTGTGGCTGCACCAAGGCTGTGGAACTCCCTCCCGGAAGAGGCCTGGGTGACTCTGGACCTCTCCTCTTTTAGGCAACTTTGTAAGACCTGGCGGTTCCATCAGGCTTTTGGTGAGGGAAACACGTAGGGTGGGAGGGGTTTTCTGTTGTGTTTTTGTGTCTCTCCCCTTGTAAGTGTTTTATGTAAGAGTTTTATATTTGTATTTTATGTGTTTTTAGATTGTAAGCTGCCCTGAGCTGCCGTGCAGGAGAGGCGGGGTATCAAATTTTCAAAATAAATAAATATATGGCCCCATTTTAAGATTTAAAGAGAAACATGAGACCCAGCCAGCAAAGACAACACAAGAAAGATAAGCAAACAACAATTAGGATTGTGACCCCTTTTGAAGATAGTGTGACCCCCACAGAGGGTCACACTCAGTGTGGGAACTTCTGTTCTAGGTATCTGTGAAAGGAGAACTAGATAAACTAAGGGGGGGGGGCGGGGAGAGAACACAGACTGAGATTTCAAGTAAGGCAAAGGACTTTCTCTTATGCAGCTGGTTACCAGAAACAAGAAGATAAAGCTCAGAGGATGGAAAGGTGTTTTCATTTTAACTTTACAGAGCCAGTGTAGCCTAGTGGACTTGGGACACCAGGGATGAAGCCCTGTTAACGAACTCACTAGGTGCTCTTTGGCAAGTCACACTCTCTGCCTCAGTTCCCCATCCCATTTAAGTCGTAGGCAGGGACCGCGTCATTCTTATTGTTCTGTAAAGTGCCAGGTACACAGCTGGCGCTATACAAATGCTTATAATAAGAATAATGACCTCAGAGGGCAGTTGTGAGGATGACCTAGATAAGGATTGTGAAGTACTTTGAACACTGAAAGTGCTGGAAAAATGATAAATAATCCAAATATTTATTTATTTGGATTTCTACCAGGTGGCTTACCTAAAACCATTGCATAAAAGTAAGGCCCATAAAACAATAAAAGACACCCACCTCCACCCGAAACAAAAATCTATCTACCCCTGCCTGTTGAAAGCCTGGCTGAATAAATAGGTCTTACGCTGTCTTCAAAAGATGCACAAGGTAGGGCTTAGAAAAACCTCCAAGGGAAGGGAGTTCCAAAGCTGTGGAGCAGACACCAAGAACCTTTTCTGTGTGCCTGGGTCATACAGACTGATAGAGTTCCGATGCCTCCCTGAACACATTCACTTGGCTTCCTCCCTCCAAATCCCGCCTCAAAACTCACCTCTTCCATCTATCTTTCCCTGGTTCCTTGTTCCCCATATCCCCTTGCTGACTTATCCTGAACCATCGTATCTTGTGTAACATTAAATGAGTAACTACACTTTTGTAACTAAGACAAGCACATGCACCTGAGACCTCATGAGTTCGTGCATGTATCCTTGTCTCTTCCTCGGTTCCCCCCCCCCCGACCTTTGCCTCCCCCCACTTGTCTCTCTTAGATTGTAAGCCTGCTAGGGCAGGGACTGTGTCTCTTTCTTACAATTGTAAAGTTCCAAGTACATTGCTTGCGCTATATAAATGCTTAATAATAATAATAATAAACCTGGGCCAAGGATGAAACTTTCAATAGGGCACCCTCGGCTGATCTTAGAGGTTGCGAAGGGACATAAGGAGGAAGGCAGTTCTTTAAATATATAGGGCCCAAGCCATTTATATGTGGGGCTGTCCTTGAAGACTGTTTGTAGGCTGCTACTCATACGGAATGCGGCGACCCACCTCTTGATGGGGATGAGCTGCCAGGAGCACATTACATCAGTGCATAAGAATCTGCACTGGCTACCAGCAGCATTCCAGGCTTGAATTGTGCCTGGAACACTATTGACCTATAGTCAACACCAGCATCTTGAATTCTCAACACCAGCATCTTGAATGCTACATAGAGCCCGTTGCAGTAGTCTAGTCTTGAGGGAATGAAGGCATGGATGAAGGGGACCAGATCCATATCTGAGAGAAAGGTACTGCATCTAAGGTACCAATAATGTCTAACGAAAGCTCCCTATGGAGGTGCACTTCTTGTAGATGAGTGTGCTTCAGCTTCACCGTTGCCAAGGCAGATGCACAATGCTTTTAGAGTCCTCAGCTCCTGGGAAAATCCACGAGGCACCAGTCAGCTAGGTTAAAGGCTGCTCTGCCCTGCTGAAGAGTCACAACTCATACTTAGCAAAGCTGCAGAACTAACCCCAAAAGACCATTTTGTTACCACCAACAGAGGCTATGATGATTAATTAGTTAATGTTCGCATGGTTAATGTTCAGCATGTAAAAGCACTACAAAAATGCTGAACGTCATCAAAATGTTTCATTTACACTTTTGCTTTCATCTCAATTTGCTTGTCTCGCTCCCCAAGTCTGATCTAGTTACATTTTGAAAAAAAATTCCTGGAACCACACAAAATAAACAAGCTTCACAAAAGAAACCTAGAAGGAATTAGGAGCTCTTTTGACCCACTTAGCACTCCAGAACGCTCTTCAACAGGAGCCAAAACGTACCCTCGCCCAACCCACCTCCCTCTTAAAAGCCTGGGAAAACCGATAACCCTTCCAGCATGCCCTGGAGGTCAATACACTCTGGCAGTCTGGCGCTACAGCTCCCTTGGAGGCTGAGTTCAACACTGGATGCCATTGTCTGTCAAGCTTTTCCACTCATTGAGGTGGCTCTGTTACATGCATTTTGAATCCCAGAGACGTCTTTGTGTTGAAGAGGGCATCTGGGAAAATCATAGCCTGCCTTTCCAAACAGCCAGAAGTGCCTGTGAACTCTGTCTTCTTCTCCTCCTTGTACACTGTTCAGGTACTGAAATGAACAGAAGTGACTGTGTATAAAGTGGCTTGCTACTGTGCGTGCTGTCACACAAGAACAATCTCCTTCAGGAAAGGTGGCACATGCAACTCTCATTTCCTCAGCACCAATGCTGTAACTGAGGGATCCTGCCCAGCCTGTGAGCAGGCAGAATGCCATCCCAACACATGGGTATGGATTTAGGCAGCCAACAGACCATCTATAAGCATCAAGTGTGATAGCTGTGGGCAGGAATCCCAGCCCAGAGAGTCCAAACAGCTGTCTCTTCTGAGCTTGCAAGCCTAGAGTTAATAGAATGTGAAAAACCTACGCCAGATCTTAGTTGTTGGGGGTGGGGGGGTTAAGGAAAAAAAATATTTAGAGAATACAAAGAGTTTGTAAATTTGTGCTTGAAAAAGCCACGTGGCACATGTACAGTAAAGAAATGTTCTAAACAAGGGTTGGTACAGATGGAATTGCTGTATCCCTAAGCAGCACAACACGGCAATACTATGGGGTGAGGGCAGCATATAGTAAAACAACAAGTAGTTCTATACAGTAACTGTCCAAACTAGCAAACTATGGGGGTGGGCAATGTTTGGTGTAAGTCATAGCCTTTTTTTGCTAAACCCCCCCCCCTAAAAAAACAAAGTGGTCTCTTCTCTCCTCCAGGTGCACCTGTTAAAGAAATTAGTGGTCTTATTTACCTTTGAGCCTTCTGTCCATCTACCAAATGTGGCTGAAATTGGTCTGTGGGATCAATAGTTACCAAGGACACAGACACATGGAATGATCGTATAAGCCTCTTTTCCATAGGAAACCAGGCTAACAAGGTCAGCAGTGTGACTGATATCTTCACCCACAGAGCGAGAGAGGAAATGTAGATCTTTTACCTAGAACTCAGGGATGATAAACCTTTGTGCTAATCATCCTTAATAGCAATTCCACACCTCATCTGCTTCTCATATGAAAGTCTTATTCTCTGTACTTTGTAGGGAAATAGGTTTTAAACATGTATTTTAAACAGGCAAAAGGTCTGGGGCTACTAAACACTTTACTTATAGGAAGAAAACAGCATTCATCAAGCTGAAAGAAAAAAGGTTACTTGTTCAACTTTCTCTTTTTCAGAATCCTAGAAGACAACACCACAAGGGATTTCTTTACCTCTGTGCAAGACTATATGGTCAATCATGTTACGCTTGTATTTGGTGTGGTACAGACAAAGAGGACAGCGCAGGTCTTTGGGTCCTTCCTCAGGAACGGCTGAATGGCCAGCTTCCACATGCATAGTAAAAGCAGATCTATACAACAGGGAGAACATAACACGCTAAGAAACAGAATACTGTGACTCTACACCAGGAGTAGGGGAACCTCAGGCCTGGGGACCACATGCAGCCTGAGACTAATTTCTGTTTGGCCCCTTTTCAGTTCCTGGATCAAGTTCCTAACCCCAAGCACCTAAAGATTGAGCTTAGGGTAAGGGAGCAGAAATAAGGGCATGACACCAGGATAGGGGACAGATCCGTGATCCGGAACCTCCCCTTCCTTCCCCCATCATGAGCACACTTGTTAAGCAACCTCACCCACAATTTTGATGTGGCCCTTGGAGATTGTACTGATTTTCAAAATTGCTCCTGGGAGAGAAAAAGTTCCTCATCTAATTCTACACACCCAGAGAAATGTTTAAGACACTGCAGATACCCCTCGGCTCCATCGCTATAAAGCCTCACACATGTTGCAACTTCCTAACCTCATGAACGTACTCTTGTCTCTCCCGATGTTCGCCTCTCCCTTGTCTCTTAGACTGGGGGTAGGGACCCTTGGGGGTAGAGACCTGTCCATAACTATCGATTGTACAGTGCCAGGTATATTGCTTGCGCTATATAAAGAAATAAATAATAATAATAATAATAATAATAATAATAATAATAAAGGCACAGATAGTTAAAATACCAAACCAATTTCTACACTAACCTTGGGTGTTTTTAAACAAGATGCTACCACACCTGGCCACCCATTAACCACTCACCCAACCGCCCAGTGCGGGAGGAAATGCATGCTCCTGTGAGCCTCACAGCACCCACTCATGGCCACGCATGGAGCACTGCTGAAAAATCCAGAGTGCCCCATGTGGGGGAAGCCAAAAAAGTGGGGACAAGCACCCACGCATCCGCTGCTCATATGAAATAGGGCGCCCACCCACACCCGCAGACAGGTCTGCGGCCCCACTGCCTCCCCAGTTCAGCCCACAGCCCTACCAGGAGCTCTTAAAAGGACACGCGCACAACATAAACACCACATTGACTCAGAGCACAACAAGCCCTTCTTGTGACACACGAGAGAAGAGCCAATGGCAGCTTCCTGCGCGTCCTGCCCATTATGAGCCTCCATTGATGTCCGGGACTGCCAGCGGCTGCACCGGCTCCTGGGATCTTGGGCAGGAAGGGGTTACTGACTGCTGCAGCTTTTTCCATGGTGTCCCCGGCTGTGTGTCATGGCAGAGGGTGGGCAGTTGAGCGGGAGTTGGGGTGGGGGTTGTTGCTGGGCAGGAGAGTGGGGGAACGGCTGCCCGTATGAGTTGTTTGCAGGGCCACCTGCGGTGGTGGGAGTTCATGGATGTGGCCCCGCTGGGAGCTGCCCGTTAGAATCCCTCCCCAATCACTCCAGGTTTGTGGGTGTTCTGCAGCTGTGCCACTCAGCGGCCATGGACCCTCTCCTCAATCCTTCCTTGTTTAAAAACATTCTTTATTTTCTACAAGTTCTTAACTTTTCAAAGTTTTTATTTTCCAAGTACAAAATCTGCCAAAAGGGTAAGTCTTTTGAAAAGGGGGGGGCGGGGGGCGGCGCGGGGAATCTTTTTAATTGTTTGGGTGAAGAGAATTTTTTCAGATTGTGAAAAACAAACAAACAGGCAGTATGATCCTTCAAGTGTATGTTACTGGCACTAAGACAGCTTTTACATGTGCGCGTGGTGCTGCGCCGTTAAATCATGGGCCACGTCAAAAATCCCGCAGGCAGGGTTTAGACATGACTTCATGCGCATGATTAGCCGCTTGCATATGCTTTAGCGCCACGGACTAAATACCTGATATCGAGGTATTTAGTGCTGGCCCTGTCATCCAGTTGCAGGATCACATCCAAACTCCATAAGAAGTAGCTGACGCTGTGTTAGGATATTCACTTCCCCTACTGGTTTCTAACTTCCTTTTGCTTCTTGACAGCAGACAACCTCTAACTAATTAGCTGAGTCACTGAAATTAGGATATTAAACTGCTATGTGTTTGTAGATTGCTTACCATATCTGGGCCAAGTTCCATGATGGGATTCCCCAAGCGCTCCCTGAATACAAGTAAATAAATATTCTGGCATGGTAGTTCCTAGGTTTCTCCCCCTTACCATCCACCACCACCATTTCTTGCTACGCTCAGCTCACAAAGTTCGCATGAGTTGAAATGCCTGTCGGAAAGAGACAATGTTTCTCTGTCTTTTTTATGCAGCACTTACTTAAAGCCTGTGTAAAAGGAACAATCTTTGCACTTGAAGAGCTTCTTCCCTCCATGTTTGTCACGGTAATGCCGCCGAATGCTCTGAATGTAGCCCGAAGAGAATTCACAAAATTCGCAGTTAAGGGTGGCTTCAGTTTTCTGCTCCGTGCCAGTAGCAGACCCAGAAAGTGGAATGGGGCTTATGTTGTTGTTCCTTGCCAAAGCTGCTGACTGGTAGTGGTTCAACTGCTGCTGAACATCAGGAGGCTCAGAGTAGGAAGAATCTGTGGAGAAGGTGAGAGAAAGTTAAAAAAACAACAACCCATAAGCGATTGAAGCATGGTCGGTCACCATTTATACAATATTTCCAGTATTCAAAGTGTTTTGCAATTCTTATCCAGTTCACCCTCACAACAACTCTCTGAGGCAGGTAATTATTATTCCCATTTTACAGATGGGGAGGGGAACCAAGGCCAAGGGATAGTTTATTTATTTACATTTTTGCCCTGCCCTTCCCCAAAGGCTAAGGGACTTGCCCCAGGTCACCCAGTGCGTTCAAGGCCAAGACAGGATTTGAACCCTGATATCTTCCAGGTCGAAATCCAACACTGTATCCGCTAGGCCACACTGGCTTTCATAAAGAACAAGTAGTTCTGCACATCTAATTCAGCTTCCACTTGGATTCAAATGCAGTTACATCAAGCCCAGCCTAAGCCATTAAACCTTTTTAGCATCTGCATTAGAGGGAGTGTGGGAGGGAGGGAGAAAAGGGTAGACCTTGTTCATCTCTATCAACTCTAATCTAGTTTACGTTCTGTGCTTAAGGATCATTGCGTGAAATTACTTTTAATTTGATTTTGCAGGGACTGCTGCTTTGTAAAAACAAAACATAAAAGGTTAGTGAACTTAATGAGAATGGGGTAATAAATAAGGCCCTTTTCAAACGGGCAGCGATGGGTGGGTGGACGGGAGTGCGCCCGCAGTGGGTGTGTGGCCCTTCCCACAGGGTGGAGGTGGGTGGAGCATGGGAGTGCGCACGCATGCACACACACACACACACCCCATCCCCTCTGCACCCACTGCAGTGTTCCTACGGGCACACACACCCCACCGCATGTGTGTGTTGGGTGAAAAGGCCCTAAGAAAGAGAGTCCAGTTTCAAAAGATCCGTAAATTCTCAAACCGAAGCAAGTTTATGTATTGAGATCTTTCCTTTCGTAAGCCATGCCAGATCCTCAGCTGGCGCAAGTCAGTGCTGCAATGCTACTGACTCCAGTGAATCTCAATGTAACCATGTAGCTTTTACAACAACAGAGAAGCTTGGGCCACTCTAGTTGTAATCACTTACTCTGGAGTAGTTGCATTGGAATGCTGAAGTAAGTAGCTTGAGATGTATTCCTATGAGTCTTTGGTAACTAAAAGAGCGGGGGGGGATAGCGGAGAATAGCGACTCCATGGCANTTAAGGCATTTCAAGAAATTGTAATGTATAAAATAATAAGGGAAGGGCTTGTCGGGGGGGATAGCGGAGAATAGCGACTCCATGGCATACCCCTGGAAGGTTCCTACAAAACCTTCAGATGAGAAAGGGAGGGAAAGGGGGGGGAAGAGGGAGGGAGACCCTAGATCAGTGGTGAGGAACCTCTGACCTGAGGGAGAAATCTGACCCGTGACTGGTTTCTATTTGGCTCCTTCTCAGTTCTTAGATGTGGCCCACTGATCCTGTCCTTACTTTCAGCACTGGAAGAGCGAGCTCAGGGGGAAGGGAGAGGGGATGAGGGCATAAACTCAAAGTTAGAGAATAAATAAATCCATGGCACAGATTCATGATCTGAACATTCCCCCTTCTTTCCCCAACCTGAACACGTTCCTTAAGCACGCCAGCCCCAGCTTCTGCCTGGCCCATGGAGCTTGTACTAAATTTTCAAAGTTATCTGTGGGAGGTAAAAGGCCTCCCCGTCACCCTATGGTGTAGACAGGCAATGGTACGGTCCTTTCCCGCCCCCTCCATGCAAAATTCATTACAAAACCCAAATCTAAGGATGCATTTTCTTAGAGTGTTCACAAATACATATATTTAAATCATTTAGAAATTTAAGAACACGGGTGCTTTCTGGTGCTTGACATTTAACACTGTCAGCTTTTTTTTTTTAAAAGGATATTTAAAATCCTAGATCCCATAAAGTGAATTCTCAATCAAATTTCCTTGGAAAATATTTTTGACGTTTCCCTACAGGGAGTAAAATATCTATATCAGACTCACAAGTGTAAAAGATTCCAGCACAACTTTAATGCCATTAAAAATGGCACAACAGAGAAACACAATATATAGAAAGAGGAAAATATCTCAGTACAAAAACTGTAAAACCAGGATTCCAAAAGAAAAAGAAAAAAAAAGGTCTTGAACCTTTCCCAGTACACTGTTTTGAATGTGGAGGTTAGGAATTTGCCAGCTTTGTCCTGTATAACTCACAGCTGCTCATGAATGGCACAGATGAAGGCAGATGAATACAACATGGATGAATTTCAGTGTAACTTTCCTGAAAAGAAGACAAAAGCCTCTTTTCTGAAACTTTTCAAAAAAGAGAGAAAAGAAAAGAAGAAAAGGGGACACAAAACTACAACCCACCTCCTGATTTGATGGATACTTAATTTTCCAAGGAACAATTCCCCAAGGAAGGACCCGTAGAAATTCTAACACCCCATACTTGATGAAAAGTTACTGCTATCCATTTGCTAACCAATTAGTAAAGACAAACAAAAGGCAAGGAACACTATGCAGTACTCAGTGAGGGGATTTCTCCCCACCTGTCTGCAAAAGGGGGAAATGCTTTCTTTCATTTCTCCTTGCCAGGGGAGGAGGGGGAGAGACCAACAAGTAGAAATGATAAACAAACTGACTACAAAAAACATGAAGAAAAGTGTTAAACAATGTTACACCTCCCGTGATTCATCACCAGGTGTATAGGGAAGACAAAGGAAGAAAAGATTCTGGCAAAATGAATTAAGTTATCTCTTTTGTTCTTCCATTCCAGTCCCATGAACAGAACTTGGATCCTAATGCAGCATTTTCCATCTCTACACTTATTCATTCATTCATTCTACAGTGGGTTTGTTTGCCATTTTGTAGTTTGTTTACAGCTTTGGTTTCCCCATTAAAACTTGTTATCCTTGAGTTTTGTTTTTTTTGGTTTTTTTTAAAAAAACAGTCTTATGTTCCTCGATGTTAGCATAGACCCGAGGAGCAAATATGCCTTACTATTCTCAAATTTCTCTCTCAGTGTTCTCAATTCTCAAATTTGTTGCTTGTGTGATCATATTTTTAGTCTTAAAATCGCACAAATGGGCCCCAAACTAAAGTTTGGAAGGTTGTGCTGTAGATTTCGAAGCCCACACATATTTATGTTGCTGGGAGTTGGACGAAGTAATCGTTGAGGTCTCTTCCAGTCTTAACATTCTATGAAAATTCTATGATTTGTTGAATCGTTAATGCCCCAGCAAGTCATTCACTTTCAAATGGTGTTATCCAATGCCTAGGTTACCTGATCCAAAAGGTAACACTCAGAAAGCTCACTCCCTCGTAGTTTTGAGGTTGTTTGTAAATGCCATCCAAATCCCCTTTAAACCACTAAACAAAACAACATTTAAGTTAACCGTTGATCTGTTCATTCTTTAGGAGGAACTTCCGTCACGCAGTCAGCATCTGGACCAGATTCTCAGCTGGGATAAATGTATGCTACTCCACCTACTTCAAATGGAGCATTTACACCAGCTGAGCATCTGACCCACAGTTTCACGGATACAGCCCCCATAAGGACCCAGGCAAGTTTTTATTTCACCTACCAATGTTTTTAATATAACCCATTGGTAAAAGTGCTGCTAATCTTTTAACCAGAGCTGGTTTCTTGGAAGATCCATTATACTTTATTTTATTTAACACATATTTTTTTCTCCCCAGAGTCTGCTTCATATTACTCCATCTGTCTAATAATAAAATAAAGCCTTAAACTTTAACTCTGGTATCTATGTATTATGTGAAGCCTGCAGAAATGAAGAGCCATCCTTATAAAGCTACAGCAGGGGGGAAAATAAAGATAGACTTTCCTGTCATAAAGAATGGCCAGGACAAAATCCAAGTGTGAATTAGTATTTTTCACCTTTTTCGTTCAAATTAGCTTTGTGCTGGGTGGTGGTGGATTTTTACTCCTCCCATTTAGAGTATGTAGCTTTTTTTTTGCTTTTTTTGATTAGTCTATACATGAGCACTAACTTCAGTATTTAAAGTTCTACACATACACCCACAGAGAGAGCCTCCAGTTTGTGAATACTATCTCATAACAATATAACAAAGTTCTTATTTATGCCTACAGCTCTGCGTGGATATTCCCTTCGCTTACTCTACCAACATTTTAAATTCCCATGTATTCCTGGAGCAGTGCAAAACGGAGTGGTTCCTGAAGGAAAACAAGCAGGATTAACACATGTATGTGGCTTCTGTCAAGTTGAGAATCAGCTCTCTGGACTATGGGATATTTTAATTTGAGGTGGAAAGAGAGGCTTGTCTACATTTAGAATACGAGGGTCATTTAGGGCCTGCTCAGTAGTCCATTTATATCTCTTACATCCCTCCTAATGTTCAAATCTCTCCTGAAAACTTATCTTTTCCATCAAGTTTTCTCGAGCTCCTTAACCCTTTATATAGCACCCTTTATGCTTCTCCTTATACGGACACATCCTTCAAGGTCTCCATCCTCCCCTTGTAATTAAGCTATGTGCGTGCACCTCCAAATTGTCAGCTTCATGTCTTTCACCCTGGCTTTTCCTATTTGCGCTCCTCGCCTTATTGCCCCTCCCCTTGTTCATTCTAGGTTGTATGCCCCTTCGGGCAAGTACCCGTCTCTAACCACGGCTGTTCAGCACCAGGCACATTGCTGGTGCCAAATAAATAATAAAGACAGACTGAACTTTGGATCAAATATTTAGTATACAGAACAGATAATACTGTATTTTTGTAGAAGCCGGTTTAGGAGTAAAGATACACAACAGAGATAGCAAGCCAAGTAGTGAAATAATGGTTGAGGCCACATGCACACAACAGTGGCAGTTCAGTACAAAGGAGAAGGATAGTAAAGTCTCAACCTGGTGCAACACTAAAGCAAGAAATAAATAAGTATCATCACTGAGCCAAGTAGGATATGGGTCTTAAACTTCTGCTCAAGCCAGTGGAAGTTATGCACTTGCTGTTCTGGACCATAAAACCACCAGAAGATGCACTTTGGGCACGGATTGTACGTTGTACATACATCTGTACACAGTCTAGCACAGTGGAACTACATGAAGCTTCTAGGCAATAGTGTAACAAGTAATAGAAGCAAGACACGGAGGGCTCCTATAGGAGATGGAAAGCAGGTGTTTCTAATGGAAAATTCAGTGCTGAGAGTCACTAGCTGCACATATCACCAGCTACATCTGAGTTTTCCCTTGAATTTAGAGGAAGAGCTGGATTGGGCAAACTCCAAAAAGAACTAGGAATTTTGGCTCACTGTACACAGATTGCTTTGCCAGCCAGGTTCAAAGAAAAGAAACAGGCTTAGAAGTCTATATCCAACTCAGCAATGAGAAGAAAGTCATTAAAACAAGCAGATGGGAAGCAGTTAGAGAATTATATTGAACAGTGGAATGCATAAAATCTAAAGAGAAGACATGGTAGATTCACAGTAGGGGGGAAAGAATCACTGAGATAACCAAGGTTGACCACACAGTAAAGAAAAGACGAAGAAGAATTAGTGTTTTAATGCAAATGTATAGCATCAGATCATACAGGGTTTTTAAGTACACTGATTTTCTAAACTTAATCCAAAACTTTCTGGTAAGTAATAAATCAACTATATAACAAAAAGGATTACTTGTATGGTAGTTTTAACACAAAAATACAACATCTACACCCCATTCCCAGTGTGGAAGGGGAAAGGTGAATATGGACACAGTAGAAATGAAGAGTATGGTAGAGGTAATCTTGTCTATGAATTAAGAACAGAAAAAATAGGAGGCAGCAGAACTTAGAATTCTGAAAGCAAAAGCTGTAACGGAAAGCTTTGTTGTACACTACAACAGAAACAAGGTAAAAGAAATACTGAAATGGCTGATAATCACTTCAAACTCGGGCCTAATGGGAAATTGTCAAACAGGAATTTTCAAATTCTCTTTCTCTGCCACCACCCTTGCCCGTCTCAGCTGCCATCTTCCCCCCTTCTCTCATGCTGCCCTCTATAACTGGAACTCATGGCTCTTTTAGACAAGCAGGTCATCGTTGCGCAACCTGCTCGCGTGAAATTTCAAAATCCTGTGACGCGGGATTACACGAGACAGAAGTAGGGGATCACACCCATGAAAGGCGGTTGCGCATTATTTTCCGACCGTGAATTAAATACCTCACACATTGAGGTATTTAATTCGCAGTCGGCAAATAATGTGCAACCGCCTTTCATGCGCATGATCCCCTACTTCCGTCTTGTGTAATCCCACATCGCGGGATTTTGAAATATCGTGCAAGTGGGCTGCGCAACAGCGACCCGCTCGTCTAAAAGCAAACTCAGTCCCCCAATACAAATGTTCTGCTCCTTCCTGCCTGACCTTCAAATCCTTCTTCCATCAGGCTCTCTTAACTCCTCATCCCCACAGGCTGTTCTCCCATGCTTCTCCTTCCACTGTCTCACCCTTCAGGACCCACCCTCCTCCTTTTCAACTAAGCTAAGCTAAGCACCTGCACCTTCTCCGTTTTATGAATATATCCCTGCCCCTCCCCATGGACTCCTACTATTGTTGCTCTCTCTCCTGTCCATTCTAGATTGTAAGCCCCTTGAGGGGCAGGAATATATTCATAAACTGAGACGTTGCAGGTGCACACTGCTGGTGCTATATAATTCATTATTATTAACAGCAACAACCACCAGCTATATTATGCGAACCTGAAATTTAATATCTTCCTACAGATCATAGAAGGAGCAACAGAATGTCGCAATCAAGTTCATTCTAAGTTGATTCATCACATACAGAGGCCAACAACTACAGAGCCATGTTTCTTTCCCAAAAGATAGTATGTTCATTCCACTGTATTCACATCTACAATATTCCCTAATGAATGCACTCTGGGAAAAGCTGACACGCTATTTGAGGAGCGACTCAGTAAGGACAGTGCCGTAGAAGGACTTAACATGAAGGACCCAATTCTGCAAACTTTAAAAGGCAATGAGGCTAATCATCAGCTTCAACTTAAGCATATGGCTAAATATTTGCAGAAATAAGACCATAGATAGAGAATTAAACTTTGTACAAGAGACACAATCCTGCTGTTGAAGAGCAAGACTGTTTGTAGTCTTTGAATGATAACTGAATGACCACAGGCAGAGAGACTGATTAAAATGTTATTTTCATCTAAAATCCACTTAGGTACAATAACTGGGTCAGAGAACATCTGTAAAAAATACCAGCAGAGTAAGAAAACTAGAAGTTAATACCTGGCCCCAGAGTTCTGAGGAGAATGAGAGACTGGGAAAGTTTAACATGAATTTAAATGCCTCTGTGGGAGGAAAATAGATTGTCAAGAAAGAGAGGGAAGTAAATTCAGTACCATGAAATAATACAGGACATAAGAGAGCTAGTAGGATGGACCTGAACAGTAGGAGCTCATTGGGGACAATTACACTAGGGAAATACCTAGGATGCTATGTAATTTACTGTGCATGATTCTGATAAAAACACATCAGATCAATTTTTTTTTAAGAAAGGAAAAATATCCACAGACGAGAAACTAACTTGAAAACCCAAGAAAAGCAAGAAGGACATACAAAATTGTAATTCAATGATAAAACAAAACCCTCCTGGTTTAACAGAGTAGTTAAGACTCCATAAAAACAAACTATACACCAAAAAGAATGGAAACCCAGCGTTAAGCTCCCACACAGCGGTCCCTAACCCCAGGCAAAGTTACTCATCACTGCCTTTGATAGTGACAAGGCAAGAGTAATGCAGAGACTGCCTCTGCAGCGCTCATGGCTTTGTCAATTTCAAAGGCAGTTTACCCAGTCCTGGATAGAATGTATTCCTGAAATCGCATTCTATCCATAGCCTAACACTTAATAACTCAAAAAGTACCCAACATATTTCAAACTGTAAACAAAAGCCACTACTAGGCCCCACACTTGAATTTTTGAACACCTCTACATACATAAGGAAACAAAAACAACAACAACAACGCTACCCTTGCTGAATCAAAAGTCACAAAGTGGAGGGACAAGCCCTTTTGCCTGACTTTTTTCAATGGCTGCACCCTTGTTTCTCCACCAATTTGCTTCAAATGTGAAGGGATTCCACCCCTTACCCAAAGGACCATCCATGCGAAATTTCAAACAAATAGGATATATCGTCTCAATTTTATAAACAATAGAAATGTTGAGGTTTTACTGCAACTTGCTCCTCACCTTAACTATAGAGGTGCTCTCGCACCTCTATAATTCATAGGGTCAGTAATAAATCACTGGAAGAGAGGGGGGTGGAATTTATAACACACAGAGGCAAATGACTACCCAGCCACATTTCTTCCCTGTAATAGAACCATGGGTAATGAGTAATTTAGAAATTTAAGACACAATTATTTGAGAGGGAGCTGTTAAGAAATATAAAGATTCAAGCTTCATACACTAGTCTAGAAATGTATCAGTAGCAGTCAGCCTGCCATTTACAGATATACCTGTTGTTTTCCCCCTCCTTGTATTTAAATGACCTGTACTGATCTGATGTTTTATTCAAACAGCTCCCTCCCAAGAGATTTTTTATTTATATATATGTATATGAATATATGTGTGTGTATATTATATATATATATTACACATACACACACACACACACACATTAATTTCTCTCTATAAAAATGAATATAGAATACACGTTTGTGTGTATGTATTATATTACACACACACACACACACACACACACACACACACACACACACAGAGAAATATGTGTGTGTGTGTGTGTGTGTGTGTGTGTGTGTGTGTGTGTGTATAGACAGACAGACAAGACAGTATATATAAAAACACATACACCTAGCCTGCATGACTCAGCTTATACTTGCAACTTTCAGATGCCTGTGTGGACCAAAAGCTTGGAGACACTCACCAAGAGACGTTGACCCAATAAAATAAATCATCTTAACTAGGGCTGAAATGGTAAGCCGCCGCGGTAGCGGTTTCCGATGGAAAGAGCTCTTCCACAATGAGAGGCACAGTGCAATAGAGATGTTCACCCCACTACTTTTGTCTGCGATCTTTCACAATTTCTGCCGGCACTTTCAGGCATGCGGTCACGATGCAAAAGTAGCGGAACAATGTTTCTTCTGACACTTTCCGAGATTATTCTGACACTTTCCGATGTCACAAAGCAAAGGGCATGGAATTAGCAACATGCCAGTGGAAAAGCTGTGGAAAGGTGCAGGCAATTCTGAAATGGCGGAATAAAATATCGATGCAGAAAAAGGAGTTGCCGCTTCAGTCCTAATCTGAACTACTCTGTCCTCATCTCTTACATTTGAGACCAATGCAGCAACCACACTCTCCCCAGGCGTAGTAATTTAGGAGCCTTAATGACATTTCCCAAAATGATTTAAGCAGTAAAGAGATTAATTCTCACTAGTTTTCAAAGGCAGCCTGGGACCCTGTCACTCCACTGATTTTGAAAAATCCCACCTTAAAGTTCCATCTTACATAGCTGTTCTAGAGGACATTATGATCATGTGAGACAACAGCTTGAAGAGTAGGAAGGCGAGGAAATGGAATCTCACAAGACTACAGATTTGCTCACTTTATGCTGTGCATCCTCGACCTGGAAGGAGCAATATGTGGGAGGGTGAAACATTGTGGCGATGGAACAGAGGAGAGAGTGAAAGTGGTACAGTGAAATAGGATTTAGGAAGGTTTCATATATATTTGAAACATAATTTCTTGTGAAAACACTGCAAGAATGGGGAAATATAACATTGCTTGGATTTATTTATTTTTAAAGTAACATTGCCAGAATGGTGTAAAGGAGGATTAATGCAAGTGAGAATAACGCCCTCAGTGTTTTTACACTGTGAAACAAAGAACAATAGAAAGACATGGGGGATAGTAGGTGATCAAAGTAAAACCCTCGCATAATGCATCCTAGCAGTAAAGAAAGACAATTGCCATTCAAGGATGTATATTCAATAGGCCTCCTTTTTTTACAAACAGGAGGAAATTATTCCTGCACTGTACAGTTATCTATTGAGGCTGTGTCTGGAATCCTTTGATCAGCCCAGTCCATTTTTTCTATATTAAAAAAGGATATACTATAGGTTTGTGGGAGATACAGCAGAGGGCAACCAGAAAGATATGCAGGACTGTTGTATCTTCGTTGTTCAAAAAGGCTGGAGAGATGTTTTCCATGTTCCTTTTAAACTTTTAATCTTTTTTTCCCTTTGTGTTATATACACTTGTAATTTTGAATGCAGGAGAGCAAGGACAGAAGCTATACAGTTCCTTGTGCTAATGTCAAAGTCACTTAGAAGGGACAGGAGCTTCATCTAAAGAAAGTAAAAATAAAGGAATATGCAAGGTTTTTAAGACCCATACTGCTCCCATTGAAGTCTATAAGAGATTTACAATGGACCCTTCTATGCCTGCGAAGATCTGGTATAGGTTTATGATAATGCACCTATATAATAGATTATAAAGGGAAGCAATGGGAATTATTTATACAAATTTTAGGAGACAAGTAATTTGAAAAGGAAATAGAAGAGGTGCCACTTCTAACTGTAGGGATGGCACCAAACAACCAGTACCCTATCTTTATGTACTGGTTCTAAGTTACTATGTTACCAGGAATTTCTATTTTTGTTGGTTAATTGATTGCCTTCCTGCATTAAAACATAGTGCTTGTGAAATCTTAGTCATCTTGAGAAGAAAAAAGACCTCTGCCTCTTCCAAGAATGGTTATGACATGGTCAACAATGCTGTGCATATCCCTACTTTATCTCAGGGTGATTTCAGATGTGCCAGGGCCAATTCACCCTGGCACGGAATCACCCCTCTGATTCCACGCCGGGGCCACTGCGTAACAGCAAACAGATGTGGTAACCGATCCCGGCGGGGAATCCCGGGGGGGGGGGAGGGCAGGGCTGTGCGGCACAACATGTGGCCGCACAGTCCCCTCCCCCCCGCATTGACCACAGTCCGGAATCCCACCACGGATTGCGGGCCGTGGTCTGGGGACAGACGATACGGTCGCCTTCATCATGGGGGGGGAAATCTCATTCACCACGCAAATGGGGCCGGTCCTACCGGGACCGCCGTTTGCATGGTGAACGTGATTCCCTGGTGAACATCTGGGGGGGGAACTTCCGTTCCCCCCAACAGACATTCCGGGATCACGCTCACACCATGGGATTCCCCGTGGTTGACCGTGATCTTGTAACATCTGAAAATACCCTCAGGGACTCGTGTTTGCTGTGTTTTGCCCATTGTAGTCAATGAGGAAAACACAGTGAACATGGATTCCTGACTATCCCTCATATGTATGTCAGTTGTGGTGTCTACTCAGCACTGGAGCACTCAGTTCTGTTGTTTCTTTACATCCATCTTTCCCTAACAAACTGCTTTTCAGGTCTTCATCTGATATTATTCTGCAGTGTTTACCTCAGTTTGGCTCAGAAGTAATGTTTATGCAGAGCATGATTCCATTCTTAAACTTCTGGGTGTTCAGATAATTGTTCTGAAACACACTTTCCATTCAGTATGATTCCAAACTAGAAAGACAGACTTTATAGCGTGGGCTCTGTGTTCTTCCTCATTATATATGGGCTATGTAAGTAGAGTAACTTTACCTATTTGAATTACATTTCCCTTGGGTTTGCATTTGTGGTATCTATATTTATCTAGTGACTTTGGCTGAAAAAAACATAGGCATTGGAGTCAGCTGGGAGTTTGTTGCCACCTGGATGTATTGGCTTATGCTTCAATACCCAGTTCAAGTTTCAACCATACATTTACATAGCTTAGTATTCAAAGTGATAATATTCCAGAATCTCAAAGTAGAGTACTACTTAAAACACAAAAACTTATTTGCATTTCAAATACCAAGCTACCTAATCTCCAAAGATCTTTTAAAATAAAGTAAAAATTTAAAGTCTATGTCAATAACCAGTTTCATGTACATTTTAAGGTGTTACCATCCACCCTTACCAGGAAAAAAGTATGCATTTAAAATTTCCCTATAAGAGCCTTTCAGTGCTAGAAGACAATATGTTATTCATAATCAATTTCCTATAAGAATATTGGATATGTAACAGAACATTATTAAAATATGCACACACACAAAAATCACAATACTGCAGTCCCATTTAGCAACCTTATAGCCAAGGTCTGTGAAATCTTAATCATGCCACTAAATTACTATTGTTAGCAGTTTATAACTTGTTCATAAACATTTATCCTTTGCATATCATCATTAAGGAAATATTTAGATGTTTTTGTGGAATTTCACTCTCTACAGCTATTATATTTTTTTAAAAAAATTTAAATCCATCTGGCTGTTTTTAAAATATTAATAATGCAAAGTCAGAGAAACAGAAAGAGTCAGAAATTCTCAATTTTTGGAAAACATTTAAAGGCTACCCAAATTTACAGGTTTTGTTTTTGAAAACAACATACATTTACAACTGCACAAAGCCAGAAGACAGGGTGGGTGGCCTTGTAGATGGAAGATAAAACCCACCAGAGCTAAAGAAGAAAATCCTATGGCCTTAATCTAGCAAACCCTTACTAGTGGTAAAGGTTAAATGCTATCATTTAATTTTACTGATTTTAATGCTATCATTTCATTTACTGATTTTAATAGGGCGTCCCATTAAAATCACTCAGCATATGTCAAGTTAAGCAGGGCCTTTCCTGAATAGAGGCATAAGGCTGAAATCATGCAAATGTTTAGGCACCTGCTTAACTTTGACCATCTGAGAAGACACGCTTAAAAAGGCAAACAGGTCTTCATGCAATTAATAGAATCGAGTCTGAAATTAGTAATAATGTAATGGAAGTAAATCTTTTTTATTGTTGCAGCCCCAATATAATGCAGTATGTGCTTTACTGTGCAAGGACAGTAGTCATTTTGACCCACATCAACATTAATATATGAACCATGTCAGTGGTTCTCAAAGGTTTCCTTGCGTGATGCCTTTTTCTTTTAGACAAATATAATTCGGCAACTCCAGAGAGATGTTGGTTTAATAATGTGCTCATCACCACATTATCTGAATGCCATGCAGATTCCTGTACATCCAAACTCACCTTGCAAATAGTTTTAAATTTTGCTCAAATCTAGAATCTAGGTATTACTGGTTCTCCACAATCCCAATCAAATGAAAGCCATATTAATAAGTCCCCACTCCAAACTGTTTATTTTATAAATTCCAAGTGGAGAGCACCATCATGGACATTTTCCTACAACCCCACCAATAAGCGTAAGATATCTTCGCTGCTGTCAGCCTTCCAGAACCAAAGAATGCAACAGCTTTGAAGTATGGATTTCTTATATGAAAGGCTGTATGGCTTTCAGAGAGCACTAATGGTGAAGAGATAGAAACAGCTAATGTGAAAATTCAAGGCCTGGCCTTATCAGTCATAGATTTCAAAACTTTCTCCTTCAGTTACGAGGCTATCAAAATAGCTCCTATGCAGGACAGCATTGCACTTAAAAATAAAAGATGGAATAGAAACCAAAGCATGCATATGAAAATCTAGAGGGAGCTGAAGCATCTCCCCTGAAAAGATTTTTCTATTCAAAGTGGTTCACTGACTTACTGGACCTCATTAATGCATCTGTCTCCATGAATGTTAACAAATGCAACAGTGGCCGTTTGGCCCGGAGTTTCCCAGGGAGTGGTGGGGGCTAGCCTGGGCTGTGACTCCAGAGACTTGCAGCGTCACAGCCTAGGCTAGCTGCCACCACTCCTGGGAAACGGCCTGCCCAACCGGGCTTCAGTGGGCTATCGTGTGGTAGCCTGCTCTCCCTGGCCTGGTCTGGAGTGGCTCCCATGACAGGCGGCCATGGTGGCAGTCACTGGCTGCCTGTCACGTGCTGGGCGCAGCGTGGGGTTGGCCAGCCAACCACACATTTGTGTGGCCCCCTCACCCTCACCTCCGGCCCAGCCATATGAACATTTGTTTCACGGCTAGACCCGATCCTGACCGGGAAGCAAGCAGCTTCCCAGATCAGTTCGTGACAGTGGCCCTCCGCCATCACATGTGTCAATACCCCATCTGGCTGGTCTCAATTCAGAAGTTCACTTCTAAGAATGCTTACATTCGCCAGGCCCTCTCTATGGTTGCAGGGGCATGGCTTAAGAGATGGGACTCAGTTGAGCAGTTCTGTACCCAGTCAGACTGCAGTGGATCACAGAAAACATGTTACATTTCAATCTCAGAGTGAGGAAATTGCCTTTATTGAAGGAAAAAATAAAATTCAGGAAAAACCAAAATACATTGCCTTGGGGGTATTGGACAACGTGACTCAACTAAGTAGATGCTTCTTAGGACAATTCGTTTTCATTACATTTGCTGGACTGCTTTTTGTTCCTGTTGTCATGCTACCCAAATGTTACAAGTGAACAAACGGATGTCCAGTATGTAGAAAACTCAAAAAAGCTTCAGTTGGAACATTAATGAGACTGTGCTTGCACTTACAAACAAATATTTGTCTTGGTATGCATGGAGGAATAGGGGATGGTCACTCAGTTGCAGAAGCATGCATAGAGTGCATTGTAATTATTTCTTTTCACATGGTACTTGTTCTACCCTCATCTATGGCTCTCTGAAAAGAAAGGGGAAGAGTGTTACTTTGTTGTTTTCCCCCCACAAAGCATCTGAATGTCAAGTCCAACGGCTGTCACAACCTGCTCTGGTTTTGGCCGACACACATATTGCTCTGGGCCTCTGGCTCATTTTTCCTTGTGATTGCTTCATCTGGCTGCTTCGAAGGCCACTGCAGAAGTCCTCAAAATCTCCCACAACCACACCGCAGATTGTAAATAACTGACTTTCAACTGAAACCCTAACAAAAAATGTTATCAGTTCACTCTACTCATTAGACCAGTGTTACCAGCTTACATACAATCATCCAGAACTTCCCCTAGCTTCTCAGAATTCATCTGTCCCTTTGCATTTTCCCTCAAGTTCTCTGTTTTCAAACAGGATTCTATGGTTGCACCCAGACAACCCATGGGGTCTACTACTAGACATCTCTACACTGACCTTCCCTGGTTTGGCTGAGAAGAGATGACAGAGGGAATAACTTTATAAAGTACTGAGTGACATGGCACAAGCATTTAATTATTTATTCAGATTTATACCCTGCGCTTCCTCTATGGCTCAGGGCAGCTTAAAACACACAATATATGTGTCAAATACCTTCTGTTACCTCAGTGTTACATATGAGAAAATTGTGAAACTAGGAAGAAGCTTTCTCTCATTTTTTTTTTTAAAAAGAATTAACGAAACACATTTAACCCTTATTTTTTTCCAGATGTTTTCTGCAAATTTGAACTATGGAACTTCAGTAACTTGATTAATGATATGGAGACTCAAAATGAGTTACTGATTCGCAAGGTTCTATAAGCAGGCAAGGAAAAGAAAGATCAAGGACAATCAATCACAGTATTGTTGTCAACTGGTTTAAAATAAGTAAGATTTGTAAATAGGGAATTGTTATTTACCCTCTCAAATAGTACTAGAACTAGGGGACACTTCATGAAACTAACTCACAGCAGATTTAAAACAATTAAAAGAAAGTGTTATTTTTCACTCAACACACAATTAACTTGCAGAACTTGTTACATGAGGATGTGGTCAAGGTCAATAGCATAGCTGGGTTTAAAAAAGGATTGGATAAGTTCTTGGAGGATACGTCAGTTAACTGCTTGTGATGGAGTTACCTAAGTCCTTGCAGGACCAGGCCTGTGAGTCTCGGGTGAGTCACTGCAGTGGTGCAGCTCTCTCAGAGCAGTAGAACTCTAGTAATTTTTTATTTATTTATTTATTTTATTATATTATATTTATATGCCGCCCCCCATGCTCACGGCATCTCGGGGCGGCTTCCAGCACAATATAAAACAATTATTAAAACATAAAAGGCACAATATCATCATTAAAACAATTTTAAAACACCCCCCAACAAAAATTGAACCCACCCTCCCCTCCCCACCTCTGAAGGCCTGGGAGAACAGCCATGTCTTACAGGCCCGGGGGAAGGACATTATACTCGGGGCCAGCCGTGCTTCCTCTGGGAGGGAGTTCCACAACCGGGGCCTAACCACCGAAAATATCTTCTCCATTGTAGCCCCCCGCTTTACGCGGGGGACCTCCAAGAGAGCGCTCCCGGCGGACCGAAGGGTCCATCCTGAGCCGTGGAGGGTGGGGCGGTCCCTGAGGTATCCAGGTCCAAGACCATATAGGGCCTTATAGATCAAAGTCAGCACCTTGAATCTCGCTTGGCACATTACAGGCAGCCACTGCAGTGCATGGAGCACCGGTATTATGTGCTCTCATCAGCCTGTCCCTGTTAGGAGATGGGCCGCCGCATTCTGAACTAGCTGCAACCTCCGGGCCAGTGTCAAGGGAAGCCCCATGTAGAGCGCATTACAGTAGTCCAGCCTCGAGGTGATGAAGGCATGGATCAAAATAGCCAGGTCGGGTCTGGAGATGTACGGGCGCAGCCTCCGCACCAGATACAGCTGGCGGAACGCCGCCTTCGCCACCATATCCACCTACTGATCTAGACGGAGACCCGCGTCCAATAACACCCTCAGACTCCGAACCTGCTGGGCCACAGAGGGACACACACCCTCCACAAGAGGGGGCAACACCTCCCCGACTCGGCCTACCACCATCACCTCCGTCTTATCGGAATTAAGCTTCAGTCTGCTCTGCCATAACCAGCTCACCACGGCCTCTGGCAGTGGAAGGGGAAAGCACTGGAAGAGTAAGCCTCTGGCACTGGAAGGGGGCCACGTGTTAATTAAGGTCGGCTGAGTGGGTCCAGCTGGGCATGGCTGTGCAAGCCAGCGGAGCCTCAACTATAAATGTTGAGCTGAAGAGCTTGCAGGAAAGATCACAGGGAAGAGGCAGCGAGGTGAAGGGCTCTGCCTCCAAGGGGGCTCGGGTACAGGAGCCAGCCCTGCGGCACAGAGGGTTAACCCTGTGAGCCAGCTGGCAAGGGAAGCCAAGCTGGGAGAAGTTATAAGTTGAAGGTTTAGTTGTTTGTGTATATATGTGGCTTGAAGAAAGCATGAAGCACTGAAAATAAAGCAGCACTGGAGAAAGAAGGATTGTGTGTACTGTTTGAGGGGAGATCCTTCAAAGACTCATGCTGACAGGGCCCCACCCTGTTACATAGCTATTAGCCAAGTAAGCTGGGGACCGTAACCTCTGACTGCCAGGAGCTAGGAGTGAACAGCAGGGATTGGATCACTTCATTATGACCTGCTGGGTACTTCTTCAAAGTGACCACTGTCAGAGACAGGATGCTGGGCTCAAAGGACCATTGGTCTGACCCAGCATGGCACTACTTATGTTCTTAATCTCACTAGCTCTTTTATCTCATGCACCCTAAAATAAAGAGTAGTCAAGTCCCGCATAGCTTTTTTTTTCTGTTGTTGCCCGTTTAGACAATACAGATGGTGTCCCTGTACTGCTCTGAGGCAGTAATTTTACATCTTGAGTTTGAAGTTGTAGCATACACATAGCAACATATACATAGCCTCAAGGATCTGTATTGGGACTGGTGCTGTTTAATGTATTCATTAATGATCTGGAAAAGGGTGTTAAGAGTGAGGTGATCAAATCTGCAGACGACACCAAGTTATTCAAGGTAGTTAAAACACAAGCAGACTGTGAGGAACTGCAACAGGATCTTACGACACTGGGTGTCTGGACATCTAAATGGCAAATGAAATTTAATGTGGACAAGTGCAAAGTGATGCATGTAGGGAAAAATAATCCAAACTCTGCATACACAATGCTGGGTACTAAGCTAGGAGTTACCACTCAGGAAAAGGATCTGGGGGTGATTGTGGACAATACAATGAAATCCACAGCGCAGTGCGCAGCAGCAGTCAAAAAAGCAAACAGAATGTTAGGAATTATTCAGAAGGGGATGAAAAATAAAACTGAGGATGTCATAATGCCTCTGTACAAATCAATGGAGCGACCGCACCTCAAATATTGTGTGCAGTTCTGGTCGCCCCATCTCAAAAAAGACATAGCTGAACTAGAAAAGGTACAGAGAAGGGCAACAAAAATGATCAAGGGTTCCCGTATGAGGAGAGGCTTGGTAGGTTGGGGCGCTTCAGCTAGAAGAGATGACCGAGAGGAGATATGATAGAGGTCTATAAAATCATGAGTGCTGTGGAACTAATAAACAAGGAGCAGTTATTTACGGGAATTGTTATTTACCCTCTCAAATAGTACTAGAACTAGGGGACACTCCATGAAACGCATGGGTGGCAAGTTTAAAACAAATAAAAGAAAATATTTTTTCACTCAGCGTATAATTGGGTTGTGGAATCTACTGCCTGAGGCTGTGGTAAGGGCCAGTACTATAGCTGAGTTTAAAAGACGTTTGGACAAATTTCTGGAAGATAGGTCCATTAGCAGTTATTAGCCAGACAGGATCAGGGAACATGACGGGAGCTGGGAGAAAACAACAGGGAATGGATCCCTCATTGTGACCTGTTGGGTGCTTCTCCCAAGCCACTGTGATTGGCCACTGTCGGAGACAGGATGCTGAGCTAGATGAACCATTGGTCTGATCCAGTATGGCACTTCTTATGTTAACATGGGCATAATAAATATCCCTTAATGAAGATAAAACAGGTGATGTCCCACAGGAGTAGAATAGGTGTTCGGGAAGAAAGAAGAAATTCTTTGAGCCTGATTAAAATCTCCTTCCACTCTTGATTCCTCAGCTTTCAATCTCTTTGTCTATTTGATGTCATAGTTTCACAAACATTCTATTCACTATGCATTCTTCAAGGCAAGACAAGGCCTGAATTTCTAGTGCTAAAGAAACAAGCAGAGACTTTAAAACATCTGAGGCTGTTATCTAGTGACTTTGGTTTAAAAAAAACATAGGCTTTTTAAGGCTGTTTTTGGCTTCAGCTCCAACAGTTCATTCTCAGTTTTGTTTTACTGTGGACAGCATTAACTCTTGGTGATGGACATTTTGCTGTCTGTGACACAGGGTAAAAACAAAATGCACAGTTGGTGTGCCGGCTGCACATCCCAGGAAGAGTGGGCTGCCCCCAGCCAAGACAGGGCAGGGAACAGAATAAAAGTTTCCCAGCCGGGGAGGAGGGAACTGGGAGGGACATACGGCTGACTGGTCCCGCCCCCACCATGACGAGCAGCCATGGCTGCCAACAATAGGCAGCCATGGCAACCCCCCATGCTAGGCAGGTTGGAACGGAAACAGACACGCACTCCCTGTTTGGCCCGCTATAGCCCTCCTGGACAGCCCTTGGACCTGGTTCCTTCCGGGCCTACATTTCTGGGCCAGCCACCTATCCTGTTGGGTCTGTACCAGGCCAACATCTGGCAGTCCGGAAACAGATGCACGGGGTGAGGCGCTGGCCCAGGCAGGCCATAGCAAGCACAGCAGGCCTGTGACCTTTATTAACACCCACATACTTTAGCAGGGCAGGGTCAACACCAGCACTTTGAGGACCACAACCTATTGGTGCCTAACAGGCTAGACCAGACTGCTTTTTTGCTGTGGTGATGCAACTTTTCAGGTGACAACTTTCCAAAGGTTTTAGAATTGACCAACCTTTATTCCTTCTAAAGTCAACATCTAATTTCTCTCCAATTCCAAAACGGAAGCATACCGGTTTAACAGTCTTGAGTACTTCTGAAAAATCACACTGGCAAATCTTTAGTGATATTTAATACCCCCCCCCCCTTTATAAAGCAGCAGAAATAGATTAAATAAATGTTTTGTTCTCACAATACAGGACTGAAGCAAGCATATAAGCACAATTTAGTTCCTAAGTACCAATTCCTTGCATCAACCATTTCCCATCCTTTTTGCCCATAGCAACCCCAGGACAGCAATAAAAAAAAAAAGACACACAAACTATATCAAATATACACCAGGGTCATAACCACATCGACAGATGGCATGACCTATAGTTTGGAAATATCCAACTTAGATACAACAGTAAGTGTTCTAGACTTATGAGACACATACAAATCTGTTGAGAACCCCATTTAATCCATTGTAAAACATTTTGAGACGTTTTATGCTCAGTTTTCATTGCATACCTATATAAGAAATCTTGTACAAGATTAATAATAAACAGTTCTCTCTTGCAGCAGAAAGAATACCTGTAAATATTGGCACAGTAGGAAATTTTCTACAAAGGCAGCCTCATTGTTTCTAGTTGGATTAGCGTATTCTTTAGCATGGTGGTATACACACTATTCATCATTATGCTAATACACAGAACTCAACAAAACACTTGGGTATATTAAGTATATTGGCCTTTTAGAAAAGAATTTTGTGCAAGGAACATACCAGATTCACTTCTAGTAGTGTACCAGGACAATAGACCTCATATACCAGATATACCATGCAGGTATGGCACAAGTAGGAGAAACTTCCAAAACTGTCTTACCTTCAAGCCATAGTCTTGGCCTGTAAGGCTTACCTCTACAGACCAACAGCATCATTCTCAGTCTATTGAAATTAGTGGTAAAGCTCCACTGCTGTAAGATCTCCCTTCAAGAGATCAGTCCAGGGCCTAAATCCATGCAGTCCTTAGCCTCACTGCCAGCGCCGGTCCATCAGCCCATTTCTCATCAACCTCCCAGGTCACTACTGACCTAGGCTGGATTATAGCAGCCTTGGAATGTTTCTTCTTAATAACACATGGTGAGTCCTCTGCCACTGAAGTCAATGGGTGATTTCAGAAGTGACGTGATGAATGTCCACCACAGTCAACCTCAGTCAAACGCGGGGGAGGGGGGGAGGGGTGCGTGAAAGCACTGTGCATGTCTTTTTGCTCGCATCCAGATGTTCACCACAGTCAAACGCGACCCAGGGTGAAGCTAACCACGCTTCGTGAGGTCGGGGCGGGAGGAAGTCCAGAAGTGTGGTGAATGGTCACCACGGCAGGGGTGAATGAAAAGTAACTTCTGAATGGAAACCCGCAGCCGTGGTGGAAGGAATTGACCACAGCCGCGGTGCATTCTGGGGCTCGAACCACGGTCCACGTCTCCACTGCATATCTGTTGTGTTCCCCCAGACCATGTTCTCTCATTGCCCCCAGGTGGTGGTCACGATTCTGTCACTTCTGTTGGGGCCCCACGTGTCACCACAGCCCGCGGTGAATCCATTCACACCAGGGTGGGATTCACTGTGGTGAATTGGAACGCGTCACTTCTGAAATCACCCAGTGGCTCAGCTTCCATTGGCTTTAATACTGGAGGATTGCACCCAGTCTCCACCAATACAGAAACGAATACTTATATATTAATTATATGAAAACCTCCCAATATCTATCCCTCCCCCACTCCACAGCTGTCTGTTTTAAATATATAAGTTGGACTAGGTTTTTCTCCTTTGGAAGACTAAACAAAGCAGGTCATACAGATATAAGTTCTATACAATTTGTAATGCTTGGGTCAACTTACGTGCATTTCTTTGTACTTTTTAATTTGCTTTTTATTGATTTTTTTAGTTGTAAAACAATAACAAATATATCAAAGGAACACCATGAAGGTGAACAATTATGACATCGCTAGGGCAGGGTACATCATCTCAACAAATGTGTATATTTAAAACTAAAAACTATTACTCTCTCCGTGCACACACACGCACAAAAAAAGTAATATTTTGTAGATGCTCACGAACCTGACACCTCCAGAACAACAACAGTAGTAATCTTCAGAAAAAGGAAAGAGGGAAATAAGGAGCAGGGGAGGGGAGATGTTTAATAATGGGTACAGAAATGGGGAGAATCAGGGGCAGAGGAAAGGGAGGTGAAAGAGCAAGTGGACATTTTTGGTCCAGATGCCCTTGAGGCTCCTGAGATGCAAGATATATTAACACTCTGGAGGAGAGTGGATTCTTTTCCTAGACCTGCCATAATACTTTATTAACATCTCAGGTAGAAATCCAAGCCATACCTGAACCTGATGTGCAGAGTTTGGGGTAAGGATATGGAGGTAGGCCCAAGACCAGAACAATGGAATGCATCACTGCAGAATATTCAGATTTCATTCATGAATCTGTACTTGAGGCTCATCCAACAGAAAATAATATTTTTTTCCACACTGGGCCCCTTACCAATTGCACCAGGCCAGATTTATACATCAAGACAGGTGCTGGATGCGTGGCTGCACTAAAGCCACTCTTTTCCCTATGTTTTGGAGCTTTCCTAAAATCCTTTCTTTTTGGTCAGAAGTTACCCAAACAATAAATATGATTTTGGATAAATCTCTTATCATTCTTCCCAAAAATCTAATCCTGGGCTTTGTCCATAAAAAAAATGGAAGACCTCTGGGGAACAAGCACTCTGGTTTTGTAGGGCAGCTCTGGTTACTAAAAGAATAAACTTGCAAAAGTTGAAAAGCAAGACTTCCCCACACATTGAATATTGGTTCAGTGACATGGCAAGCCTTGCTGCCATGGAGCATCTGGCATTCAGACATCAAGGGATTCCAGGCAAATTTGAGAAAATATCCTAGAGTTAGTGGATTACCAATGTCAGCAACACTTTTGCCTTCCCCTTTCTGTCCCCCCCCCCGCCCCAGTTTCCCCTGTTGCAGTCCCCCTATTATTTCCCCTTTATTTCTGATTTTTGGCAAATTCCTTGTGCCTTTAAAAGTGGTACCTTAAAGGAAGCAACTTGCGTGAAAAGGTTACAAGACTTCCATCAGGTTAATGCTACACAACTGTTTCCTGTAAATTAACAATTCACATTTATTTTTTTTTGGTACAATGCATGTCCACCCCCTCCAAGTCCCTTCTTTACTGACACCTCCTATCTCCATATTTTCAGAAAGAATTCCACTCACTTCTGAATACCTTTCAAGCCAACCCTTTGAAGCATTCCATTACAGTCATTTCTATGAACACAAACACTTTGGCCGTAACCACGCATACCAGACTTCTTTTATCAACGTTTACAGCACAATCCTCTGGTTATATACTGCTGGTACGAAGCCCATTGACTTCAATGGGACATGCCTTGGTCCAAAGGGCTATCACTGGTGCTAAACCACCTGACGATTGTGCCCTTAATTGTGCTAAATTGCTATGCCATCTCCATGTGTCATCAGCAAATTATCTAGATCACATCTGGCACTGGGTGTAGGATGCTATAGACTTGAGAACAGCCAGTCCCAATACCATTATTGTGTGAACCCCACTTATTAGTCCAAGTAGCTGGACATACCTTTTATGAATTTTCTCTCTCTCTCTCTTTCCTTTAAAGCCAACACTCTTCTCCCTATATATTATCTACAGTTTGCAATTTAAGAACAGCTCCATCACCTGGAACTTTACTCCTTTCTTAGAAATTCAAAACAAACGTTGTCAGTAACACAACCATTATTAATTTGGTCCACAACCAACTACAGACTGTCAAGAAAATTACTTAAGAGGTTATTCCTTTGCTACAGTGATGCTGAGAATGTCAATTTGATTATTACTACACCCGTACTCTGACATTTCCTCAGTGGATAGCTTCCATTATTGTCAAAGCCATTTAATTATTAACCTTGTTAATAAAGATAATTAAGCTATTTAAGACAGATTCTGTCTTGTTTTGTGGCTGGTCTGAGGACTAGAGATGTCTTGATAATGGGTGCATTTATAGTGTAAATGACAGTTTTTTATTGTTGTAAAAATACTACAACATTGAGCACCTAATGGGCTACAGAGAACTGCAATGCATGTACGCCTTCTGTAATATCATAAAGAGATCTTACGGTGAGCAAAAGGCAAATTTATCGTTCTTTTAAAGCCCGTAACATTTTCTTTATCTATATTTTCAGTAGATTTGCTAAATTCTTTCATCAATAGAACACTACTAATTCATAATGATAGGAAAGCCTCCAGACAGAATTGTTCAATTAGTATGGATTTTTAAAAAAAATAAAAATAAAATAAAAAGCACTATAATGCTCAATCAGTTTTACTTTCTTCATTTGGCTAGTTTAATTTAATGTTACTTAGTTTTGCCTATCTTTTATAGTTCAGGCAGTAAAATGTTCCCTGTGTTGAGTTACAGATATCACCTCCTTGGGAAAAGGGGCCCAAAGAAATCCTGCTGGATCTTGAAGCATCTACGAAGAGGGGCTGGAATATCTCACCAACTCCTTGTGCATCCTCTACCTTCTCCAGATGGCTCACTCAGGGAACAGGCTGCCAGTGGGATTCTTGCCCAAGTGCTAATCCCTTGCCTGGGTAGGGAGGTCAAAGAATGGAGCACGAGCTAATGCTGTAAGAAGCAGCATTAGCTGCCTGCAAACTGGCCAGGATACTAAGATTCATAGATTTCCAGGTCAAAGGGACCATTATGATTACCTAAGCCTGACCTTCTGCATAACACAGCCCATAGAAATTTTCCAGTCTATTGTCTAGACCTGCCCCTGCTCTGCCTCACCATACGCTCCAAAGAAAAACCCCACGAAGCTCATGAATGCATGATATTCATGCAAAGGGGCTTAAGGAATAGTGGGGGGAAGGAAGAATACCTCTTCGAGTCCACTGTTCAGTGAGTGCTCACAGGCCAGCCAGATGTGGCAAATAAACTGATCTGTTTTTATAATCCACATTGTACTTTTCAGCAGGCAAAGGGAATGCATGTGGCATTCTTTCACTATTAGATGTACTTCTAAATGTATGTATGTATTTATTAATAACCTGCGACCTCACTAAAGCACTCCCCTATTCAATCTTTGCTGAAAAACCACAGGCCAGCCAACATATTTTGAATGCCATTTATAGGCAGAAATATGAATTAGCAAGCCTTTTTGTAGCTGAGATGGCAGAGTGGCAATCAGTTTTATTCTCAATTTGGAAGCAATGGCAGGTTTCTCTTTACATCTGCTTCTTGGTCAAGCTGCTGCCTTAATATATAGATTTTTTAAAAAGAGTGAGTCACTTTAGACAGTTCTTGCTTGGAAGCACCATCTTACCATTAGAGTCTTCCACTTCTTCAGCAGGATTGTGGTTCATGGAGGCATGTTGGGCGAACGAAGCTACCAGGCTGACAATGCGTGGTCTCGGTAGCGTCAGCGTTTTCCCATGCACTTTCAGTGAGTGCTCTTTCAGCTGGCTGATTGTCATGGTGGAAAATGAACAGGAGGAGCATTTGTAGGCATGTTCACCTGGGTGAGCGAAATACAGGCAAGTCATCAGCTCACAAGAGACACAAAAAGGGAACCCATCCTTCCTTCTCCTATCGAACTCGCTGGTAAAACTCCCATTGTCTCCTTTGCTGAAAGACTGGTCCCAAAGACATTAACTATTCAGTTTTGCTGTTGTACTGGAGTTAGCAGATACGGACACCCACCAGAGGAAAACGATGGGACCCCCGCATAATCACAACCCAGGTCATGTGAGTAGGGCCAAGAAATAAAGACTAGGCTGCTATCCACAATTTGGTGTGTCACCATTACTGTGTGGCGTCAGAAGAAAAACTGACTGGCAAAAATGGAGCCAATTAAGCCACTTGCATCCCTCCATTTGGAAGAGAACATTGCAGAGAAGAGGTAGGCAAAGCATTTTCATATTTGCTTGAAAGCAAGTGGCACACTGCACAGAAATTGGGAGAGGGAAAATCGTCTGTGCTGCTACATGCAATAGACACGGTGGTGCTACAGAAGGAACATGAAGGGGACTGCAAACCGCTAGTTAGAACCCTTCACAAACATTTCAAAAGCACTGTGATACATCAAACAGTGCCATTTGGGGAAAGAGACATTTTCATTACTTGAAAATAGCTATTAGACAGTTCCGCTGATCATTAAATTGGAGACCTAAGTCATAACGCTAGATCATATGAATTATGTGTGATAAAACCGATAACCAGGTCAAGGCAAGGTTGTTATAAAAAGAGAACTTGACAAAGTTATGAACCATGGATATTTACAAAGTGAGCAAGAACCATGCTAAGAGAAGTGTTAACAGAAGCAAAAGAAAAGATGAAGTGCACATAACTAAACATTTATTCCAAACCTTGATAATGGTGAAAACCAAGTTGTTTGCAATATGCACAGAGGCAGTCAGAATAAGAAAACAAAGATCAGAATGCAAAGGAAAGGTGTCCGACATAAGGAGTTGTGATGTTGCACATGCAATAATATCATCCATTTGACAAAAAACAGTGATGATCTTAGGGAAATTATAAAAGCAAAATTAAAATATATTTATACTCATTAGCCAGAGGATAGAATTATAGGCAGTGCTGACACAGTTCTTCCTTGGGTCTCTTAATTTAAGAAACAAGTTTCTGAAATACTGGAAATAAAATAAAAACTGTACTTGAAAATTGATATGGAAACTGTAGTTAAAGATGGCAAATGCAATAATGTTCCTGAGCACCCTAACTACAAAGAACCAAGTTTGTTTGCTTACTATGGCAGGCACACATGTCAAAGCTATAGTGCTATGTTTGTAGGACTAGCCAGGAGACTGAAAGAGTGAAACAGGAAGTCCATGTGTTCTTGCATCAAAGAGTACAATACTTGTTGTGAGGATACAAAATAAATAGGCTGCAAATGATGTTTTAAAAGACTCATTCACAGAACACACTTCTATAGTGAGTAGTAACAACCCCCCACATTTTTAGTATTGTGTGAAAGTCTTGCCACTTCCCATGCTCCTTGATGATCCCTTGTTCTTTGCCACCTGATGCAAGGGTGGGCCATTGAAATGCAGAGAAATCAGCAAGTGTGTGAATTCACTGCTACTGGACAAAACCAACACAGATTAAGGAACAAGTGCACGGTTGCCAGGGGGAAGGGCGTTGTGTGAATGAACCCAAAGAAAGTGCTCCTGAACCAAAAAGATTAAAGATATAGGCTGCGGTCCACAAACCAGTGCTTTGTGGATCTCAGTCAGCACAGTACCTCAACCAAGAGGTAAGGGGAGGCCCTGGTTCAAGTCTTGCCTTAGCCAGAAACTCACTGGGTGACCTTGGGCCAGTCACAATATCCTCTCAGCCTAACTACCTCACATGGTTGTTGTAAGGATTAAAAGTTGTGTTAATTAGTTCTATGTGAAGTGCTTTGAGTGCCATGGCAGAGGGGTGCTAAATAAAAAATAAATTATTATATTATTATAATGTTGTATGGATATCAGCATGCTGTCATATCACCAGTTCCTTATTTTAAATAAAACACAAATCAAGCCATTAAAACCACAAATAGATTTTTTTTAAAAAAACAAAAACCCACAATCTAATAGTAATAACGAGATTTAATAAATAAAATATGTTTTGTCTTTCGATCTTTTAACTTTCTGAATTTATGTTCTCATGATTTTACTAAAGCCAAGGGCACAAAAAGACAGAAAGTTGAAATAAACTCTATGTAGGCCATTTGACATCATTCCCCAACCCAAGAGATGGGTCATTAAGAGAACACTGTACATCAGAGGTGGGGGACCTGCAGCTCTCGGGCCAAATCTGGCCTGTGTCTGTTTTGTATTTAGCTCCTTTCCAAATCCTGGATCTGGCCTATGGATCCAGTCCCTGCCCTTAAGCACTGAAAAAGTGAGCTCACAGAAGGGAGCAGATATGAGGGCATGTATTCAAGGATAGTGGATGGATCCAAGGTACAGATCCATAATCTGGACCCTCCCCTTTGTTCCCCAATCATGAACCCCTGTCTCCAACTCCAATGTGGCTCATAGTGGTCCACAAGAGGGAATAGGTTCCCCACCTCATCATACAGCCTAAGATTCACAATAAACACTGGCATGAGCACCAGTGTTGCCAAAAAACATATGTACTACATACAGTCCCATTAGCACAGAGAAATAAATCCAAAGGTGAAGTTGGCTGCACGGTACTATTAGATGTGACTGAATAACTAACTACAGGCAACAAAGGCCAGGTTAAGGCACACACTATGTGCAATACATGTGTACACCATATGCAATGCATGCACATCCATGTGTGCATGTGGTATGCATGCAAAGCTTGGATCGGCCTGTAGTTTAAACAACAGTCACTATGATAAACCCAAAACAATTAAAAACCCTTTTTACAGATCCAAAATATCTGACTGACCATATCAAATACAAATACCACTCCATGAAAACAATCAACGTAGTCAAACCTAGCCTTTTAAGTGCAAAAACATTTTCAGTTTTGAATGCACAGTGGTTGGACGCAATAGAAAATGAAAAAAAAAACCAACATCCTGTGCCTTGGTAGACATGTTTCATGGGATTTTAAGGCCTTCGGGGACCATTGGGACAACCCAGTCCGGCCTCCATCATAAAACACGGGTCCTAGGAACACCTGCATTCAAATCAGTATTTCAGTTATTTCCATTTAGGATTGCTTCTTTAGTAGAAGCATTCCAAAGCAACACAACCCAGACATGTTAGACCCTGGAAAGAGGAGGAAACAATTGTTTATGATCTGCTGATATAGGGAGGAGAAGGAAAATCACTCAGCATCACAGTGAGAGAATGCAGAATATTCTGCAGCTTACCCAAGGAAGAGCCTTGAATTATCAGGAACAAATGCCAGAACAGAGCTGAATGAGATTAATTATGTAGCACATACACTCTGGGACCATGCAAAAGGAAGTGGCCCAAGAAAGACAGAGTAAATTGTACAGAAGAAGAGCCCTAACGGAGATCTGCAGGCTTGCTAATGCATTTAAAGTAATTTGTCACAATGAAATGCTCTGTTAAGGGTCAGCGCAGAACTACAATTACATGATAATCAAGAGAAAGCTTTGAAGAATAAAAAATAAAAATCACACAAGTACCAGTATGTTAGTATTTTGAGTTAACAAATAGCCTAAGATCTCCGTTGCAAGGTCACACAGGTGAAGATGGGGGCATTTTTCTCCCAAGATGATTGGCTGAAAGTTCATGCCTCTGCAGCACTGTCTAGAACACAATGCAGCCATGCTCATATTGGAAAAAAACAAATGCTAGCAACTGTGGTATTTCATGAATATGTTTAGGGGAAGAAATTGGTCGAGGCAGGAAGAGACCATAAATCATGCCATGGAAACCACTGTGCAAATAGCCACCTAGACTCCAGAAAGTTATCATGAAAATGCAAACGTCCTTGTAAAATGAGAATTACAGGCCTGGCAAGGAGCTTCCAACAGCAGACATGACTTCAAGAATGATTATAAACAGCATAAGAGAAGAGCTGCAGAAGTAAATATGGGTCATGTACTCATTTCAGAAATTGAATTTTACATGCTCAACAACACACAAAAATGGCCAGACCTTACAACAGCTTGGGAGAACAACAGTCCTAAATGGATGGTCAATGGAAGGGACCCTGGCACCTCCAGTGAAATGGTATTGGACAAAAAAAGGTGAGATTACTGCATATAATGGAACTGTGTACAAGGGACACGTGCTCATTTCTCCACAAAGCATGTCATCAAAAAAGGTAAGCGTAAGTCACTGTGCCCATTCAAGAACTGTGAAGCATACAAACAGGAAGGAACCACCACAAATTCTATCATGAGAGAAAATGTATGCAACAATCATTACAGAAAACAGAACACAAAAGTTGCAATGAAACCCCAGGAAACTCTTCATAACTGTTGGCTCAAAGTTGGTGGACATCTATTTGAATTAAGCACAAAAAATTACTAGCAAACTACTAATTGATGGCTGAAAAAACAGATCAAATACCAAATAAGATGTTTTAAGAAAAAGAGTGCCCATTTGATGAAAAGTTGCAGCAGTTCATAGTAATTACTGACACATGCCCACACCCTGCCCTTCATTCTAGATTAAGGGTGGAGAACCTCAGGCCTTGGGGCTAAAGGTGGCCTGCAGCAAGTTTTTATGTGGCCCTTTTCCTCAATCTGTCCCATGGATCCAGTTCCTACCTCCAACTATCAAAAAACTGAGCTCAGGATAAGGGGGCAAAAATAAGGGAATGCACACCAAGGCCCTTTTTACATAGGCTGTGGCTGCGTGGGGTGTGTGTGTGTGTGAGATATGGGTGCACCCCCACCTAGCCACATGCACAGAGCACCTCTGTTTTCACCGGTGCCTCCATGCATGGGGATGGGTGTGCATGCGTGTGCGCGGGAGTGCACGCACGACTCCCACGGGATTTAGACAGGCAGTACCCACACATGAACACCCAGATTTCTGGGTGTTCATGCGTGGGTGCCGCCTGTATAAAAAGCGCCAAAGATAGGGGATTATGGTTGTAGTCCAAGGCACAAGATCCAGGGCACAAATCCTTGATCTGGGGGCCCTCCTTTTCTAGAGTATTCCCTTTAAACTCCCTCGTCCCCCACGTCTATGCGACCTTCAAAGAATGAACTAATTTTCAAAGTGGCCCCCGGGACAAAAATGGTTTTTTGCCCCTGTTCTAAATGCTTTCACTTGTGTCTCAATAAACAGCTAGATTCTGTTATACACGATTGGTAATTGGCTTTGATTGTATTTAAAAACAACAGAAGTTCTGAAGTTACTGGGAGCATATTGACTCCTATCATGCAACGTTTGTGTATTAATGTTTTTAACACTGAAGGATGTCTTGCATCACGACCAATGAAGTTCAACTTCTTACCAGTACTAAAACCTACCAGTGTAACACCTTAAAAGCCTCATACACATGAGCATTTTACTGCAGAATAGTCAACCAAGGCAGTATTTACTTAAGCAGAGCATATACACAAACATTAGTCATTATTTCCCTGATTTATCTACCGGTGGGGCATCATGGAATATGCCTTTCACTGGAGTGAATGAGTAGAAGGAATGCAGACCTTAGTTCAGGGCAAGCATACAACAGGAACAACAAATCCAGTTAATGTGGAGTGCAGTTATTAACAGTTCACTGTCACAGGAGTTATAACTCCACACACTACCACAGAGCAAAGTGGTAAGTGTCAGTGTATAAATACCCTAAAATGAGCTCTGGTTCTTCCACTCCTTCCTCCCTAGTTCCCACCCATCTCAAATGTGTCATTTGATCATAAGGAGGTGAAAGAATACTCAGTTCTTCAGTTGGTGTAAAATAGCAGCCCCATTGATTTTAGTACAAAGCTCCAATGAGCTGAAGGGAGTTATCTGGATTCACACTAGCTGAAGATCCAATCCCAAAAATTTAATGTTCAGGAATTCACACAGCCAACACAAGCCAGTACATTTTGAATCTAAAATGCAAACTCGGTTCCTTGTGAGCATCTTTTAAAATGAAAGCATTAAAGAAAAATCAGCGGAACACAAACATTTTATTACCAAGTTACCTTACCACCATTTCAGAAGCCCAAGTGAATGGAATAAGCTGAACAAACTGAATGCACACATTTTAGAAATAAAATTGATAAATAAAAGCTTGACTGATATTGGCACTGACCAGCAAGACGAGGGAGACGACCATTAGCCCTGCTGCATTATAAAACTGAAAGACTTACCAGCGTGAGCTTTGAGGATATGAGTTTTCAGACGGCTATTATAGGAGGACTTGAAAGGGCAGAGTTTGCAACGGAACGGCTTATGATGTCCATGATGAGTCTGCATGTGACGATCCAAACTTGTCAGGGGAGAGGCAAACAGAGGAAACAAAAACAGAATGCTCAATTGTTTCAGCTGCTATTTCAGATGCAACACTGAAAATGTATTAGGCCACATTCTACTGCTACTCTGATTCATGCTGGGTAGCATTTTTACTAACGCAAGTGGGACCACTTGGAGAGCGAGTACTGGCCAAGGAAGAGCAGCAGAGCAGAAGACAGCACTACATGGCAGAATACCACTTCAACAGGCTAATTGGGCAAAATCTGGTGTGTCAGGCAGTGTCCAGGTTAAAAGGACAGAGTGTGAGGAAGCCTTCTTTTGGTGGGGGAAAAGAACAGATTAAAATGAGTTTGTTCTGGGGATGATGCCAGAAAAAAAATCCAAAGAGCTGGAGTTTCAGTAGTAAAAGCAACCCCAGAGTTTGGAAGGTTATATATTAAAATCAGACCCTTACAAATCTGGAGAAGGCAAGCAAGAAAGCAAGCATCATTTTTATCTCAAGAACCTCTTATTTCAATAATTTTGCACCTGACGCTAGACTGAATCTCATGCAAAGGGCGACAAGTTAATTTAACGTTTTTAAAATCTAATATTTATATGCATCACATAAAATTATATTCATAATTATAATATATGAACTTCAGTACTTCAGTTTGGTTCATGTTTCCTCTGGCATGCCCATTGCTGAGACTTAAGAAATTAAGAACATAAGTAGCACAAACTGGGTCAGACCAATGGTCCATTGAGCCCAGCACCTGTCTCCGACAGTGGCAAAACTCAGTCGCTTGGAAGAAGTATCCAACAGGTCGCAATGGGGTGAACCCTTCCCTGTTGTTCGCGCCAAGCTCCTGACAGCAAGAGGTTATGTCCCCCCAAACCTACCCAGCTAATAGCTGTTAATGGACCTATCCTCCAGAAACTTGTCCAATCCTTGTTTAAACCCAGCTATAGTACTTACTTACTAATTATCAGCATCCAATTCAACTGGTCTCAACTGCAATCTAACTCACTATACTTGTGTTAATTTTCTGTTCTGAGTTCTGTTGTACAAAAAGAGAATCTTATCTCTGAAAATTCCTGCCCCCAGTGCAAAGACTTCTCTTGCATAGTAAAATCAAATTAATACCCAATGATAGCAGCCTTGTGAAACATACTCTACGTCTGCCTTTAGAAAGCCACTCTGCCTCAAAATTATTCCATTGTAAATCCAATCAGAAGTCTATGTGAAGTGTAATTATTGCCAATCCTGTGGAATGAACAAACTGTCTAAATGAAATATTGTGCACTATTGTGTGTAAATGTTTCATACAACAAAAGTCTTGCTTTAAAAAAAAATAATAAAAAAAAATGGAGTTCTGAGGACTTGCATTCTCCCCAACCTGAGTCACTCAAATTCAAGAGAAGGCCTATGTTGTTACACAACCCTGAGGTACTCTTTTTCTAGGGCCACAAGGTACTGCAAATAACATTACCTACCTACTTAAATTTCACCTTATTTTACACCCCTAGAGAAAAAGGGCAGAGAAACTTCAGTGCTAACAAAGTAGTTGCTTATTTGGGGGGCGGGATTCACGGAGGCTTTGTCCTTTACTGTGGCAGACCCTTCGGTGTGAAACTTGCTACCCTTCAGATATTTGTCTCAGTTCCACCCTGCTCACCTTCAATAAGGACTTATTTATTTTCCAGGTGCTTTAAAAGGATCCACTTCTGGTTCTCCTTAATGTACTTTCCCCATCTCCTTTAGCTTCCCCTTTTAAGCTGTTTTAAAATGGACCTTACGTGCATTTTAAGTTGTTTTATGGTATTTTACAGTATTTTTTGTACTAATGACGCAAAGCACGTCAAACACCATTCAGAGGGGGAAGCGCTATATAAATAAAAATTATTATTATTTATCATCAATGGCTATTAAACAAGTGGGTTGAGGGGGACAACAATCTCTGGTTGTCAGAAGCTGGAAACGAACAACAGGGGATGGCTCACTCCATTACTGCATTGTTTTGTCCACTTTCTCTGAAGTAGTCTCTGTTGAATGTAAGTTACCAGCTAGACAGACCATTGGTCTGACTCTGCTTGCTTGTTCTTACGTGAGCATTGCTGATATTTGGAGCACAAATGAGCAGAGACTCTTGCTATGCTTCGAAAGTGGCGTCTCCTCTAGTCCAGTCATGCAGCACTCCTTGTGCAGCACTATGGGTGAAAACAGACATAACACAGGCCCACTATGGCCTGCAGAACCACCCACGTCTGTTCCACAGCTGCCAGATGTTAGCCCAGGACTGCCCCAGGCTGGGTAGGTGTCTGGCCTGGAATGCATCCTTTAGAAGATCCCGGACACTCATTCCAGGCCAAGGGCCGCCCATGTCGGCCAACATGTCTGTTCAGCCCCACCATCCCCACTGCGGCGGCCATCATGGCCAGTCGACATGGCATGGGATGGGGTGCTGTGGGTAGGGCGGAGGCAGAGCCAGCCACCCACACGTCTGTTGCAGGCCCACCACTAACTGGGTCATGGAGGCAGTGGGACAGCTCTCCCAGCGGTGGCACGTTTGTTCAGTGCTGCCCGCCAACCTGGAAAGTTGCCACCACTGTCTCCTGCCCCATCCAGCCCCTGTGCTGGCTGCACATCTGTTTTCACCCATAATGCCAGCACAGAGTAGAAGGATAAACAGCTAACTGTTCCCATCAGCTCCTTCACACACAACCTTTACTTCCCCAGATCTAATAGACAAATTATGGTTGCAGTCTGCTGGGAATAAGGGGGGAAATCCTATTTCCCCTCCCTATAAGAGAACGACTGCAAACAGGACTACTGTGGAATAAACCTGGGGTGATCCCCAAAAGAAGCACCTCAAGTATTTTCTGTGGTGCCTCTACCATGGATCACCCTGGGGTTACCAAGTGGTAGGTCACAAAAACATCACAGCATGGCAACCCAGTGCTTTCCTTGGGGCGGAGGGGGGGGGCTCTTGTGACACCTGAAAGAACCCCAGTTGTACGAGCTGGGTCTCTCTTGGAGAGGCAGCAAACCCAATTTTATTATGGCAGTCCTTTCATCAATAAAGAAAAAGTTAATATGTACATATCTTTCTGTTCTTTAGAAGAGTTCTGTGGAGCTCAAAAGCTTGCATACTCTCACTTGCCTCTTGGTTATCTAAAATAATCGTCCCTATCTACTTTGTGAAGTTAATTTCCAACTAGTGACTATAATCCACACTTGTTTTAATTTTATGGAGGAACAGCGCTGCTGACTTATATGCAACCATTCATGCAAGTAAAGTTAAGCACGTTTGTAGAATCAAGGCCTTTTGTATGAGAAACTGGACTATGCTAAAGTCATACAAAGAAGAAGTATACTACAATTAGCTGTGAATAGAGCTGCAGCAGGTATTAACATTAGTACTCATGGGCAAAGCACTCATTTTCAGGCACCCAACGGGCTACCCAAGGACCAATCGGGTGCCCAATGCCTGAAAATGCGATTACCTAGAAAAATTGACACGCCCCAGCCAGGAGCATTGTAGTGCTCCGACCCGGACTTGTCAGTTTGAAAGGCAAGTTGGGGCTTCCCCCACAGTGCTCTGAAAGGCGCTGTGGCCTAGAGGCCGTTTTTTTTTAAACTGACGCGTGATGGAAGAGAGCACTGTGGAGCCAGACTCCAGAGCAATCCCAGCCGGGGCTTGTCACTTTTAAAGGCTGGCTGGTGCTCTCCGCCACCCCCACACATAGCACTTCTCATATGAAAGGCACTGGAGGGAAATCAGTCTTTGAAACTTACAAGCCCCAGCTGGGACTTCTGTGGAGCCTCTGCAGCGGTCCCAGTTGGGGCCTGTTACTTTCAAAGACCAGCCAGTGTGTTTGAGCAGCCCGTTAGGTCTCGTTCGGGCATTGATTCAAGCACCCTAGATTCATCCAGGGTGCCTGAATCTTCGGGTGCCCAGTTGCAGCTCTAATTGTGAATGATACCAATTGGGATTCCATCTAGCAATAGGACATTTTTTAAAAAGAGATGTTAACAACATCAAAATGAAAAAAGAAAAGAAATTTTAAAAAATCCACACGCATTTATCCACCTTCCTGCCTCAGCATCTTTTACTAGTTATTGCAAGTAACTCCTAAGTTGATTATATATGAAAAGGAGAGGAGAGAAAACATTTTGCTCCATTTTGTCTTATTTGCTTTGCGATGTCCAGTTCTTTCTGTACAGGAAGCTCCCCATTTTTTTTTGAGTATTTTTTCCCTTCAGTGCAAAAAGGGAAAGGATTTCCCCCCCTCCCAAAGAAATATGAACATTATAATTTTTGTGATTTTAAAAAAAATTCAGACACACATGAATAACTTGCATTGACTTTTTCCACTTGTCTAGATTTAAGTTGGCAGTGTCCCTGTCATATCAGCATACATGAAAATAACAGCAGTAGGCCATGCTTCTGTGCCAAGAAACTTACTTGTGCCTGAAAGCAGAGACAAAGGAGCAATACTGGCAGCTGTACTTGTCTTCACGAGTAAACATGGCCAATGCCAAATGACTCCTCTCATGAGATCGCAGACCCTGCATAGACATCAAAACCCGGTCACACTGGCTGCAGTGGTAGCCACCAGGCCTCGTTTCATCTTCCAAGGATGCTCCAGATTCTGCTTCTGCAAGTTCCACAGTGGAAACACTGCCAGGGTCTTTGGCTCCCTCAATACCCTCCAGCAGAGTTGCATGTGAAGAATCTTCAGCTTCCTGCTAAAAGACACACATCCCCCCAAAGCCATCAATTTTCTCTCCCTTCTCCCTTCAGTCTTCCCCCTTTGTTAGCTTTAGAGCTAAGGCTTCCTTTCCTAACAGCTCCAAAAAAACCCACTACATACAAAGTTCTGAAAATATTCCTGTAAATAGCAAGACACTGTCCCGCTATCTATTCTAAAAAGACTTCACATCTTATTAGTAGCCCTAACTGCAGTTCATTTTCACTGCCACAGCACAAAGGCCTATTGGCAGGGACCTGTGCTTCCTGCTTTTTCTCCAGTGGGTCTCTGCCTATTGGACCAGAATCAACTGTTTTAACTCTTAGATGAGAACCCTCTAAAATAGGTTACAAGTACTCTTAGGGAAAAGATTGTATTACTACTATCCAAGATCTACCTGCTCTGGCACTTTCCTAGGCCACCAAGTAAACACTTTCACACTAATTTTAATCAGACTGAAAAAAAACCCCACACTCTTGAGGAAAAACCCTTGGTTTCTTGCTCCTTTCCTTCAGATTATCCATCACCACATACGATCAATAATTTAATAACTAGCAGAGAAAGTTATAATCTTTGACAAAGGCAATTTGGTTGGGAAAAAAGAAACAAAAGCTCTTTTTGTAATATCACATAAGTAAACAGAAGAGTAACGGAAAGACCACAAAATAATAATGCCATCTCCACTAAAACTGTTCAAACCTTCTTGTATTCTGTTACTTTGTGCTACCTCTAGGGGTTCTGAAATAGGGGTTCGCTATGTAAATTTCTATAGATTACGGAGTTCTCTCTGCTTCTCATCATAAACAAGACTTGATAATATCTCATCACAGATATTATTAGCTTCAATGAACATTGATCAAAACTTTTGAGTTCTCTCTACATCAATGGGTTAGGGAATAATTTTCCATCCCTTGCAGTATTAGCACATACCGATTCCTCAGCTGATTCCTTTAAGAATCTGCTATGGGGCATACCACAGTTCTCCTCGAAGACAGTGCTTTCCAAAGACACAGACTCACCTACTCATGAAAAAGTACATTCACAACTAAACTCAGTAAGTGAGGAACTAAACCAAAGTGGTTAGCTGACTTAGCATGATCATTTGCAGATGAAAAGAATCCAGCATGCACAATGCCACAGTAACTGCGCTAGGCACAAATTCATGCCAACTTATTATCTACCCCCATGGTCTACCTTTTTAAAATGTTTGCCTTAAGAGTCTAAGAAAGTAGAAAAGGTGCCCAGAATATCTAGACAAGAGTCTCCGAGAGCTTCTATGATCAACATGATATATTTTTCTGTGTCAGAAAAATGGGATAGGATCTAGATAAGGTCTCCATGCTCCTAAATCAAAGGGTAGATGAAAGGTATAATTAACAAGAAAACTGGAGGGAAAAAAACACTTAATATTAGACGTGGTTGATGCACTTAAACTTCAGTATTTTTGTGCCAGATCCAAAACCCATTACATTTAATGACAATTGGTCCATTGTCTTCAGCATGCATTGAACAGGATTTCATAGCAAATTCACCACCATTTATAAACTCTCACCTTTACTGCAGCAGTCACCGAAGAGACATTCCCATATTGGACATGTTTACGAAGGTGATTACAGATGGCTCGCAGGGTCGGATGAACTTCTACACAAAATTTACATTTGTATCCAACCACCTTCCTCTCCTTAAGTTTTGAAACATCTTCCAAGTTACCAAAAGCCTGTCAGAAAAACAGTTTGGAAACAGAAATTTGTTTCTAGATGGGTTTTTAGTGGTTCAGAATACATTTATTTATTGACATTTCTAGCCTGTATCCCAAAGGCTGAAGGCAGTTAATAAAACATGTAGAATATGCATTAAAATAAATCCCATAAAAGTATATGCTGTATGAAAAAAAAATTAAATCCCTTTAAAACAATCCCCCAGATTCTATCCCTGCCTGTTAAACACAAGGCCAAATAGATGAGTCATACATTTGCTCCAGAAAATGTTCATGCTTGAGTGAACCTCCAGGGTAAAGGAGTTCCAGAACCATGGATCAGCCACTGAGAATGCCTCTCTGCACGCCTTTGCCATACAGACTTAGGGTAAAAACACACGTGACAGTCACACAGCAGCAGCCTGACCTAGCCCAGGGAGTAATACTGCAGTAGACATGGTCCAGATCATTGAACAAACATCAAACATGTGGACAGGGTGCCAGAGAGGGTGAGAAGAAGCACCAATGTAGAGCTGGCCAGCCCCACCACTGCACTGCACCCAGCAGCCCATCCACTATCATGATGGCCTGTCCACCCAGCAGCCCACCCATAGGCTACTCGCCATGGCGGCCCTGACCTGGGCCAGTTTGTCAGCCCGCCAACACACAATAGCCTGCCGTGGTCCACTTTGGCAGGCCTTAGCCTGGGCTGTGACCTCAGAGGTTTTCCAAGGTGGGCTAGACACCAACATGGGCCAGGGCAATCCCAGGCCAACATCTGATGGCATCTGCACAAATGTGCAGGCAAGGTCCAGGCTAAAGCATGACAAAGAAAGCCATAGTGGGTCATGGTCACGTCAATTTTTACCGTTAGTGCACTAATGGAACTTGCAAGAAGTTACCCATAGCTAACCTTAAAGATTGTTATGAAGCATAGGAGAGAAGGCATTCTTCTACATATGTAGGGTCCAAACCATTTATGGCTCTTGATTTTAATACCAAATTAGATTAGCAAAACCACTTTAGCTAGATTTCCTATGGAAAGAAATCTTATGCTGTCATTCCGTGTGTGTGCATCCATCCCTTTAATAACTATGGATCCCTCATGCTGATTTCAACAAAATTTCCCAAGGGCCACCAGATAAGTAGAGTCCAAAATTGTATAACCGAGGGTATTTTCAAATACAATGCTACTACGGGTGGCCACGCTTACTCCTGTGTGGCCACCTATGGTAGTGTCACATTTGTTCCTGCTCGCCAGATGTTAACTGCGGGCAGGAACAAACTTACCCCAGACCATAGCAGGATTAACTCCGGGTTGTGTGCTGGGCTCCCTGCCAGCGCATATCCCAGAGTTAGTCCTGCCATGGTCCAGGGAAGCCTACCCCAGACCGTGGTAGAGCGAGCCATCACGCCTGCTCTACCTATCTCTGGCCAGTGGCTGGAGCTTTTCTGGGCAGGCGCAGTAGCCTCATAGGTCGCCACACCTGCCCACCGGGGTGTGTGTGTGTTGAGCTGCATGAGCAGCTTGGAAGGTGGGTCCGCACGTCCCACCACCCTCTCGCCAGCCCCGGCCCTGGCCGTCCTATCTTTTGTTCGGTGGTGGGGCCTGATCCTGCCTGCGGTAATGGCTCTCCTCATGGGCAGGATCAAAGCATGGCGGCTCCTCGAACCGTCACATTTGAAAATATCCTAGGTCTGCCTAGAAAGAAGATACAGACTTTTCTAGCTGAAAAATCCCACTAGCTTTCACTGAGGATTGTCCTCCCTTAGGAAACCAGGCTTCATTAGCTTGCTGCATAGAACTACTTGCTTGTTCAAACAACTCAATGCCTATCTTGACACTTCAAAGGTTGAGACTATAAGATTTAAACAAACATTCCTTATTAGAATTGTGCCCTAGTCCTTTAGTTTGCAACCCAAATTTTCAAAACGGGCCTCACTGATGTCACTGCAGTATATAGAAACAGACAGGCTTCTGCTTTTATTCATGTTGTAAACTGTGAGTAACAACTCTTAAGTGATAAAACCGTGTCAGACTTACACCATGTAATACAAAACCAAAATGTGGCCCTTTCTTCCTGGGGAGCCTGCTCCAAAAGTGATCAAAAAGAGTGTTCTTCAGCGAACTTTGAATCAGGCCCATTATCAGATGACGCATTATAGTACTTTCATGTCTTCACAAGGTTAATCTTGGGAAGCAAATTCACATCATATGAAGGAATGATGTCTTGAAAAGGGGGTAGTTACTTACTGGAGAAAATCTAGGCGGCTGAGGGTGGTGGGGATGCAGTGGTGAGAGAAGCTGGTGTCTGGGGAGGAGGGAAATCTAGAGAGAGGGCACAGTAAGCTCATAACAGAAAGCTATGTATGATTTGGTGCCAGATAGAGAGAGATTACTTTTGAAACAGGAGAGGCAGAGGAAAATGCGCCAGGAGTTCTGGGTAGGGGCTGGAAACTGAAAGGAGGTGGTGTAATCAAGCTAGAATGTTTAATTGACTTCGAGCTCATTGGCACAGTGAGACACTAGTGAGCCTGTAGCACTTTGGCTGCCAAACAGAATTTGCATGTGGGCACTAGTAATGAGAAGTCTCCTGGGGATGGAGAGGAGAAGGAAAAATAAATGAAAACAGAGTCTTACCCTCTCTTGTTTGAAATCTGCAAAAGCACCATCTGCATATTTCTGCTTGCTCAGAAGCTGTTTTCTCCTCTCTTGACGTTTGGCACGCTTCTGGAATTCCTCATTGTGACTATTCAAGTGTGAGGTCAGTTCTGCTATGCTATGCAGTTTACTATCACAGTGCTTGCACTGGTAAGCAGAGTTCTGAATGCGGGTGCCATTTCCCAGTATGGTAAAGTCTCTCTTCAAATCCTTGCTGTGGTGGTCAGTGTAATGCATACACAGCAACTCAGCCGTGCTAAAGGACAGCTTGAAACATTTGATGCATCTGAAGGGAAGCCACTCAATTTCCTGAGCCTCTGCCTCTACTTCAGGCTTTTCAAAGTCATTACTCTCCTCTGCTGGAGCTTGCTTTTCAAAATCGTCAGCATACACAGCAGTAAAGTAACCCCCCAGCTTGCTCGCATGCTGCTTCTTAGGGAACACACCAGGGTGGCGCTTCATGTAGTGGGAGACGATGCCTTTTTTGCTAAAGGATTGAAATGAACAAAGCGAGCACTTCTTCTTTTCCACCGCCCTCCTCAGCTCCTCACTTAATTGCGGAGAATTGTCTTTGGGAGGAGATGGAATGATCACTTTGCTGGGCTTGTCGTTCACAGTCCTGGAGGCTGCTAAGCAATGAGTGTAGTAAGCATCTATGTCGTGCCGCTTCTGGTAGTGTGCTGCAAGGCCCTTGCGGATAGGGTTGGTATAGGAACACAAAGCACATTTGAACAGGTTGTTTTTGCCCTCTGGCTGTGCCCGGACATTGTTGTGTTTGATGCGGTAGTGCCTAGCTATCCCTTTCCTGGTAGAGCAGAAATACTTGCAGAGCTGACACCGGAACACAGTGTGAGACACCAGGTGAGCGCTTGAGAAATGGGGCGGTGCCATTGAAACTTCTCCGATGAGGTCCTCGGGAACAACTTCTGGAGGCGGCTTTACTTCAGTGACAATCTGAGGCTCCATGGAGGCAGACATCTTAGGGGGAGACTGTGCAAACACATCAAATTCAGGCTGGTTGTGGTATTTTTCATAGTGAATTTTAAGCTTCTCCAAAGTGCCATGGGTATATGGGCATAATTTACATCGGTAAGCCCCATACCCTTGCTTGAAAATTCTACTTGTCTCTTCCACATCATTCTGGGACATGTCATTAGACTGCTCCACATCATGTACAAAATCTTCAGCAGTGACCTTTACTAACGGATGCCGCTTCTGGTAGTGTGTAAGAACGCCATGGATGCGTGTATTAATGTATGGGCAATGTCTGCACTTGTACACAGCCCCTGGGTTAATGTCTATGTCCTGTGCAAAATCTGCAGCTTTAACTTTCATGCCAGGATGTTTCTTACCATAGTGGGTCAGAAGGCCATGCAGATTGTTGTACTCAGACTGGCACACAGTGCACTGATATGGCGTTGAGGATATGGCAGGGTTGGCAGAAGTCAGCTGAACCGTTTTGTCTTGGGGAAGGCTTCAATCCCCTGCACATTCTACATCCCGATCAAGCTGTGGGGTGGTTATAACTTCAGAATTTAACCTGGTCCCAACTTCATCAGGTTGCGCGCCAGCTTTCTCAGCAGCATCTTTCTCCTTGATGATATCCAGAAGTACAGACTCATCACCATTCATGGCCCAAGGATGAAAAGCTTGGTAATGATTAGTAATATCCCAAATGGAAGATGCTTCAAAAATGCAATCTCTGCATTTATAGGTTTTTGTCTCCGAGGACATCACTAAAGAGGGAGGAGAAGGGTCTGGCCCTGCCCAGAGTTTAGTTGCCATGTACGTATAGTCAACAAAATGCTCAGGATGTCTCCTTTGGTAATGCACAAGCAAACCGCTAGGCTCGGTGTGCGAATAGATACACCATTCACAATGATATCCGGCTTCTATTAAGCCATCTAGGAATGCCCATCGCAAAATAGATGTGACCGTGGCCTTTAGACTTGGGTGATCTTTTTTTATATGCTTCCGTAATGCGTAGAAATAAGGTGATGTATAAGAACATTGTCTGCATTTGAGAGCTCTCAGCTTCGCCTTTTCCTGCTCGCTGTTGGAGGATGAAGAATGCATGCTGCCAGCTGATTTTTTCTGACCACGATCACACAGGCTTCTAATTGTGGCTGTGTGCTGCCTAATCACATCTGCATTGGCTTTGAAATCACGATGCTTCTTTTGGTAGTGAATGAGCACGCCTTTAATGGTCCGGTTCCCATAATCACAGTGCTGGCAGAAGAACATCTCATTCTCAGAGGAAGCTACAGCACTCCCCGAGCTACCCCTATTCACCCGTTGCATAGATACTGGCGACCTCTGAATACCAGGAAGAATCTCATTAGTCCTCATCATTGCTGCTGTGGGGGGTGCCTGTCTAATGTATTTTGCAGTAACCTTTATCTCCGGGTGCCTTTTCTGGTAGTGGACCAGCACTCCCACCACTGATCGGTTGCTGTAAGAGCAATGTTTGCAGTAGTAAAGTTCAGTGTTGAGATCTGGAGGTGGTGGTGGTGGAGGTGGTGGTTGTGAGGCCATGTTGGACATTTTTGGAGAGACAGGGTTTCCCATCTCAAAGGACATTTGGGCAAGGGCAGAGCCCCTGTCAACAGACACCATACGCATAGTTTTCTGAATCCTGAAGTATGAAGCCTTCTCTTCAGGGTGTTTTTTCTGATAATGTACCAAGACAGAATGCATGTTAGGGCTTGCAAATGAGCACACATCACAGTCATAAACTACAACAGTATTTACAGAAGATTCCTTCTGATTTTCACATTCTTCACTGAAGTTCTTAGAAGCATTTTTGTTAAAGGTAGCAGCTGGCACACCAGTCCCACGAGGTACTGGGGTGGAAGTGGCCAGAGTTTTTGGAGCAGAATTCAAGATCTCTCTCAGAGTTTGTGACTCTGCATTTAGCCCCTCTTGCTGTTCTACTACATAGCTTGAAAATATCATTGCATTGTTAATTTTAACTGTTGGATGCATTCTTTGGTAATGTGGCATTAGGCTCCTAACATTCGGACTAGTGTATGAACAGAATCGGCAGCGGTAGATCAAGTCAGAATGATCAAAGTTGAGTACATTCATAGCTTCAGGATGATGCTCACCATAATGCTGCTGCAGATCCTCAAAGTTTGTATAGTCAATGTAACATTCAAGACACCTATACACTGCACTGTGATCATTGGGATCCAAGATATATCTAAAGCTGAATTTAATGTACGGGTGCATCCGCTGGTAGTGGGTGCTGACACTCCGAGCAGATTTGTTGCTGAAATCACAGTGTTTGCAATAATAAAGCCTTCCACAGTCATTAAAATCTGAATTTTCATTGCTCTGATCAGATCCATACATAGTTGGCTGGCCACCCAAACCAGATGCATTAGGACTTTGATGATCCTTCATGTTAACAGAAGAGCAATAATAGTCTTCCTCATCTTCAGATAAAGTGAGCTCAATTTCTGCCCCATTGGTGGAATTGTAATCATGCTGCATGTTTCTATAGCTAACCTCCTTTTGAGAGTCATTAGCATCTCTTCCCCACATTTGTTGGGGAGCATAAGATGGTGGCATCTCCATCAATGGTTCCGTTTGTTCTTCTTCCCGGTCCAATTCTACTTCTATCTCCACTTCATTGTCTTCCTCCTCCTCTTCGTCATCCTCTACATTAATCACTGCATCTTCTTGCTGTTTGTTTTGGTTAATTTTGCTCTGTAAATTGCTGGCTATTTCATCAATTCTAGTTCTCTTTTTCACTGGCGATAGATCCAGGGGAAAATCATTGGACATCTTTCGAGATGACTTTGCTACAAAGTTATTTTTGGAGGACAATCCAAGAATTGAGGTCTGGCTTTTCTTCACAGTGTTGGAAGAGGTAGGAGTCTCAGGCTCACTTTCTTGTGGTGTATTTGATGACGTTCCCTCATATTTTGGCAAGTTGTCACAAAATGAATGCTTGTGTTGTTGATGGACTCGAAGGCCTTTCAATGTAGTTGTGGAATAATTGCACATGGTACATTTATAGGGGTGTTGCGAGTGGGGCTGTGGAGACTGCTGCTGTGGCTGCTGTTGCTGTATAGATTCTATTATTCCCCCTGACTTCCTGCCATTTATATTTCCACTTTCATAAGAAACGGTGCTTTCATTCAGTGAGGAAGCTATGCTTTCAGTCTGGGAATTCACAGCATCCCAATCTGATGTTGTACCTGTGTGACACTGTTTATGGGCTCCAAGTTTTAATGAACTCTTACAAGTGAAAGGACATTCATCACACTTGTATACAGCTGTCTTTCCAGATAGATGGATGTTCTCAATATGGCGAGAGATGCTTCGACGATGCATGGTAAGGAAAGGGCAAAAAGGACACTGGAACCTGTTCATATATCTTCTAAATGGTATCCCCTTCGTTTCCAATAATTTGTTGCCATCGGATCCCATCAGTTGCTCTGCAGACATTCCTGAGGTCTGGTGATCCATGGAGTTCAACCCATTCTCGCTGTCTATTTCATTCAGCTCTTCATCAGAACTAGAGTCATTTAACATACTGTTTGTTTCCAGGTCAGCAGAAGAATTTGTCATGTCAGCAATTCCATAACGGGATCTGTCGGACAAATTAACCATGCCTGAGTTATGAGGTGGTTTATGCTTTAGCTGAGGGTAAGACACAGAAGAAAACTTTGAAGATGCAGAAGAATTGGGTCTCATAAGGGAATTGCTCAGAGAGCCTCTGAAATTTTGGACATTTGCATTAGTCATCTCACGTCCTGTAGCGTTCATAGAGATATAGTTGGAATTTGTGGTGGGGTGTTGCGGACTTTTGCTCTGTACGTCAGGCATGCTGGTTCCATCCTGTTGCTGCCTCAGGCTTGACAGTATTTTCACCATGCTGCGATGCTTCTTCATCATATGGTCACACCAACGTTCCCTTCGAGGCGTCTGGTAGCTGCACCATTCACAACAGAAATTGCCCCTTGACTTTGTGAGCGGTTTGACCATAGATTCCAAGATGCTGCGCTCTACCACCTCAGCAGGCAATTCTTTGCAAGATTCCTGAATTGGCACTGAGGCCGATGTCGATTCTGATATGGCAGCTGCAGCAGCAGGAGGTGTGGAGCTCTCTTTCAGGTTGTTCTTATGGTACATTTTCTGGTGTTTAATAATCCTGGCGCGCCTTGGGGACTTGTAGGTGCAAAACTGGCAAGAGAAAACCTTGCCAAACCCTTCGTGCATCATGATGTTGTAATTTAAAGATCCAGCAGCAGGCGGGCCAGCTGATATACTCACAGCCTGAGCTCCATGTACTTTTCTGGTGTGCTCTATGAGAAGATTCTTGGATCTGAAGTAACGTATACAGAATTTGCACTGGAAAAACTTGTTTGCTGGTTTAGGGTTTGGAGCCATATGTTGACCATAATAGCTCTGACTATGGCTATAATAACTTCCAGTCCCCATCTGTGCTGCATTTTGTCCTAAAAGAAACAAACAGGAATAATGTATTTTAAATATATGTGTGTATCTTTCCACCTCACACAGAAAATCACCAAGAATCACATCAATGTTATTGCAGCGCATGCAATAATGTGAACATTCTCATTTATTAATATGCTTGATTTTGCTGGTGAACATTATTTAGGCACTGCACAATGTGAAAATGTATATAAGATTTTTAAAATAATTTATTTTTACAACATTCATGTTAGTTTCAGAAGTTACAATATTTGGCATTAAAAGCAAGACGTGTGAATTAGTGTCAAGATAATAGGAGGAAATAAATTCCGTATTCATTTTAGCAGTCACATGTCAAGCAACAATAACAAATAACCGGTAGGGATGGGACTTTCGATATTGCCAAGAACCAAAAGCACTTGATAATAGCTCTATCGGATTAATCGGATATCTCAGTTCTTTTGTCAGTATCGGATCTTTTGCATTGGTTTTTTTAATCTGATTTTTAACATTGCGGGTTTCCCCATTGACTTCAATGGGGAAAACTGCAATGTTAAAAAAACAATACCTAGAGAACCGATAGGAGAAACGATAGACCGAGATCTGATACCGATAGAAACCGAGATCTGAGATTTTGCCTACGTCCCACCCTAGTAACTAGAGAATGCTTGCTTTACTTTCATGGCAATGAAGATGATGGATTTCTTTATTTTATTTTATTTTATTTAAAGAAAAACACATTCAAATTACAAATTAAATATGCCTCGACAGACAGCAAGAAAGAGGGAATTAAGTTTTACCTGCTATTTCATCTGCAATTGCAAATTCATCCTTTACAGAAGAAAATTCCACTTCAGTCTGGTTGCTAGCATTCATCGAGCTAGACCTTGAGTGGTTAGGGCTATCCTCAGAAACATCTGTTGGCTGCAAAAATGCAGTGTGAACATCCTGAATGTGAGCCTTAAGGTCTTCATAAGACGGAGCTCTGAAATCACAGCCATCACACTGCAGCAACTCCATGGTTCCGGCTGCTAGTTTTACATCAGGAAATACTGAATGCGGGAGGGAGAAAAAAAAGAGAGAGACATACTGTTATGGAAATGAACTTTGTGTACACACATATCTATGCTACTTGCTACCAGAGTTTTAGTGAGCTTCAAAAGTGGTAGTTACAGCAGCAAAAACTCAACCTTAATGAATAGATTTTAAAGATTTCACAAAAAATAAGTTTTGAATTTCTGATCTAGACTGTACAAACATGCAGACCTCTGATAAATGACTGTTTTATGCATAGACTTTGCCCTCTTGGCTTCCTCCCCTAGCCTGCTTCTTCTTACATAGGCTTGCTGCACTGGCAGTTTGTCTCAGACAAAGAGTAAGGAAGAACACAGAAGAAGAACAGAAGCAACACAAGCACTGAAAACTGTGATGGGAAAATTGCATTTCTCCTTTTTCTTACAGATACTTCCTGAAGATTATACAACTTCTGTTACATGACAGAAGACTAAATGCCTTCAACTGGAAACCCACATATTCAATTACTTCAAATATTCTAATAATTCTTGACCTGGGGAGGTAGGAGGCTGAACAAACAGGACATTGTGGCAATATGGGTTCTGAATTGGTTGTTGTGTGGTTTCCAGAGCTAAAGGAACTTGTTAAGATGCTCATTTTTGATTCGCATTCTCATCCTTACGTCCATGAATGTGACCTGTCTCAGGGAGTAATTGTCTGACTGGGTAGAGAGTACAGAAACTGAAGTTTTTCTCCAGCCATTAAATAGGTACAGCAGAATGAAAATATGACTTTTCCAAAAGCTTCACAACTACTTTGATTACCTTCCAACCATAGGCGAATAATCAAAGCAGTAAACTGATATTGGTAGGACCAGGTATTGTAGTTCAGTACATGACTGGTTAATCCAGTATCACATAATTCTGAGGACGAGTTTATTGCTGGGCTTCAAATTTATGAGCTTCTGTAGAAGAAAGGTAGATAAAAACAAAGACAAAGGTCCTTCTAACCCTAAACCTTTCCATTGTAGGTAGCACCTGGTAGCTTAATGAAAGAATTACTTCTTTAAAGTTTCTCCATATACTCCACTGGGCCACATTAATCTAGGAGTTCCAGAGGGCCAAGTGATAGAACAGCAGCCAAGAGATTTCATGATGAAAATTCCATTCATTTAGTGCTGAATATAAAATTACTTCTCCAGCAAGATCAAAGCCCAATAATATTATGCCAATGTAATAAAGAAGGACACTGCATCAGGATTTTACATTAGGTGAGTGCTCCTCCTGATAGCCTACTTAAAATAAACTTTTGACAAGTCAAATTCTGGACATAGCAAGACACACAGACTCTCCAGACATTTACCTACACTACCTGAACACTGCAATTTGTCCTTTATCTTCCCCCCAACCTTCTCTTTGCAAATAAAATGAAAACTGCACCAGCTTCTTTTCAGCTAACAAGGTTACAATAATTGAGACACTCAAAGCTTTTATGTGCAAGCACCAGACCAAATTGTGTGGAAGAGGTTGCTATCTGCTCTGGATCAAGTTACAGCAGTGAGTGAAGCCCCACCCCACGTCTCCTTTAGCACAGTCCATTAGACCTGAAAACAAATTTTTCCATGGTGCAGACGTCTCCTGCATTTAGAGCACTTCACAGAAAAGCAGATCATCCAGTTTTCACTACACATCCCCCAAAGCTTAGTCCTTTCATCTCAGCCAAACAAGCCACAGCTCTGCTGAATGTGTTTATCACACTTTCAAGAGATATGAGCTCCTGCGTCACTGAAGCTTTAAGACTCACTAAGCTGCCCTAGTCCTCAGAGCTTTAGGAGCAGCCATTTTAGCTCAGACAACTTATGCAATCAGAGAGCTTCTAGCCTGTGCACAACATGGCCTCACTTATCTCAGCTCCATCTCAAGCACAGATTTTTTTTTTTGCTAGGGTGATGTTAGAAAATCAGCTTCATCACTCCTTGCCTTCATCTTGTGATTTATCCTTTTCAACAAAGGGTTAGCTATTTCCATGTACTGTCAAAAGCAGCACCTTTTCTCCCTAACAGATCATGTGCAAAGCTCTCTGAAGGTTCTTTTATTCCATGAATGATAAATGTGTTGATTAGTTCCAGCAACACAGCATTACAGAAGCAAGACACTTGTCCAAAACTGTCCTACAGACTGATGAAACCTCTAAACAGAGTCGGGGGAGGAGGAAAAGGCGGGGGGAACCCTCCAGAAATGCCTAAGCCTCTTGGGAGTCCTTCTTCTATGCACAGAAGACATACCATCTGATTCTACTTGCAAGATTCCAAAGTCTAATGACCTTTGTTAATCACCAGCCAGCCTGTCTGCATCAGCAAACCATGCCAACAGACACACCCTTCAACACAAAGGCTGTATCTATTCCTTTTAAGAGAGGTTCTCTGAAAGCTCCATTGTGTAGGAAGAGAGGAAAAACAACAACAAAAAATCTCTTCCTTGAAAACTTTCCTCTCGTCAGAAATAATGTAACAAAAAGCATTCTAACTGGTCTCTTTTGGAAACTTTTAGTCTCCTAAAGGAAATTTTAAAAGGAAAAGATCTGAGGTTCTGAAAAAGACAAACCTAACAGATTCAGCATTGCACAATAAGAGCAAAATCATACAGCAGAGATCTTTAATAACACCTCCTGAAATTATCCTCAAGGACACTGACTGTTGTCTATACATAAACTCAAAGCAATACTCTCCATGTTCTGCCACAAAGCAGATTAAAGGGTTATGAGATCAGCAGAAAGCTACTGATATATTATTTTTTTTTAATGATAATGAAAGAGCTTTTCTAATGGGTTCTAGCTTTAATGTTACTAGAGTCTTCCACAAAAGTAGCACTGAGTCATAGAAGTTAATCTCACAACAGCTGACAGAAGCAAACATCATCAGGTACAGCTGAATGGACTTCAGTTTGACGATTACAACATGCACTGTACTGAAATCATGATGAAGCTCATTTTCTGAGGCATTTTTATCTGTAGTATTTAAATGTTTCTTTTCAGGAGTCCAGCATTTTGTGGTAGAAAGGAGGAAGCCCGCTCACATTCTACATTCTCACCCAGGACCTTCACTTCTCCTCCGCTACCACCTTCACCTGCTCCTGAGTCTCCAACTCCCTAATGCATCTTTGCCCCTTCTCTCTTGCTGCCCCTATGCCTCCTTGTACATATTTGTTCTGCTCCAAACCGCCAAATCCCTCATGAAAACCTACCTCTTCTGTCAGGCTTTCCCCTAGGTCCTCATCTGCCCAGACTCCTCTAATGTCCTTTAATTCAGGGTTCTCTTTTCACAGACTCCTCTACTGTCCTTTAATTCAGGGTTCTCTGCTCCCCTGTAACTAAGCTAAGTATGTGCACCTGCTACTTCTCAACTTCATTAATGTATCCCTCTCTCCTTTAAATTCTCCTCTGTCTCCCCTCCCGTGTGCTCATAGACTGTAAGCCCCTCAGGACAGGGACATTGGGCCAGTCACAATATTCTCTCAGCCTAACCCACCTCACAGGGTTGTTGTGAGGATTAACGGTTGTGTTAATTAGTTCTAAGTGAAGCGATCCACGCTATATACAAATTAAAAATATTGTTTATGATTATAATTAATTAATTGTTCAGTACTAGGTACTCTGCTGATGCTATAGAAATACTTAATAATAATTAATAATCCATAGAGTGCTAGCCTTGATTAAAACTATAATATGAATTATGATGCATCCATTATGATGGAATTTGACCCCACCCATCACCCAGAGAGAAACATGTTTTCAGAGTACATGTCAGGTCAACGTTCTGTCAAGATACACTTTAATGCTGCAATTTTGAAAGCGCTTATTCTGGAATAGCTACATTACCTTCAAAAGGGACTACTCTGGAGTAAGTCCTTTGAGGATTGCAACCCTTAGGACAGATAAGGCCTTGTACAGTTGTCTATAAAGATCAGGCATAAGGTGCAATACTTTTGATAGTAAAAAAAAAAAATCAGTATTCAGAAATAAATTCAAATACCAAATTATCATATAAGGGGTATTTTCAGACGTTACGAGATCACGCTCAACCACAGACAATACCCTGTGGTGGGGAATGGTCCTGTAACGTCTGTTTGATTCCCGCCAGATGTTCACCACAGTGAACCTCCGGCGGGAATCAAAATAACCAGGCTTTTGGCCCTCGTCTGGGGACCATGGCCGAAAGCGTGGTTAGCTGAACGACAGCCCAGTGTCGGCGACTGGTAATGTCAGTTACCGGTGCCGATTCCGGGCCATGGTCTGGACCACGGGTCGGAATCGGACGCAGCGGCCGGATTGGCTGCTGCGCCCGCCCGTCTCCCGGAGGGCGGGCAGCCGGGGGAGCGGGGTGGGGCGGGGCTGTGCAGCCGCACATTATGCCGTGCAGCCCACCCGTCCCTCGATTTCCCGCCAGGATCGGCCGGCACGTCTGCTGGCCGTGACAGCGGGATTCCGGCAGGGAATCAAATGGGTGATTCCATGATGGGGCAAAAGCCGCCCCGTCAGGTCTGAAAATACCCAATGTTTTGTTATCCAATGAGCATAATCAAAAGTAGAACAGAAAATTCCAGAAACATGCCAAAAGAAAGTTTAAAAACAAACCATGAAACTATTCCATAGATGTATCACAACTTAGAAAATATTCATAACCTATCCTTTGAGACCATGCTGAATACAAATAACGTATCTTACAAAGCTCAAACTAATCAATGTAATCATGCCAAGTTAGTCTTGCTATGCAGATGAAGAAAACATTACAGAACTTTTGTTTAGCAAGGAGAGAGTGACTATGGCCACAATGTTTTATATAGAAAAGCAGCACTCTTGAGTTTTCAACTGGAATAACTTGAGAAAGGATTCCTCTTAAAAAATAAAATGTTCTTCTAGCCTTAAAGCTTCAGGTGGAACTCTCATATCTTCTAAAGTACTAAGAACATGCCTAGCTATGCGAAGCTTCCGTTTTCTGAAACCTATAACTAAAAAGGAGGAACTTGTATGCTTGTTCTACAACAGCTATTGTAGGACACCTCAGAATGGCAACAAACGAAGTTCAGTACAAGCAGTTTGTGGACTTTTTTTTTTTTTAAAAAAAGGCTGTGGTCTTGCTGTTTCAAAATATGGAGTTAATTTTAAAGTTCAAAGCATTGGCCTTAAAATTGAGCCTACACAGTTGACTATCCTTCTGTTTCATACTAAGATGAAATCAGCAGTGCAACTAAAAGAATATGCACACAAACAACCACAACTGAAAGGTCATGCAGACCACACACACTATATGAACTTCCAGCTCAGTTTTAGCATCATCCCTGTGTATAAAAAAACACAAATACTCCTATTATCTTTTTACAAGTCTTCCAACATTCAGATGATCAGAAGCTTTTTTTTGACTGACCAAACAAAAAGTACGAAGCTTTGCCTTTGTTCACTTTAAGCTTAAAATTAATTGCTAGGGTGAAGTTGGTGTCAAGCTGTCCTAATGTGGGTATCTCGCCATTCTGCCCAAGCTTCACCTTGACAAAAATGCCCTGCACACAGGTAAAATTTAGATCAGCACGAAGGAAGTATTTTAGTAAGGATCGTCATTCACACATTTGAGCAGACTTGTCTAACAGAATGCAGGAGGCCTTACTATTTGCCTAATCTTTTCTCTGCTAGAGATTAGTCTACCAGAAATAAACTGTGAAACACTACAGCAATGTGATTCAGCAGCAACTAATTATAGACCTTACAAAATCTTCAAGAAATAGAACCTGAAATACCACGAGTAACACCACAGGGTAATGTGTTTCTTTTCTGCCATAGAAATCTAGATTGAAAAAAATAAAACAATCAGCATTTACAGTTGCACAAAACATCTACTGCTGATTGAATTAGTAGTTATATGCTTTATTTAGGAGTACGTAAGTGTGTGTATGTAAACTCTTATCTAATTTGTTTGTTGGCATGATTTAAAGCAATAACTGTTGTTAGCAGTCTAGGACACCAAGGATTAAGGTGACTGATAGAACTAGTTATGAGAATTTCTAGCAATTGAAAGCCAACACATTTGAAAAATGGCAAGCCTGAAGGCTACTCTAAAAGGTATGTCTGTCATTTATAAAGGTGTGTCCATCATTTATAATCTTCACAGAATAGAAATAATGAGGGACTGAACAGCCAGATTCCAATCCCTGTTATACCCACGCAGTCTTGCATGATTCAGTGGTTCCTTTCAGATGACTTCTGGCCAAACAAGGAGCAGTCTTAACACTCTCAAGACTCTTGTTGGATGGACCAGCACCAACTCTCTCACTTTCAGCTAGTATCAGAGATGGAAAATTAAAATATGAGCAATGCATTTTCTTGTTTTGGTTGGTATTGCACCATTTACGAGAGCTCATTTCCATCATTATTAATTAAGGCTAAGTTCTTCCTTAGGTTGAACAATAGACTCCTCGTATTTAAGGCAATCTCGTATATGTACTGCAGTATTTTTTAAAATCAGTTTTAAAAACTCACATGAAGTAATTGCAACCATCAGTCTCCTAGCATTCAAAGTAGTGGTGTATAGAGAGGTCATTACATGTAGGACCTCCATATTTCCTTCTTCAAATGTTTATCCAGTGTGCTAAATGATCAGTTCAGTGTACATATGGCAAGTGACTTAAACCAAAAAGCAAAACATATATTGTCCAGGATAAACAGTTGCACGATTCAGAAGCATATAGAGATTTGCTGAAAAATTAAGCTTTATGAAAGAAACAAACTGTGATAAAAAAATAATTTTTTCAATGGTTTAAAGAGCAGCAGTTTAAAAACCTCTAGAATCTCTATGAACATCTGGAGGCAAAATTTAGAATGATCTTTTGAACGTGGAGGAAGTTTCAAGCCACCAGTTTGCAGCTTCCCTAGAATGCAGTCATCCTAGTGTGATTAAAAGTTCTGGAGTCCCGTTATGAAAAACAGTTCAAGGAAGAAATTACATAGATTACGTAGATTTGTTCAGATGCTGAGAGGAGTAAGGGCTGGCAATATGCTTCGGATCTACCTTAAGCATAAGAAGGAATATAGGATATTACTTAGGAGTAAAAAACAGGACCATACCCTAAAGGAATGGGGAAAATTGGGCCAAGTGCCACAATACCAAGACTCTAGAGAATTTTGGAGGTTAATTCGTAATGCTAGAGTGTTGGCTATTCAGCCAGCGGGGGCTGGAATATCAGCATCTGTATGGGGATTTCATTTTTCTACGCTTTTTTCATCTTATCATAAGAAATATCAGTTAGATCTTTTGCCATTAGAAAAGTGCCCAGTTTGGCCTGTGATTAAAGGCTAGGAAGTTGGGGATCCTTATTGCAACACTGCGATCTAATAAAGCTTTGGGATGGGATTTTATTCCTGACGAAGTGCTGAAGGTCAGTGTAACATGGTGGGCCCCAGTATTAGCAGCACGTTTTTCTGAGATTAACTCCTCAGGTCAGTTTCCCTCTGAGTGGCATAGGAGTATATTAGTTCCTATCTTTAAAAATAAGGGCGATCCTGAGGGGCCCTTCTAATTATAGGCCAATTAGTCTTTTGTGCTTCATTGGCAAACTTTACTGTAGATACTTATTGGGATGATTACAAAGTTGGGTGGATGAAAAGAATATATTGACACCGGAACAGGCTGGATTTAAGAAGCATATGTCCACTACTGACCATATCTTTTTTCTCAATCAGATTAAGTATGCACATATTACTAATGGAAGGCCAATATATTTATGTTTCGTAGACCTTAAAGTGGCCTTTGATTCTGTTAATCGAGAATGGCTATGGGCCAAACTAGATAAGTTGCATATAGATCATAGACTCCTTTTTTTGATTCAGGCCTTGCATCAAGACAATCTCTTGCAGGTCTGACTGGGATTGAACAGACAGCTGCCAGAGACAATTCCTGTTGATAAAGGGGTAAGACAGGGTTGCCTTCTTGCCCCTTTACTTTTTAATATTTTTGTTAACGATAGGATTCCCGCCATGGCAGATCTTAGGTTTCATCTGGTTAAATTAGATGGATCCTGTATCTCAGTGTTATTGTACGCTGATGATACAGTGTTACTTTCCAGAGCACAGGTCGGCCGTAGGCAGCTAATGGATCATTTTGCTCTATTATATGAACAGGAATCACTGGAGATTAATTATTCAAAAATGAAAGTTCTAGTTGTTGGCAAGGATTGTACCCAGCATAAATGGAGCATGAATATGAAAGACATAGAACAGGTCCCATTATATAAGTATTTAGGTGTCTCCTTTTCTCAGAATATGGGTTGGAGATCTCACTTTAATATACTGAGAGCTCAAGTGACCAAGGAGCATAATAAGTTTTTATTACTCAAACGAGGGGAGGCTGGTTATCACAGCTCTAAAAATCTACAAGGCCAAAGCAGTAGTGCAAGTACTGTATGGGATCTTGTTATAGGACCCGGAAATGATTGAGGGTCTTGAGGTAATTCAAAATAGACTTATGTGAGCCATTTTGCAGGTGCCTAAACACTGTCCAGTAGCCTTAATGAGGGCAGAACTGAGTCTTTCAACCCTTGGAATCTATTGCCAAATTGAGAATTTTAAAATTTTGGTTACGCCTTAATTTGGGGGCACAGAGCAAATTGGCTTGTATGGCCTACAAATCTACTAGTTCTTCCACACAGGGCCCCAGGAAAAAATTTATTGGCATTATAATTGCAAAAATTGGCGGTTTTGGGTAGTTATTTTAGTAATTTTTCTTACGAATGGGGTTTAGCGCAGATTATACCAAGAATTAAGGATCAGTAATTGCAGGTACATTGCGCTGCAACTCATGCTCATAAAGTGTCAGATTATTATCAATAGTTTCCATATTTGGAAAAATGCGCAACTTATTTATCTTCGCTATTTTCCTGGTCGAATAAAAGGGCTTTTACACTGTCTCGGGTTGGTCAATTACCCTCAGCAGTGCTAGAGGGAAGACTCACCAATATTCCATCTCAACAGAGAGACTGCAAATGCTGTTCTCTACAGAAAGTTGAATCACTTTATCATATTTTATTGGAGTTTTACTTATATAACAATCTCAGAAATACTATTCTGGAGCCAGTAATTTCTTCTTTGGGGATTAGTTCCCAATGTAGACTAATTACGGTTTTGTTGAGTGATACGGAGGTAGGGGTTACAACTCAAGTTGCCAGTTTTCTTGCGGCAATGGTCTCCTTGAGAAATTCATTTATGGATAAACTATTGGTAAACTAGGGATGCATTCAGGATTTGAACCATGCTGCTGTTGTATTATGTATTATTATTGGCAAACGTTTATATAGCACCAGCAATGTACCTGACACTTTACAAAGTAATTGAATAGACACCGTCCCTGCCCTAGGGCTTACAATCTGAGAGACGGGGGTGAGGGGGGAGACGAAAGAAGGGGAACAGAGGGATAGACAAGGAGTGTAACATTCACGAAGTTGCGAGGTCCCAGGTGCATGCACTTGGCTTGGTTACATCAAGAATGATGGCTGGTTGGTCTATGTGGTGAGGATATTAGTACACAGACCTTAGGTAACAGATTGTACTGGATGAAGGGTATCAGCAAGAGTTAGGTGAGGGGAGCGAGGAGTCGGGGAGGGCAGAATGGAGGAGGTGGGTCTTGAGGAGGGATTTGAAGGTACGAAGGGAGGGGGGAGGCGTATGTGGGCAGAGAGGGAGTTCCAGGCATGGGGGACAGCTAGGGAGAAGGGACGAAGGCAGTTAGGGGAGATGGGGAGGCATGGGAGGGCAAGAGAGGGCACAGAGGAGGAGCGGAGTTCACAGACTAGAGTACGGAGGGAAATTAGTGCAGAGAAGTAGGGGGGAGCAAGGTTGTGAAGAGCTTTATAGGCGAAGACTAGGAGCTTGTGAAGGATTCGTTCAGGAAGGGGGAGCCAGTGAAGAGAGGAGAGATGGGGCTGCACATGGTCGAAGCAACAGGCAAGGTGGATGACCCTGGCAGCAGAGTTTTGGATGGAGATAAGGGGAGAAAGGGGAGAGCGGGGGAGGCCAGTGAGAAGGAGCCTACAGTAATCAAGGCAAGAGATGACCAGGGCATGAACAAGGGTTTTGGCAGAGGAGACAGAGGGTGAAAACAGACATGACGCTAACCACCCTTTAACCACCCTTGGTGGTTATTTATGCATGTTGCAGGGCTGTATTGGTGCCCTATGCAGCCCTGCAACATGCATAAATGACCACCAAGGGTGGTTAAAAGGGTGGTTAGTGTCATGTCTGTTTTCACCCAGAGAGAAAAGGGCAAATCTTAGCAATGTTATGGAGGGAGAAGCAACAGGATTTGGCAACACAGTCGATGTACAGTTTAAAAGAAAGGGGTGAGTCAAAGATGTAGCCTAAGCTACGGGCTTGGGGGATGGGAAGGATGGTGACCCCATTGATGAGGATCGACAGGGAAGAGGAAGGATGAGGGGGGAAGATAAGAAGTTCAGTTTTAGCCATGTTGAGTTTGAGTTGACGTTGAGACATCCAGGTAGAGATGTCAGAGACACAGCTGGTGAGGCGAGCTTGAATAGATGGAGAAAGAGAGGGAGTGGAGAGAGAGAGTTGAGTGTCATCAGCGTAGAGGTGATATTGGAAGCTATGGGAGGGAATGTGTTTGCTGGTGCTATATAGGGACAGGATGTAGATAGAGAAGAGGAGAGGGCCAAGGACAGAGCCTTACGGAACACCAACCGAGAGTGGAAGGGAGGAGGAGGTGGAGTTGGCAAGAGACACACTGAAGGAGCGGTCAGAGAGGTAGGAGGAGAACCAGTCGAGGATGGAGCCACGGAAGTCAACGGAGTGAAGTGAATCCAGCAAGAGTGAGTGGTCAACAGTATCAAAGGCAGCAGAGAGGTCAAGGAGGACAAGAATAGAATAGAGGCGGTTAGATTTAGCCACAAGAGGATCGTTAGTGATCTTAGCGAGAGCAGTTTCAGTAGAGTGAAGGGGGCGAAAGCCAGATTGGAGGGGGCAAGGGAGGAGTTGGCGGAGAGGAAGACAAGGCAGCAGGAGTAGACAACACGTTCAAGAAGCTTGGAAGCAAAAGCAAGGAGTGAGACAGGACGGTAGCTAGAAGGGTCAGAGGGGTCAAGAGTGGACTTTTTGAGGATAGGAGAGACAGTGGCATGCTTGAAGGTGGATGGGAAGGAGCCAGTAGAGAGGGAGAGGTCGATGATGTGCAGGAGGGAAGGTGCAACAGTGGGAACAATGGAGGTCAGGAGGCAGGAGGGGATGGGGCCAAGGAGAAGGGTTGGAGGAGGAAAGCAGGGATTTATTTTATTTTATTTTACTATGAGTGTTTGTGATGTCTTTGTGTTACACAATAAATGGAAATTGATTGATAAAAAACAGTTACTGCGAATTCCAAAATTAGAGAGAAATTGACATGCACACACTGGATTCTTCCCTGGAGTAAGTGAGTGCATTTTAAATATCTGCAGTGAAACTGGACATGCTTACACAAATGAATATGGCCCTTTTCATGACATGAATCGGTGTTGCATGCAGTTAACTTATAACATGTTATAACTGCAATGCTAATAAAATCTTTCAGTCTACAAGGCAGCTTACAAAGCCCTCTGTCCTTAAAAGGAAATTAAAGCCCATGAGTATCGTACTAATAATGTGTGAAAAGTTTCCAAGGTAGTATTGGGAGATGGGCAGAAGTATAGATACCTTTCATTTAAGTGAGAACTTGAATTTGCAAAAAAAAAAAGTTCTGGATATTTTCTTCTTGAAACCTTGACACACACATACACACAAAGCAGTCTTGGTAATTTGGTCAGTGAGACAGATAAAGTGCTGTTTGTTTAAACTATTCTCCAAGCTGATGTAAAACACTTTGGAACCATAGTGTTACACGGAAAGAAACCAGAGTTTTAGACAAGGACCCTTTTTACACGGGTGGCACGCACTCATGTACACCCAGAAATCTGGGTGTTCATGAGAAGTTGGAGAGCCCTGTGTGAAGGATGTGGCGCAGGTGCGCGCGGTGAGTGGGGGTGAATGCGCTATCCCACCTAACACGCATCTCCACGCAGCCACTACTCATCAACACGCACAGAGCAACAACTGGGGAAAATGGAGGTTGCTCCGTGTGTGTTGGTGAGTGGGGGGTGCATGGGGTTCCATGTGCCCATATGCACAACCCACGCACCGCCCACACACCAGCGCGACCACGAACCCCCCACTTTGTGGGGTTGTGTAAAAATGGCCATAATTACTGGAATTTCGTGAGGAAACCAGGTTGGCTTCATTGGTCTCTTGAGCCCTGTTAGAAGAATGGCCTGTATTAGGTTTTCTGTTTTCATGGTAATGATTCAATTGATTTTTTTTCTCCTTAGGGTCCTGAACATATCAATGAAAGACTAATGAGAAATGTGTGCTCCTTTAAGAGTAGCTAAATATGCCATCTAAATTCCCACCCAACACTTCCATACATCAGAATTACTTATAAAAAAAACTGTGAAAGATATAGGCAGATTGCAAAGTATGGTTTATAAGGTGAATTGGATGACAAACTAAGGAAGTTTATAAGAGCTTCAACTTTTATACCTTCATCTATCAAAGCCCAGCTGCCCAAAATCATGTGCACATTCAGACTTTAGGCATTTGGACATCACCAGGCCCGAACCTAGGCCTTGGGTGGCATTTTCGGGGATGGGGGGCAATTGCCGGCAGCCGCTCCTGTTTTTTTTTTCTCCCTGCATGGCCAGAGGCTGCTGCCCAAAGGCTGCTGCCCACAGCCAAATCCTGCTGCCTGGATTCCCATCCTTCACCTGCCTCTGCCTTCTCATTGCCTGTTAGTAGTGCAGCAGCAGCAGAAGCAACAACAGCTGGACACCAATTGGACTGGGAGATAAAGCTGTTTGTTTACAAACAATTCCTCCCCATGTGAGTGATCAGACGGTTGTTGCCTTGTAAAGAAGGTTCTTCGAGATGGTGTCTAACATTCTCACAACTGGGTTGTGCATGCTCACCCTATTCAAATAGACCATGTGATGGTCTCAAGCTCCTCTAGTATAAAAAGCACTTTCCCCCTCAGAATGAGTTCCTTCCAACCCTTTCTAGGAATATAAGAAAAAAATTCCATGCGGAACTGGAAGGGTGGTGGTTGTGAGAATGTTTGGAGCCATCTCGAAGAACCTTATTTACAAGGCAGCAACCTTCTGTTCGTCTTTGAGTGGCTCCTCACAGGTCCTTTTTACATGGCTCTGCTGGCTGACGGCTTCTGTGGATGTGCCGGTGCGTGAGCGGGGCATGCACGCATCCGCACATACACTCCCACTCACCCCCCCCCCACTCATCTGCACCCATGGAGCAACCACCGTTTTCCCTAGTTGCTCCGTGCATGAGGACGAGTGGGGGGTAAGTGGGGATTCATTAGGTGGGCACACGAATGCGCCCCCATTCACTGCGGGTGTGTGCGCGTACGCCTTGTCGTTCACATGGGGCTCCCCCACCCATGAACACGCAGCATGGGGGTGGGGCTTGGCTTGTGGACGAGGCTTGTGGCAGGGTTTGGCTTGGGGGCAGCAGCCTGAGAAGGGCCTAGGGGTGCAAAATTCCTAAGTCCGGCCCTGGACATCACCCTATTTGCTCATACACATAAGAGGACCATTTAAGCAATTTCAAAAAATAGATGATAGGAACACAATAAGAACTGCAAAACTGATTCAGATCATAGGTATATCCAGCTTAGTATCTTATCTCTGACAACAGTCAGCTCCACATGCTTCAGGAGAAAAAAAGTAGAAGACACCACAGGGAAATTGTGGGTTGGTGCATCCCTTGTCAGTTACTCCAAGACACCCTGATCATGAGGTTGTATCCAAAGACCATCCCAGCTAACAGCCATTGATAGCTCTAACATTCAAGAATTTATCTAATTGTTTTTGTGAACTTATTTATTCTCCTAACCTTCACAGCATCCCATGACAATGAGTTCCATAGGTCAATTGAGACTTGCAACATCTGAATTGCTTTGTTTATTTTAACTTGGTGTCTATTAATTTCGTTAGATGCTTCATATTTCTTCTTTTATGAGAAAGGGTAAATGACAGCTCTCTCTTTACTTTCTTCACATCATTTGTGGTCTTATTACTTCTGTTGTACCCCTTACATATCTCCGCTCTAGAGTCTTTTTAGTCTCTTCTTATAGGGAATCCTTTCCATACCCCTGATAATTTTTGTTGCTCTTCTCTGTACCTTTTCCAATTCTACTATATCCTTGTTCATATGCAACACCAAGAACTGCACGCAATATTCAAGGTGTAGGTGTGCCACTGATTTATATAATGGCATTATATTTTCTATATTTCTTTTCTGTCCCTTTCTTTAAAATACCTAAAATTCTATTTGCTTTTTTGGCCACCGCAGTGCTGATGTTTTTAGCAAGCTTCCCATAATGATCCCAAGATCTCTTTCCGGATTAATAACTAAAAACTAACAATTATGCCTGTACAGTTCCAATTATGTTTTTTCCTGTTTGCACTTGTTCACACAGTGAACTTCAGCTCCTATTTTATTGGCCATCCATCCAAGTTTTATAAGATCTTTCTGTAACCTTTTTAAAAATAACAGCATTGCATAAGCTACCTTCCAGTTCTCTGTTAAACAAATTTTAATAATAGGCAACATACTATAATTAGTACTTCTGAAATTTAAAAATTTGCTCTAAAACTTTTTCTAATGCTTCCTCAATTTGTGACAGTTCAGATTTACTTCATAAAGAGATATAGCTCAACTACGGGTATCCCTCCATCATCCTCTGCAGTGATGACCAATGCAAATTCATTTAACTTTTCTAAAATGACCATATCCTCCTCAAGCGCTCCTTTGAGCCGTTGATGTTCTAATGGCCCAACCAGCTTATTGGCAAGCTTCCTGCTTTTGATGTACTTAAAGAACTTCTTATTGTTAGTTTTTTTTATATATCTTTAGTTAATTGCTCCAGGAATTCTCTCTTGTCACGCCTCATTATAGTTGTACTTTTCCAAAAATTAGATGACTTCTCTAGGTTTTCTCCATTTGCACACAACTTCCACTTTTTAATGGACATCTCCTTTCCATCAATAGCATATGGTGATTTTATTTATTTTATTTATTTATTTAATTTACTAGATTTCTACCCCGCCCCTCCTAAAAATAGCTCGGGGCGGCTTACAACAATAAAACAATACATGTAAAATATATCTAAAAACAATTAAAACATATCAAATACAATTCAAAGTATTAAAACAGGGCCCAGGAACTCAATAAAATAACAAATAGGGTAGGAGAGATAAAACCCTCTAACCCACCTTCCCCCCCTCCCCAAAGGCCTGGGCGAACAGCCAGGTTTTGCTGGAATGTCAGAAGGCTTGGGGCCAGGCGAGCTTCCTCCTGGAGGGAGTTCCAAAGGCACGGCACGGCCACCAAGAATGCCCTCTCCATTGTGGCCCCCCGCTTAACGCAGGGGACCTCCAGGAAGGCACCCCCGGCAGACCGAAGGAGCCGCTCTGGGGCGCGGAGATCCCTGAGGTACGAGGTGCCCAGACCATGAAGGGCCTTATAGATCAACACCAAAATCTTGAACCTAGCCCGGCACGCTATTGGCAACCAGTGCAGAGTCCGGAGCACAGGTGTTGGGAAGACAAGTTACTATCACAAAAAAGGAAGTAGCTTTGGAAAGCTGTAAGATGTGTTGCTGATTTGCCACTATGATGCACTTTTCCCTATCCTGTAAGCTTAGTGTGTTCCCTACCTCCATGTACAGAAGGTGCAGTTGGCCAAGTACAGTTGTAGGATGAGATGAGATGTACATGTATTCCTAGAAGATACAAAGGAAAGCTTCCAGAATCAATATGTAGACTATTGCCTTGGGCACATATTGCAGAAAGATCCAAAAACTGTTCTACCCAGCAGGGAAGAAAGGTAGTTTCTTAGTAGTTAATTTTAGCTTTCCAATACATGTCCTGACAAGATGGTTTACTTCTTTCCAACCGGTCATGCTGAAAAAGAAAAAAAAGGTACAATACTGTCCCCATCCCTCCCTCCCCCCCCCACCCCAAAAAAACCCCACAACAGTCCTCCAGAGAAATAGCCCTCTTATTTCTGGCTTGCAGTTCTATTAAGTGCCTTTCAGAGAAAGATGCTATTAGATGAAACTGTCTTCCCTAATGACAACCATCATAATTTTAAGAGCCCTCCCCCCTAAAAAGTAGGGACCATCAGAGGAATAGAACAGGGCTAAGTGCTATAGACTAGTGGTCCCCAAACTGTGGTCTGAGAGGCTATGGTGAATGGTCTGCAATTAGTCCACAAAACAACTGCTTTTATTGCATTATCAGACAGTTAGAAGTTTTTAAATGCAGGTTGAAAAAGTGATCCCTGAGAATTGTTGAGGGTTGACAATAGTTTGTTGATCAAAAAAAGTTTGGGAACCAATGCTCTAGGACAAAAGAGGCCTGGTCTCCAATTCAAAAAGTTAAATAATCCAGAATAAAACAGACACCAAGTTAGCATCTTTCTGACTTTTCAGCACATCTATGGATAATTTCTCCTACCAAAGGCTGATGTGCTACTGACCCTGCTGTGTAATCCCTGACACCACAGCCTACCATCATAGAATCATTCTAAATATGTGAGTGTACATCTCATATTAAAAATATATATAATGGAAAAGGGAAAATGTAGGCAACAAATATGATAATCATCATAACAAATTGATCCCCACCACTAAATCAAGGAATTAGAAGACCCCTTCAGAAAAAATGAGAGCAGGCTCCTCAGATCATTGGAAGCTGGCTGTCATGCCAGTCAAACCCAACAGGACCCAAAATCAGGACTATCAGTTTGGATTAGTGGGGTCTCTTTTGTGGGGAACTGGAAATAGCCCATACAGTTACAAACTCTACAGCATGGCAAATCAAACGGTGAGTAACAGAAATGCAGCTTAATCAAACTGCATGATCATTCCTCGATACTCTTCGACTTCTAGGGATTAGTGTAAATTAGATTCAGATACTATCCAAGCACACAAGCAGTGAGAGCATTTGCCCAAAGTGACCATTCATTATTTCCCCTCGCCCTAACTTTTCAGGACACAGTGGTGAAAAGTGGTATATCTCACAGAATGGACTGAATTCATATCCAAGAAACTAGATCTACAAGACCCAAATTGCAGACCCTGATCCAAGGGTCTGCAATTTGCAGACCAAAGGTACACTTGCGTGCATGCAGGATACTCCTGGCACAGTCCCCCGCCTCCTTACCAGCTGCCACGTGCAGCAGCATCTGCAGCCCCACCTCTCCCTTTCCTGGGAAGTGAGGGACTTTGCCAGGGGCACCTTGTTCGCAAGAAAACAAGTTCTCAAGCAGATGGAAGTTCCCCCAAATCTAATGACCACAGTCTACTAGCAACAAACAAACAAGGATAGGAGGGAAAGGGACTAGCCCAATTTATTAACAAAACATTTTAAAAAATACAGAAGCTATAGCATCTAATTGAATGCCTAACAGAATGAACAAGATACTTCTGTTGTATAAAAAATGCACAATGTGCATGTACAGATTGATCCCATATATTATGAACAATCTTCTTCTATTGTATTAAAAATATTAAAAATGGAATGCAATTACAATTAGACCCAAATGCATTTCGGGGGATAATCTCCTTCTTCAGTATGCATGTGCCAGTATAGTTTTGGTCCCTGCACCCACGGACCTTGAATTGGGGCCATAGCTGTTCCACCTCTGACACTGATGGTAGAACTGGACCTATCAAAGAGCTGATAGTTCAATAAAGACCTACAAAACACTATATCATTTTATAGGACCAACTGAAATTCAATTACAGCTTTCACCAAATAAAATATCACAAACAAGAGTTTTTAAAAATAATAATCTACATACATAAAATTATGTACATTCTCAGTAGTAAAACAGCAGGATACTCCTTTTTCACATTAGACATAACAGGACCATATCATAGCAGGACCTTTATATAAATTAAATTGTCTGTTTCATTTCAGAAATCCAGATCCCATTCTTTCCTTATTTCTGCACCTGTGTTAAGAACTCCCCTAAAACATACAGAATTTCCATTGATCCATTTTGCAACAGCCAGACTGTTTTAAATTTAGGAGTTCAACCAACTAAATGAGCTACCCTAGACTCAAGACTCATACTAACGTTTTCATATAAAGGACACCACCATAGAAGAGGATTTATATCTTCTGTGCCCTTAAGAGAGAAAGAACATACACGTTCCTCATAAGGGATATTATCCCATCTACCCTTGATTGCAGCAATCTTAAATTGATTCATTCTCAGTTTGGTTATCAAAGTCCTATATCTTGGCTTTATAGTCGCATCCAGATAGGATGCTAAACCCATTTCTGGTTTAAAATAACCACATAAGGGGACACTTTTCATCCAATTAGAAGAAGCTATAGCACTTGATATTCTGTATCTAATAGGCGTCTTATAATTAACGACTCTTCTTGAGATAAGAGGATCTTATCTGTATACCAGCAGTTTCCCAACTCATTTGAGAGCAAGATCCGTCTTATTTCCTCAAGTCATTTAAAGTTCATATTTGGAGCTTTTGTATAATCAAGAATACATAGCTTTAGATATCTTTTTGGTTCAAATTGCCTAATCTTTTGCCAATATTTGATCTGCCTAATCTAAGCATGGACCCCCACATTTTGAGAGCCAGTTTCTAATCTGAGCAGGGCCCCAGAAGTTCCTTTATGCACTTCCAAAAATTTCAGATCCATATAGAATTGAAGAGAAGATCTTTAGGCTCTCTATCTTCAATGTCTCTTGCCATGTTTTTTTGCCATACTTATGACAGAACTTGAAGATCCCAGTCAACGTTTGATTAAAGTTTCTACTCGGTTTATCCGTGTGACCAGACCATTTAAGGGTATAAGAGAACGTTATCCCCAAATATGAAAAAGAGTTGACTTGTTCCATTATTTCTTTTCCAAGAAACCATTTATGTTATTTACATGCCCCAAAGACCACTAATTTTGATATTCTATATCCAATAGGCATCTTACAATTAACGACTCTTCGTGAGGTAAAAGGATCTTATCTGTATACCAGCAGTTTTCCAACTCATTTGAGAGCAAGATCCATCTTATTTCCTCCAGCCATTTAAAGTTCATATTTGGAGCTTTTGTATAATCAAGAATACATAGCTTTAGATATCTTTTTGGTTCAAATTGTCTAATCTTTTGCCAATATTTGATCTGCCTAATCTAAGCATGGACCCTCACATTTTGAGAGCCAGTTTCTAATCCGAGCAGGGCCCCAGAAGTTCCTTTATGCACTTCCAAAAATTTCAGATCCATATAGAATTGAAGAGAAGATCTTTAGGTTCTCTATCTTCAATGTCTCCTGCCATGTTTTTTTGCCATACTTATGATAGAACTTCAAGATCCCAGCTAACGTTTGATGGAAGTTTCTACTCAGGTTATCCATGTGACCAGACCATTTAAGGGTATAAGAGAACATTATCCTCAAATACGAAAAAGAGTTGACTTGTTCCATTATTTCTTTTCCAAGAAACCATTTATGATGTTTACGTGCCCCAAGACCACTACTTTTGATTTATTCCCATTAATTTCTGGCTTATTCTTAATACAATGTTGTTGGAACCTACTGAGCAGTCTTTGTAAACCCACCTTGAAAGTAGCCAGCCAGTAAAGCAGTATTATCTGCATATAAAAGACATGGTATGTCCTGTCCTAATAATTTTGGGGCATGTATTGTAGGATTTACTAAAGTAGTTTTAAGATCGTACAAAAACAGGGAAAACAACACAGGAGCCACTGGGCAGCCTTGACAAACCCCGTTCCATCTCCAAGGGGTCAGATAATTCCCCATTTTTACCATATCTAACCTTAGTAGTAAGATTGGAATAATAGTTCACAATTAAGGTCAACAAAGCAATGTTTATCCCCAATTCTTTCAATCTGTTCCACAAGAGTTCTCTTTCAATTGCATCAAAAGCCCCTTTCAGATCCATAAAAGCTACAGAGAGTCGTTTTTTCTCAGCCGAATATTTAGAAGCTAACTAGTTGAGGGCAAAACACTGATCCACTGTAGAATATCCTATATGAAAGCCTGCTTGCTCCTCACCTAGAATTGAATTTTCAGACATCCATGAGAACAGATGATGAAATAGATGTTTCCCATATAACTTCGCTGGTATATTGATCAAACTAATAGGTCAATAATTTTCCAAATCTGATCTAGCACACTTCTTAAAAATAGGAACTATTGTAACTTTTCATTCTGGGGGCCAAATATTTTGAATAATAATATTATTGAATATGCATCTGAAGACTGGAACCCACCATTCTGCAAAATATTTAAAAAGCTCAGCAACGAAAGAATCAGATCCTGGAGCCTTATAAGATTTTAGTTCTGTAATATATTTAGCTAAATGATCCTCTGCGACAAAAAAGGGTGTAAAATCCTCCTTGGAACACGGTCGGATAAAAATACCTTCCTTGATGGCCAGCCAGGATTTGAATTAATTGGTAAAAAACTGTACCCATTGGAAGCCCCCAATATGACAATCTGGCTGCAAGCCATGTCTTGTATCCCTTTTAACCATGCTCCAGACGAGACTGTTGTCCTTTGTTGTAACAGTGTTCTTGAGTTGTTCCCAGGACTTCTGTTGAAATTTATTTTTTTTCCTTTTAAAGAGAATTTTGTAAGACTGCTTCTTTAATTTAAATAAGTCCCAGGAATCTGAAGTTTTAGTTTCCTTCCATTTTGTCAAAGAATTCAATAACATTTGTTTAGCCTCTTTGCATTCTTGGTCATACCAGTCCTTATGATAAATACTGTCTGTAGAGGAAATAGATTTTTATCAAAAGAACCGAAGCCACACCTGCCTAATTGGTCATATAGAGCCAACTGAGTGTTAATGTCTTCTGTGTTAAGGAAGACAGTCAGTGAGAGCCAAGCCTCAAGTACAGTTTTAACTTCCTGGTATAAGGCGTCATTCCAATTTCTTCTAAATTTACGTTCTACCTTATCTAAAGACTGGTGTTTTAATAAGAAATTTACAGAAAAAACACATTTCAAAGGCAGATGATCACTTTCAGCTCTGCCCAGTACCTCAAAATAGTGAAATTGATCTACACACAGTAAAGTTCCACCATAAAATAATCAATTATGCTACTTTCTTGGGGAGGAATGATACATAAATTCACCTGGAATATCTGAGAGAACCCTCCCATTTAATATTCTGAAACCAGTTTCATACAGAAAGGTGATTAAATAATTGCCAGATTTATTATATTTTAAGTCCCACAATGTGGGCTCTGTTATTTGATATAATATATCTAGATCATCGTTCATATTCATATGGAGTTGACACACACTGACATTAAAATCACCCGCTAAAATTATATCATCCCCAGGGTGGGTAAATCTAAGCTCCTCCACCTTTTCCTTCAGGTGTAGGATCCACTTATCAAGCCTAATGCCCTTGGAATGAGGAGGGAGTTAAACATTGATCAAAATCAAAGGATTTCTTTTCTTAAAATTCATATAAAAAGGAAGATGATAACGTGATTGGAACAGTAATTGGTAAAAATCACCTTCTAATAAATTAGAAACTAAAACTTATAGTCCACCTCTATACTTCCCTTTATTGGCATCCTTCCAAGCTTCCAGCACAAAAGACTTATAGCCATTAAACACTGGCTCACCTATCATCCAGGTTTCTTGAAAAAGCAGTATGTGTATACATTTTATCCAGTCCATATCATTTCCAAGAGAGCAAATTAAAATAGTCTAAGGACCTTACAGATTTGTCTAATTGTCATCCAGTACTATATTAATCAGTTTGCTCATTAAGAACACCATATCTGTTGTACGTTACTGGGGGTCCAATACCCTTTTCTAGACTTTGAAGTAATATGACTCCATATTTTCCTGCCTCTTGCAGCATAGTGCATATGATTACTTGACCTAACTTCTACATTTCTGCTTGTATTCCTATCATTGGAGACAGGATAATTTCTACTACTAAAAGTCCATCCAGCATGTCTTGTTTCCACAGGTCAGACTTTCCTTTCATGAGGGTGATAATATTATCTCGTTCTATTGGCATGTTTAGCTCCATATACATTTTTCTTTCCTTGGTTATTAGACCCTCCCTTATCTTTCTTTGAGTTGCACTCAAGAAAGGGAAGACATCTTCCCCTACTTCCAGGTCTAAGTAAGACCGCTTTTATAGGACCAAATATCTGAATACTGGTGTCAGTGACATGTAAGATACTATTTGAAAGTATCTTTTTAAAAGATCAGTCGCCGGAGCAGTAAACTATCTTTTTAAAAGATGTTGGAACAGCATAGCATCTTAGAAAGATAACAGGTACCAAATAAAAGTATCTGAGATACTTTAAACATACTTAGACATTTGGAAAATTTCAAAAAATCATGAAACAGCACAGATCAATAATTATAAGAATGCCAGTTGACATTCATTGTACGTAGCAAACCAAAAAAACTCTAATTTTAGTACTATTAATATACAACTGCAAAATCATGAATAGCTTTAACATATTATTATAGTACCGGACAGAATTTTTGCATGCATTTTCAAGACCACTTCGTTTTTGAAATTTTTAATTCACACAATTTCCCTGACACACAAAGCTCAGATGATCAAACCCCCAAATGCCCTAGATAATCCCGGAACCTCACGTGTGGAATCCCACAGAGTTCTATTCTGTCCTCCCTCCTGTTCAACGTGTACATGCATTCTTTCAGTGAGGTCATGAGAGGGTTCGGTGTACGTTGTCATCAGTACGCCAATGATACACAACTTGTACCTCTCTTTTTCTATAGATCCATACTTAGCAATCTCGGTGCTTTCCCAGTGTTTGGTGGCTGTGGGGGATTGGATGAAGGTGAGTCGTCTGAGGCTGAATCCCGACAAGACAGACGTGATACTGGTAAAGCTGAAGGGGTGGTGGCTCCTACTATTGATGTGGTTTGCCCTCCTTTAACTACTAAAGTCCGTAGTCTGGGGGTGCTTCTCAGTTCGCAACTCTGCCTTGATTTCCAGGTGGCAGCTGTGGCAAGGAGCGCCTTTCGCCAGTTACATCTGGTGCAATGGCTTCGGCCATATGTTTCGGACTCTGACCTGGCCACCAACATTCATGCCTTCATCACCTCTAGACTAGACTATTGCAGCGCACTCTATGTGGGGCTACCCTTGCTGATGGTCCAGAGGCTGCAGCTGGTGCAGAATGCGATGGTCCATCTCCTTATGGGGACGGGTCATCGTGAGCACATTACACTAGTGCTCTATTCTCTGCACTGGCTGCCTATTGTATTGCGGGCCCGATTCAAGGTGTTTGTGCTGACCTATAAAGCCCTAAACGGCCTGGGCCCCACTTACTTGCGGGACCGCCTCACGCCCTGGGCCGTGGTGTGACCCCTGCAGTCAGCCGGGGATACCCAACTCAAAGTTTCCCGGGTGGCAACGATGGGGAAGGCGTTCTCGGGGGCCACTCCTAGGCTGTGGAATTCCCTCCCAACGGAGGCCCGCCTAGCCCTGGACCTACCCTCTTTCTGGAGCTAGTGTAAGACCTGGCTGTTCTGCCAGGCTTTTGGGGAAGGAAATGGGTAGGATGGCGGGGTTGTGGGGGAAGTGGGGATTTGGTTCTGATCTATAATTTATTTTATTATTTATTTATTTTGTTGCATTTATATGCCGCCCCCTCATACCTACGGCATCTTGGGGCAGCTTCCATACAAAAATAAAACAATATTTAAAAATGAGTTTAATAATTTTAATGTATTGGATTTTATTTATTGAATTGTTTTATATTTGGATCTATGATTGTGAGCCACCCCAACCTGCTGTGAGAGCAGGAGGGAGCAGGCTAGAAATTGACTGAAATAAACAAATAAATAAAATAATTCCAACCGCCCAACGAAGTGTAGTGATTATATACAGAATTAAGGAAGCGGCTTGTGAATCAGGACAATGAAGCAGATACATTTACGAGGGAAATCTCAGTCTCCCTGGGAGTCTGCAGGAGGTTGCATGGTGCAGCTGAGTCCTGGATAGATCTAGAAGTATGCAGACAATAAAGAAACTTCACTGCAAGTTCTGTCTCTGCTAGGTCTGAATCATTAAAATAAGAATAGAGAACACCAAAGACACACCTACTTCATAGAACATACATACTGAGTTTCAGATCATTCAAACACCATCTGCACCACATAATTCAAACACCACAACCCCAAACACAAACAACTTTAATGCTCTACAGAAAATTCAACTCCCCCAGATGCTTATTATTATATACCTCCAAAGAACAAGCCCTCAGACACCTCCAGCTTCAGAAGATTATAAAACAACTCATCTCCCCCAGCCCTCAAATGCTGATTTCCTCTCAATCCTGCTCTCCAAAATACCCCTTTCCCCACTCTGTACCCCACCCCTAAGGCCAGTGGTACTCATTTTCAATGACCAGGACAGGAACCAGGACCAGTACGTTGTTAAGAGGACAGCCTCAGAAGACATTTCTGTATTTGAATGCACAACTGTTATCTTACAGTTTCATAAAACTGGAACAGATCCACAGCCTGTTCTTCCACTGTGCTGGTCCCCACCAGCATCTTAGATCTTACCTACCTGGGTTACTGATCCCCCAAGTGAAAAAGGTTGAAGACCACTGTCCTAGACCCATTAAGCTGGAACTGTCAGAAGCACTCCCTCACTAACTGTCTCTACTGTACTGATGCTTTCCTTTACCTTGCATCCAGCACAAATGTCTCCCTGGTGGGTGGAGGCAATAGAAAGGGAATATGTTGCCCCTCCAAATACTTACACTAGGGAAACTTGGCTTTCTTTTCCCCAAACTCAAGATAAAACAAGGCGAATTCTTGGTACTTAAGTGCCCCTTTCCCCATTATCTTATTAAAATGCTGGAGCCCTTCTCTTCCCCCCCTTTCTGACCTGTTGTGCCTGCCTGCTTGTTGCCCGTCCCTGGTGGGAGGCCCCATGGGAGCCTGGAGCCTGTTTTGCCTGAGGGACTGTCAAGTGCCGCGGAGGGCTGATTTCAAAATCAGAGCAGCTGGGAGCAGGGAGGAGCTGCCTCGTTGGGACAGCTAAACATCACCGCGCCGCCCGGAGGCATGCGCCTATGGGCTGCACGCGCCTATGGGCTGCGCACGCAACCTTAGACGCAGGTCGGGCGTAGGGCCCCGTCCTTTTCTCCTCGATGAGTTGGATGATGGATTGATCTTCTCCCCCGTTGCGGAACTGAAGTTTGCTTTTCCCATCTATTCATCACTCCTTAGCACTCCCTAATGCCTAAGAAGGGTAGGAAGTTGGGGGTGACCACTAGGGCATGGACAGCTCCCTGCCTGTTTTGCTCTGGCACCTGCCCCCTCTGGGCCCCTACGGAGTGGCCCTTCCCAGGTGCCTCTGGATCCTCCTTTGGAGGGCCCTGATGCAGGATTGGATTCTCCTGTTGCTTCCACGAGTGCTTTGCTTCCTGGTTTGCCCTACGGTTCTGCAAACTCGGAGGTAGGAACATCCTGCGGTGGGTTTGATTTTTCCACTCCACCCACGCAGGCACCTCCTGACTCCTCTTTACTGTCATGTGCCTTGGCTTTTAAGAAACAGGGAGAAAGATGGCTCACCCTGGCTGTCAAATCTCAGGGGTTTCCTCAGCCCTCTTCAGTTCCCCAGTCTTCCTTTGCTGGAGAAAAAATTTGTGCTCTCCAGGCTCGGATTGAGGAAACAGAATCACAACTTTTAGCCACTCAAGCTATGAAAGGGGATAACTTTCCATCATACCCTTCGACAGCAGGCCATGGGGATCTGGAGCTGTCTGTAGCCTCCACTGAGTTGTCGCCCCTTTTCCCAGCCCAGGTTAGTGAGACCCAGGGGGTCTAATCTATAGTATTAGAGCAACTATAGAAGAGGGGGGACCTTTTAATAGGGCTTCTGGTTCTCTACCTATTCCGAGAGCCATTGACCCCAGAACCCAAGAGGTTCAGGCCCTTTATTATTCCAGCAGGAAAAAGAGTTGGAGTCCCCCGCTAGAGTAAATACATAAAAGGGGGGTTTCTCCAATATTCCCGCTGATTCTTTTACTAATTCACGATCCATTGTCCCTGAAATCCAGGAGGTCCACAGCTATCGTCACTCCCAGCGGGTAGAAGATGTTTTGTCAAACCTTATGGCTCGGATTGAGAGGCTTGATTTCCAACTTCAGGCCATTCAGCACCAGTTGGCTAGGGTTGGGGAGGGTATGAATGGTTTCAGAGGGAATAGGCCTGAGTCGGGCACTCAGAGAATAGATCAGGCATGTCAAACAACCCCCTCCCATGGTCCAGCTCATCGCAGCCCCTTAGTCTCTAAGGCCACGGAAGATTGGAAGCTTACTCCTTTAATTGATGCCCTGCTTTTTACAGTTTATCCCCTGTCATCTGGGATACTTCCTCCGTGGGATTCTAAACTCTGGATTGCCCATCATCTTGCTCATATTTTGGGTTGTACTTTTTTGCCCTCCCAGGTTGCTCATTTTTTCCATTTGCCAGCTAGGGGTGGAGCCTCATGGATTGTTGTTTACTTCCGTACCTCAGCTATAGTGGAAAGACTTTTGTCTTTGTCTCATTTTTTTAGCCCCTGGGGGGTTCATATGGCCAATGTCTATGTTAAGAGGGGAATTGCTCCCTTGTTGCCACAAAACTTGTTGCTCCCCCCCCTTGGTTCCCCGTGTGAGAAACCCCAATTTGATTCAGCTATCTGGGAGGAAGTTATCTATTCCATCGGACATGCCGACTGTCAGCAGATTCAAAGAGCTGGTCCAGACAGAAGTTCCCATTGTAACACCTGACTCTGCTCTGCCCCATAGGCCCACTGTTGTTTTGTCTCCACCTAAGTTGTTTTATCCTTCACCTAGGGCCTCTTCTTTGGACAATCCTGGTATGTCTCTGCTTATGGTGACAGCCCCCCCAACCCTCTAGTCCATTTGAAGTCCAAAGAAGTATTTGCCTCAATGCCCCATTGTGCCTAGCCTCCGCTTGAACAATTTTGTTTCTGCTAAAAATTTCGGATTCCCTCCCTGAGGGGCTTTGATTCTCAAAGAACTCATGGCTGCTGATTTTATATGCAGGTCTACTGCCCTGGGTTCTGTAGGTTGATATTAACTAGTAATACTGTTTTCATTAGTAGGATGCTTATTATATTTTGATGTAATTTCAGGTTCAGCGCCTTATGTTGTTTTAGTTTTAGCTTTAGTTACATTCTTTATTTTATTTTCCAGGATGTTAGTCAGGCCTTTTTCCCCTGTATCAGGCTTCCGTGTAGGTATAGTTTGCTATGGGTGAGATATCCCTTTGGGGTTTTATGTACTTGTTGTGTATTCATGTCGTTTGTCAAAGCAATGGCCTATGGTTACGCTTTAATAAATTCTATCCATCTATTAAAATGCTAAAAATTACCATGTTAATTTTTTTTTAAGAAGATAAATACTGACTACAAAAAGCACCTTTTCTCTAACCAGATACCAAAAAAGGATAAAAGATACTGGTACTTGATGCTTCAAGAAAGATACTATCCAACATGGATTGGTGTTGACACGTGCATCAGTTAGCAGAACTGTAAACACTACAGTAGATAATCCCACTCTGTTAACCCTAAAGTTGCAATATTGTAAACAGAAAACACAGATGGGCCAATGGTTATGACCTTCACCTATCTTGAAATACCTGGCTTCAAACCCATTTCCCTCCAAAATGACCATGACGAAGTCATATAGTATGTGTAACCATGGACAAGTCACTTAGTCTTTCTGTGTCTCAGTTCTCCATTTGTAAAATGGGACAAAACCACTTTCCTAACTTTTAGGGACAGTGAAAGTTTAGATATATTTACACACTGTGAATCACTCATCTACTGTATAACTGGGGCCATGTAGGTACCCAAGATGGAAGGATGCTATACAAGGTCCAAGTTAGACCTGCTGCTACAAGGCAGCCTAAAGGGAAGGAAATGCTGTTTTGAAAAATATGACCAAACACAAAATAGAATTTATCTTGGGCAAAGAATGTACCCTGCAGTGTAACTATAAATTTTCATCCACCATCTTAGGGGCTAAAACAAGTCTAGCTCGCCTTAATTCCATAAGACATCCATTATTCCAGACAATTTTCAAGTAGGCTATTAAAAAAAAAAAAAACCTAGCAAAGAGAGTACTTCAGTCAAAAGTTTAAGTCAAGTCCTTCCACATACTTTTGTAGCTTATTGACTGGAATTTATTTTGGTGTTCTGACAGAAACTGGTATGCCTTGATCTTGCCAGTGGTCATTTGTGGCAAGTGCACTCAGAGCCAGCCTGGGAAAGAAAAAGGTGAAGGGCAGAAGCACTCAGTGTGTCAACATTTTAGTGGCAGCCACTAATATCAGACAGCAGGAACCACACCAAGGATTTCTTGGTGCTAGCACAGCATTCACTGATGTCTGGAAGGAAGAGCAATCCCAGTGCTCACCCCACCAAGGGAAATTACCTTGATTACTTGCCCTGGCCTTTAATGTGGTGTTTATGGGTTGCCAGCTTTAGGCTGTAAGGCCATATTTATAGCTGGCAGCAGCAGCAGCAGCAGCGGCAGCTTTGAAAGTGACGCGAGGCAAAGATGCGGCTGAGGGAGGGGCTGGATCGTGGAAGTGGCACCGGTGTGAACAGAGTTCTGCCACAACGCTGCTCGTGGATGACAGGGTACAAAATCCAGCCCTGTCATCTGTGAGTAACATTGTGGCAGAACCCTGTTTACACCGGCGCTACTTCCAGGATCCAGTTCCTCCCGCTGCCACATTTTTGCCTTGTGTCACTTTGAAAGCCACTACCGCCATCAGGTGTGAATGCAGCCCTTTTCAAATGGGCCGCGGTGGGTGGGAGGACGGGCGTGCACCAGCTGCAGATGGAGGTGGGTGTGCGCCCAGTCCCACGGGCGCACACCCATCTCAACACACAAAGCAACTAGCATTGGCACCGGTTGCTTCATGTATGGGTGATGGGTGGAGATGGATAGAGTGCAGAAACGCGAATGCACCCACATGCTTCACCCATCTCCATGCACAGAGCAACTGGCACTGGCGCTGGTTGCTCCGTGCGTGGGTGATGGGTGGAGCGCCAGCACCACCACCCACCACCAGTGGTGTTCCCACGGGCACCCCTCACTACCGGCGGTGACCCACGGCGTTCCATCAGACGCCCCCCACACACACACACGTGCCGGGGGGAGGAGGGGAAGGAATGCCTGTTTGAAAACGGCCAAAGTTTCAACTCTGGGGGCGGGTGGGTGGGAAATCAGATGAGATTCATTTTCTGGAGATAAAACCTGATTCCATTGACTGTTTTTTCTCCCCATAAGTATGGTCTCTACTAAGTGTCTTCCCTTTGTGAACTCAATAAAGTTAGGAACATAGTCTGAAGGCATTTGCCTTCCTAAACAGCATAGCAGAGTTTTGCAAATTCTGTATCAGGAGCCCAGCTGAGGTTGCATAATCTCCTAATGGCATTGCAATGCCAATCATTTCTGCCCAGAATCACAGGAATGTAAGTCTCAATATTTGAGATTGCACATGCAAAAACTTTTGGAAATGTTATCCTAGAGGTTTAGGTTTTACCAATCCTTGTTAAAAAGCATTGATGCTGCCTATAAAATTTCCAAAGGTATTTTTATACTACCGAATGAGATCAGCTTACTTTGGCGTAACTCATATTTTAGCTCACATTTACATACAACTAGGATCATCCACACCTAGAACCCTAGCTCACATTTAGCGCTGCTCTCCAAACAGCCCAATATCCATACTTGCTAATCTTTAGGGATAGGCTAGCTGGAGGCATATTCCACAGTTGGTTGCACTGGCACTTGCAAGGCACCATGGGAAAACTTGCCTTTTCTGCCTCATACAGAATACACAAGGTTCATAAGAACGTACTTTATATAGACATAGCCTAAGGGGAATGAAAAAATGTAGTTAAAACGCTTTACCCACTTAGCTCCACATTGTTTTGTATCCAAATGAAAAGCCAAAGTATTTCAAATTGCTAGTCATGGCCTAAGTCAAAATAAAAAGACCACTGACATCAATTAATTTGAACTATATTGATAAAAATTAATCAGTAACAGCCTGTTAGATTTCCTCCTGTTATCATTCTGAGATTCATGTATAGATTTTTCTATTCCTTTATACAGTTTTTGGAAGAGCATCCTTTTAGACACAACCTTTGAATTCCTTCTTAGTTCAGGGATCCATGAAGGAGGCTGTATTACATTAAAGCCTCCTGAAATGCCACATTCCCTGGTGTAACAGGCACAGCTTTCGCCCCTGCCTCTTCCTTCCTTCCTGGCTGTGGGTTATATTGTCTATTTAGGCACCTTTCCCAAATTGCCCATTACAAGACTTTAGAAACTCTTGCAAAATCCAGATCTTCTCCTAGGGCAGTTCCTTCAGGATGGCAAAGCAAAAAGTCCTCAAAGTGAGTGATAAATCCTTGCCCAAGGTACCGGTTCAGCCCCTCCTGTTCAGTTCTCAGGCCGAGGTTTTTTTCTGTTGATGCAGGGTTTTACTTTTGGCTTCTGCCTGAACTTCAAGTCTCTAATCCAAACATATCTTTGTACCCTTTTAGTTCTCTTTTCCAAGCTCCAACCCCTGGGCCAAGCTTCAGCAGCACCCCTCACCACCAAGAGTTTCAAGTCACAACACCACCCAGTCCAACCTCTAGCTCTCCCCGCCACAACTAATTCCAAGCCTCTGTGGCTCTCTCACTATAAGTCTTTTCCCTAACTGGTCTCCCTGCTGATCTCTCAGATTCTCCTTATAGGCTCAGGTCTAGTTACCTAACTTTTAGTCATGTGGCTGTTGACTACAACTCCCTCTGGTGACTACATTTCCCAGCATTCTTTAAAGGTCCTGCTCCAATACCTTCACATCTTGACCTTGCACTGCTTGAACCTTACCCAGGACATACTCACCAATCTGTTACAGTTGGATGAGAACCAAGTCCAGCACACCAACCAGCCAATCCTATTTCTTGAATGACTGATGCATTATAGGTCAGAGCAGGGAGGCCTCTTGTGGGGAGGACTACTTTCAGACATCACAATTTCAGCTGGAAAAGCCCACCAAAAAGTTACAGAAAATCCCTGGTGAATTGCCGTAAGGTTCTTATGTGTAATACAGAGCTGTAACTCGCCTATGGCCAACATGGTGGTGGCCACGGTTACATTTACATGAGGGGTGCCAACCAACCATGCCCCAGTGCAGTTGAATCATCAGCTGTGTGTCTGCCGCACTGTGGCTGCCTGCCCCCGATTTTCTTCACTGCTGCTTCTGCCAGCCAGCGCGAAGCAGGAGTGCTTAGCCGGTACTAATGGGGGGGGGGGCCCTCATCCCCCTGAGGGAAGGTCCCGCACCCACCCATTAGTACTGGGTAAGCACTAAGGGAGTCTGTGGCAGGCAGCTTGGCAGACACACAGCTGATGATTCAGCTGCCCTGGGGGGCATGGTTGGTTGGCACTGCTTATGTAAAAGAACCCATGGTTCTTACATTGGCCATAGGCTAGTTATGGCTCTGATGCAATATGTCAGCACTTCCATTCTGTGGGAAATCCATGAAAGAGATGCTCTGGAAAATATCTGGAGAACCCCTTCCATGGATCATTATAGGTTTACCATGTGGAAGAAGTATTTGCATGCCAAAAAATCTCTGGTGAATTATGGTGTGGAGTTTTACCATCCCCCCCCCGCCCCCCCCCAAGTTTTCAAGATGTATTATGATACTGAAAGGACTAATTTCTATAGGCTGGCATTATAGGAAGGTACTGGTCAAAATGTTTTTAAGGAAGGCAAAAAGTATCAGTACCATACACATCAGTGGAAAAGGTATTTGGTAGCTTGAGAATCATGGCATTATTAACTTATGCAACGTACAGACACCATGGGTGGGAACAGAAGTGATGGCTGTGTGGTGGTGGCCCAAATGTGGGCTGCGAAGCTGTGGCGCGCACGGTCCAGACTGGGTCAGACAGAATAATAAACGTGTCCACAGCAGGGCTGCCTGGGAGGGCAGGGAGATGCACGAACAAGCCAGATGGCACCGCCCTACCATTGTGCCCAGTGCCCCCCCACACACACACCATGGCGGCCAGCCATGGCAGCCAAAGACAGCCAGCAATAGCCCACTGTGACCTGATTGAGCAGAACTTAGCCCAGGCTGTGACGTGGACATAGTTCGGTGTGAGAGCCTGGGATAGTTGCCGACACAGCCCAGGGCAATCCCAAGTCAACCACCAGTGGTGCCTGCACAAAGGTTCAGGTGACGTCTGGTTCAAAGGGGTCAAAGTGGGCCACAGTGGCCCAACATCAGGTCTATTTTTACCCTACATTGCATAGGCTGAGCTAAACAATTCTCCACAATAATTTCTTTTTTATTCAGAGCCATTATTGCAACACCAGCTGGTTGACTGGGTCAATGAAGCCATTCCAGCCAGAAAGAGCTTTGATGGATATCTGCTTAAAAAGAAGGTCCATCCTCAGGAGAAAAGAAAATGCATGTCCCATTACACTGAATAGTACAGCTCAATGACTGCCAGTTCCCATCACCCTTTTTTATTATAACTAAAAACTGGTAAACAGCAGAAGAAGAAAAAGTGATGCGGCTGAGGTTTTCAAAAAGAAGTCTAATGGAATTAGGATTCAACTTTCATTGTATGTTAACATTATAAAGCTAGAGATCACAGATAGAAAAAAAATGTCATCTGTTAGCAACAACTACACAAACACATTAAGATATATTAAAAATTACATTGATAATCAACTCACTTTTTGCTTCCACTTCAGTTGTCCTAAACCCAAGCCTATTTGATGGCAGGATTATTTTATTACAACTGAATGGGGAAGCCTAGGGAAAAAAGGGCAGTCTGGATACCTTGTGCCTGAACATTTCCATTAGCAGCTGTGCTTGCTACACTAGTAGTTAATTAGAGTAGCAGATGCTAATAATTTTCAAATGGCTCATTAATTATACTAGCCACCTTGGGCCATCACTGGTTTCAAATGTTGGCCACGCATTTTACTGACTATCCTGAAACAGAAAAGCAATTTTCCCGATTTAATAAAAAGTCACAGGAATACCTACTTTAGAGACAGACTGTGCATAATTTAGCTACCTTATCCTCAGTGAATTTGTATAATGTGGAGATTAACCACAAACCCTCAATCTTTGCTTTAAAAAAGGCAAGGAATCATTCTCAAGAGAGAGTACTTTCTCTAAAGCATGGTGAACAGAGGAGCACATTTTCACTTTTCCTTTCCTAACAAAAGAGGATGCATGGATGGGTCTCAGAGGATTCTTTTGAAAGCTCTCATGAATGTGCTTAATCAACTATGGGAACTTATCCAGAAGACCAAAAAGGAAGGTGGGGGGCGGGGAGAATAGAAGAAAAATATATCCATAGACATTTTGCATAAATCCAAGAAAGACAATAATTTTCCACTGTTCTGTGGAATTGGTTTTTGAAAGGGGGGACCAAGACTTGTGCTAAGATTTCTCCCCACCCCACCCCCATGTAGTTATTAAAGAGGATTCTGATGACACACATTAGGTAAAGTGCCAAGACCAGGAGAGAGAGTTTCCTTTCGACTTTGATCTGAAGGTCTCTCTTACTCTCTATTATCTTTATTTTTCAGAAGTGCAATGAAGAAGCAGATGGCTACAGAGCAGGTTTTTCATTTGTTGTCCATGGGCCACAGTACACCCGGGCTGTGGAAATTTGGCCAGTCATATTGTGCTGGTTCTCCTTCATGTTTCCACCTGCGGAGATAATACTTTTCTGCATAAAGAAACTACTGTCCTTGCCACAGCTATATTACCTTCCTAGCACTCTTGCAACATTCTTGAGGACTAGCAAGGAAGATGATGAATTCTAGCTGCCAAAAGCATTTTTCTTGTATGGATTAGCGAGCAAGTAGCAGATATAATTTTCTTCCCAATGTATATTTAACACTAATTTTAGCAATAAATGAGAGAAACAGACACAGGGCACGTTCTGAGGAATAACATTAAACCAAAGCAACTACTGTGTTTTAATAAAATAGATATAATGTATTCCACCTTGGTACCATTCTCACGGCAGCTCCAAACCAGCGTTGATTCTTCACTTTAGATGGTAAGCTCTCGGGCAGGGACCGTGTCTATCTTATTTTTTGTAAAGCACCGGGTACATCGCTGGTGCTATATAAATGCTAATAATAATAATAATAATCACATCCTAATGGTCATAGCACAACACAACCATCCAGACACTGAAAGGGATCACATTTTTAAAGTAAAAAGCCAGGGGGAGTATGTACTCCTAATTTTTCAGGATTACACACTTCTTTTCCTACTCCTGAATAACTTTGGTTTAGTGCTCTGGCATGTGAAAAATTCAGAAGTAAAAACAATTTAAGGTGCAGCGACATCAAAGTAATCGTTCATCAGAACCAGCCCATACACATACACTTGCCTTTCACTTCCCCTCCCCCCTATATATCCACCACATAATGGGGCCTCTTCATTCTTACATAGATCTCCTTGACCACATTGTTTAATTAGGGGTGCTTTGCAGACTGTGGGAGGATGCTTGCTAGAAGCACCATTAATAAGTTTCACCTTGCAGACAGAACAGTTAGGTGCACAAACATGAGGAAAACAACACACACACACACACACACACAGAGCAAAGATAGTGATTAGGTTTATTTCACATATCCATTTTGACAGTCAATTGAGCACACCACTCTTGGAGAAGAGAGCTCAACCTGTGGACACACCACAAAAGTTTCAAGTTTGAGGAAATGTAAAATAAATTCATGTCTCAATTGTAGCCTGCAGTGTGCCTTAAATGTTGAGCGACCTTCTGAAAGCAAATAAGAATTTCTTTGTTTTAAGTGGCTGTCCAAGAAAAAGAACATTCAGGCGTAGTAAAAAGGACATAATGTTGAAATGGTGCTTCTGATTTTTGGTGGTAGGAGCATAATAAAGATCAATTTTACTGATGATCACAGCTGGACCTAACTTTCTCACTGAAGTGCAGTTTCATCACGTAATACAAAGGTGATAATTTCAAATGTTAAAAAAAATAAATTGTTTTGGATATTTGAGCAATTCTACAAATTTTCATCCAAGAAAGAGACAAAAATATTGACTAAACCACATTTTTCTAGCTAAATTCACAAGCAGTGTAGAAATTCAAAGAACTTTCTAAGAGAGAGACATGGTCCTTTTCAGCCAGTTCAATTGGTTGGGAAACTAAAATAAAGTTTCAGCAAGAGAAAAGGAAACCTTATGCTTTCTTCCTTTTCTAAACTCTTTCAAATGCATCCCTTTTGTCAGGTTAAGAGTGCTTAAGAACACTAGGCAAAAGAGACCAAGGGTGTTATACGGTGTTAATAAACATGACGTTGGCCTGGTTGGTCCAATACAACCCGCCTGGGCCAGCGCCTGACATCACATGTCTGTTTCCTGGCAACCATACGTGGGCGTGGTACAGACCCTGGTGGGCTAGGCTGTTGGCCCAGTAACGTGGGCCCAGAAGGAACCGAGCCCACAGTCCAGGCCCAAGGGCCACCCAGGCAGGCCATAGCGATCCAAACTGGGCAGACATGTCTGTTTTCGTGCCAACCTGACCTGGCGTGGGGGGTTTCCATGGCTGCCAGCCATGGCTACCTGTTCGGGGGAGGGCGACAGTTCAGGGGCAGGACTGGCCAGCAGCACATCACTGATTGCCCCCTTTCCTGACTGGATCAGGCTGTTAAACATTTATTCTGTTCCCTGATCTGTCTCAGCTGAGGATGGACACCCCCTTCCTGGGACATGCAGCCAACATGGTGGCTGCACATTAGTTTTCACCCAAAGTAGTACAGTGATATCTTTTATTCAATCATCTCCAGTTGGAGGAGGTATACAAGTTGCATCAATGCGTGGATGAGACAATGGTGCAAGGAAGAAGGCTTCAGATTTATCAGGAACTGGGCAGCCTTCTGTGGAGGGGGGAGCCTATACAGATGGGATGGGCTCCACCTTAACCAGAATAAAACCCTGCTGCTGGCATTAAAAATGCGATAGAGCAGTTTTTAAACTAGAACCTGGGTGAAAGCCGACAGGCACTGTGGAGTGCACAGTTCAGACTGTGGCATTTATGCAGAATGATGTTAACTTAAGGGATTCAGAGTTGCTTAAAACTGGGAAGGGATAAAAAATGTATTTATTTATTTTATAAATCTTTACCCCGCCCCTCCTGCCATGCAGCTCGGGGCGGCTTCCAACCATTAAAATACAATAAAATCAATTAAAATCATCATAAATATTATAAAATATTAAAACAGGACAAGGATACAGTATAAAAACCAAAATAGGTGGGGAACTAAAACATCCCACCCTACCCACCCTCCCTCCCAAAGGCCTGGGTGAACAGCCAGGTCTTGCAATGTCGCCGGAATGTTAACAGGCTAGGGGACAGGCGAGCTGGGAGTTCCATAGCCGCGGCCCCACTACCGAGAATGCCCTCTCCATCGTGGCCCCCCGCTTAACATGGGGGGCCTCCAGGAAGGCACTGCCGGCAGACCGCAGGAGCCGCTCTGGGGCATGGAGGACGAGGCGGTCCCTAAGGTATGAGGGGCCGAGACCTTATAGGGCTTTATAGATCATCACCAACACCTTGAACTTGGCTCGGCACGCTATCGGCAGCCAGTGCAGAGCTCGGAGCACAGGTGTAATATGCTCCCGATGGCCCGTCCCCGTGAGAAGACGAGCCGCCACATTCTGCACTAGCTGCAGCCTCCAAACCAAGAACAACGGAAGCCCCACGTAGAGCGTGTTACAGTAGTCGAGCCTCGAGGTGACGAAGGCATGGATGAGGGAGGCCAGGTCCGGGCCGGAGACATAC
>QEPC01011796.1:8092242-8140862 GCA_003113815.1 Sphenodon punctatus | reverse complement strand
GCAAAATGGTGGAAACCATCATTAAGGACAGAATTACAGGGCATGTTGACAAACATGGCTTAATGGGGAAGAGTCAACATGGATTTAGTAAAGGTAAGTCATGCCTCACTAACCTGTTGGAATTCTTTGAGGGTGTAAAAGCATGTGGACAAGGGAGACCCAGTAGATATAGTGTACCTGGATTTCCAGAAAACATTTGATAAGGTCCCTCATGAGAGACTCGAGAAAATTAAAAAGTCATGGGAAACTGGTTAAAAGATAAAAGCAAAGGGTAGGACTAAATGGTCAGTTTTCACAATGGAAAGATGTAAAAATTGGTGTGCCTCAGGGATTTGTATTGGGACCAGTGCTGTTTAATGTATTCATTAATGATTTGGAAAAGGGTGTTAAGAGTGAGGTGATCAAATTTGCAGACGACACCAAGTTATTCAAGGTAGTTAAAATGCGAGCACACTGTGAGGAACTGCAACGGGATCTAACAACACTGGGTGCCTGGGCATCTAAACGGCAAATGAAATTTAAATGTGGACAAGTGCAAAGTGATGCACGTAGGGAAAAATAATTCAAACTATGCATACACAATGCTGGGTACTAAGCTAGGAGTTACCACTCAGGAAAAGGATCTGGGGGTGGTTCTGGACAATGCAATGAAATCCACAGTGCAGTGCACAGCAGCAGTCAAAAAAGCAAACAGAATGTTAGGAATTATTCGGAAGGGGATAGAGAATAAAACTGAGGATGTCATAATGTCTCTATACAAATCAATGGTGCGATAGCACCTTGAATAGTGTGTGCAGTTCTGGTCGCCCCATCTCAAAAAAGACATAGCTGAACTGGAAAAGGTACAGAGAAGGGCAACAAAAATGATCAAGGGCATGGAATGCCTCCCATATGAGGAGAGGCTTGGTAGGTTGGGGCTCTTGTAATTTATTACAAGATTTGGTTTCCTCCGTGAATGTATCAGTTTTGAATGGAGTCATGCCGGGTGATAAGAATGGTGACTTTACCAACTTTTCTCATCTGGGTGGGAACACAATTTATTATATTATGGTCTCAGAAGGTCTTCTTCCCCATCTAGTGGATTTTGCTGTTCTGGATTATACAGAATCAGACCATTTTCCCTTGGTCACTTGGCTGTATAGCCAATATGGCACTAATAACAAGCAATGGGACAACAAGGGGAATTGGAGGATAAATTATGGGGCAGGGATGAGGAAGGTTAAGTGGACCCCACAGGTTGAGGAACTAATAGTGGGACTGTTACCTCCACACTTTCCATCTAGCTCGATGGGTGGGGTTTCAGCTGACCATGGTTTGGTGATTCAGGAATTTGAGGAATTGATTTCTCAGCTCCTCCCTCATTTGGTATCTACTCCTTCGCAGGGGCAGTCCCTAAGGAAACGGAGAAGTAGGGGTTGGTATGACAGGACCTGCAGGGAGACCAAAAAAGTCTTAAACCAGTAGTCCCATAGGGCAAAGGGCAACTGTGGTTTTTTCCATCAATTTTGTGAGGCCAGGAGGTATTATAAAAATTTAATAAGGTGGATGAAAAGGATCCATCACCTTGAGGCGTGGAAGGCCTTGGAATTAGCAGTGGATGAGGGGAATTTGAAACGGTTCTGGGCCCTAATCAGAGCTGCGTGGGCATCGGGCGGGTGTTTAGATGAAGTAGCCATTTCTCCTGAGAAATGGAAGGAGTATTACTCTGCCATTTTTGCTGACGCATCTGCAAGAATTGAACCTTTGAAACAATCGTGGGAATCCTTGGAGCCCTGGGAGCCAGTTACCGCAGGTGAAGTGGCTCAGTTGATTGTCCAACTTAAGCCTAACAAGGTCCCAGGAAATGATTTCATTCCTGCAGAACTTCTTAAATCTGAAGTGGAATGGTGGAGTCATACCTTGGCGACCTTGTTTACTGCCATAAATGAATCGGGTAAGGTTCCGCGAGCCTGGCTTAGGAGTGTAGTGGTCCCTGTTTTCAAAAAGGGTTGCCCTAGTGACCCTGAGAATTATCAGGCCATTAGCCTGCTCAGTATTATTGGAAAGAAGTACTCCAGGTACCTACGAACGAGAGTCCAAATGTAGATTACCCGGAATAATATTTTGGGCATCGAGCAGGCGAGTTTCAAAAAAGGCTCTTCTACAATAGACCATATTTGGGTATTGGATCAACTAATTTCCAAATATGTATGACTACGTCCGGGAGCTAGCCTGTATATTTGTTTTGTAGACCTGAAATCAGCCTTTGATTTAGTCTGTAGGAGGAAACTTTGGGTCAAGCTGATAAATTATAATTTTGACCTTAGACTTCTATATTTAATTCAGGCCTTACATACCAATACCTCTTTGCAGGTTAGACTAAATAGCCAGGGGGCTCTAACTCACAATATCAAGATAGAGAGGGGGGGTTAGGCAAGGCTGCATATTAGCTCCCATTTTGTTTAACCTCTACCTGAATGATATGTGGCGGGCCTTTGAAGATCTGAAGTTTCATCCAGTTGAGATTGGATCCAGGTTTTATCTGCCTTGCTCTATGCAGATGACACAGCTCTGATTGCTACAACCCAAATAGGATTAAGGAGAGTTATGAGTGCATTCAGTGCCTATTGCCAAAATGAGCAGCTTATTATCAATTATTCCAAGACCAAAGTTTTGGTTGTAGGCAAAAGGCAGGTTCAGCATAGATGGCACATGGATTATAACAGTATTGACCAAGTTAGTGGGTACAAGTATTTAGGGGTACATATTTCCGCTGTTCCTTCATGGAACATGCATTTCAAAGCAGCAAGGACCGTGGCTAGGGCCACAGGGATGGGAATAGCTAGCTTCTATCGGACTAAAGGCGGCCGCTTGTTTGGGCTGGCCCGGAAGCTGATCGAGGCAAAGCTGATCCCTCAGTTGATTTATGGAGTTCAAGTTTGGAGTGTGCTGTTTCTTGATAAGTTGGAAGTGGAATTAAATAGGATACTTAATTTAATTCTTCAAGTTCCTAAACGTATCCCAACTGTATTCCTCCGTGCGGAAACTGGGATCGGCCAGATTAAGGTGAAAGCAACATTAGCTATTCTTAAATATTGGTTGCGGCTTCATCTATTGGATTCAGGTTCCCTGGCTAATCGTGTCATATGTTCTTTGTAAGTCCTTGGCCAGTTAAAATTCAGGAAATTTTGGGTTCTTTGGACTTCTCTTGTGCATATATTCTCTTGTTATCTTATGAGAGGGCCTGGTGCAAACTCAAAACACGCATTTGTGACATCGAATTACAACTTCACCGAGAGAGCTCTGACACTCAAAGGGTATCACAACTGTACTCTCAACTTGTGATCCCTAGTGAAGGGGCCCATTATTTGGTTAACCCCAGATTGGGGATCTATAGGGTGGCTATGACTCTTTCTAGATTCAATGTATTTCCTATGGCCCTGACGGTTGGTAGGTTCAAGAGTATCCCACGCTCCGAGTGGCTTTGTCGGAACCTTTAAGGGGAGGTTGTTGAAAATATGGTTCATATTTTGTTTATATGTCCCTTATACCAAACCTGGAGATGCCTTTATATTGATCCCCACCTTAATTTTACTGGCCATTATAGGTTGAAGGAGAATTTTTGCTGAGTGATTCAGACCCTTTGATTTCTCTTGAGGTGGCTAAATTTCTAACCTGAGTGTTAAACCTCAAACGTTGTGAAACCTGAGTGTGTTTGATTGGGTACTCCTCAAGGATATCCACGGTCCAAGTGGATGTTATGTATTTTAATTGTTCTTAGTTGCTTACTTTAACTATTTAGTCAGCGCGTTTGTCTATTATATTCTGGGTCTTTGAGTGTTATTATTGTACAGTACCAGGACTAATAGTTTGGAATTGTTATTTTATTTTACCATATTATTACCACTGTCATATTATTAGAATGTTACGGTTTATATATGGGGTCTAATTTTATTTGGTTTTACTGTGGATTGATTATTTCGTTTACTTTTTTACTTTCTTACTTTTTGTTTTTTATTGTTTGCCTTTATAATGGCCAGTGGATATGTAATAAACATATTTAATTTGAGAGGAGATATGATAGAGGTCCCTAAAATCAGGAGTGGTGTGGAACTAATAAGCAAGGAGCAGTTATTTACCCTCTCAGCTAGTACTAGAACTAGGGAACACTCCATGAAGCTCATGGATGGCAAGTTTAAAACAAATAAAATATTTTTTCACTCAGTGTATAATTGGGTTGTGGAATCTACTCCCAGAGGCTGTGGTCAGGGCCAGTACTATAGCTGAGTTTAAAAGAGGTTTGGACAAGTTTCTGGAAGCTAGGTCTATTAGCAGCTATTAGCCCGACAGGATCAGAGAACATGACGGGAGCTGGGGGAAAACAACAGGGAATGGATCCCCCCATTGTGATCTGTTGGGTGCTTCTCCCAAGCCACCGTGATTGGCCACCGTCAGAGACAGGATGCTGGGTTAGATGGACCATTGGTCTGACCCAGTATGGCACTTCTTATGTTCTTATACAAGCTTTCAGACCTCACAGGGTCCTTTGTCAGGTGAGTCTGGAGTTAGAAACACTATGGGCCACTAGGAAAATGAATCATAAGGTGGAGCGTGATGCAAACATTCCTGTGCCATTGTGTGGCAGATCATGACTTGGCTCTCTTAGAATTTATCTGAAAATAGGTTTGCGTTACTTCATTGTGAGTGAAGATGAAAGTGAAGACCTGAGGAATAGAAATTGTGTGCATACATAAGCCAGATACTCAAATGTTGTGAACCAGCATAACTTGAAATCCAAGAGAGCGAAGGCTCTAGCCACATGTTTCCAAGTGCAGGGGGGAAAAGAGCAACATAGATCCCATAAAAGGGATGACAACAAGACTGTTATTATCAAGGGCATCCCTTTCAAATAAGATCTTAACCAATGGCACTGCCATGGTGTTCAAGACCCTCATTTTTCTATTCAAGCCAGCATTGCTGCTATTCTTTCATTGCTAAGATGGCTATGCAAATTATGTGGGATGTAAAAGCAAATACCTAGCAGTTACCATTTTGTCTTTTCATACAATGTACCAGAGGCACCGCAGTGAGAAATTAAATTGAAAACCATTCTATAGCAGGACTAATATCTCCAAAACTATTTGAGTGAAAGTTTGAATGAAAACAAAAATAAAAACTCCACAAAATGTTCCTGGATAGTATTTCAATCCCCTTTCCATTTGTTTTCTGCAAACATCCATACAAATGGTCTGCTTACAAGAACATTGATGGAAAGGGAATTTCACGTTCATGTGAATTCATTGACACAAAGGCTCATGCCAGAAGCATTTGCATCAACATATTGAAATCCTTTATTCTCCTTCTACCCACCCAGTCAGGAAGCAGAAAGAATGCCACATGACTTAGGCTACCAGACACACCAGGAATAACAAATAGTGAAGATGCACTTCACATGAATAGTTTACAGCTAATCCACAGGCTGAAAAATAAAAGCTTCCCAAACAATTAGAAATAATGAACATAACAAAAATATACTCTGAGGCTAAATCAGGAACAGGAAGATAGAGATCCAGGAAGTGTGCATACTCAGATTTAAATCCAGGAATGAGACACCAAGTAGGGCCATTTTTAAATGAGCACAGCTGGGGTGGGTGTCTGTGCGTTGAGTAGGATGGCACGGACTACCTACTCACATGGGGTGAGTGGGGAGGGATTCAATGGGCCAGGGATGACTATGCACCCCTACCCACTCAAGTTAACCTTTCCCTGCATGGAACAGTCTGGATTTTTCCTCAATGCTCCATGAGTGGCCGTGGGTAGATAGTGAGTGGGTCACGGGAGCACACACACACGCCATCTCCAGACAGGTGTGTAACAGAGTGAGCACAAACCCCACTGTTAGCAGATGCACAGCCTGAAAACAGAGAAAAAAAGAGAGCCTGCAGACAGGGCTATAATTACCCACAACTGTGGTTAGAGTGGGAAGCTTACAAAGAAGCAATTAAGAGATAGGCAGGGCCTGCAGTTTCCCTCCTGATCTAGGAGAATGAATCAGAAAAGAGGGAGGAGTTAAGAGGGCGTAAAACTAGATGGAGGAAGTCAGTTGCCAGAAGGAGCTGAACATGAAAGGAGCTGAGCTTGACCTCCAAACCAGACTGTCTGAGAAGACTCCTGACCAGCCTAACAAAGCTGTTTCACAAGCCTGGATCACCACAAAGTTGCTCCAATCTGGTGGAGAATGTGGGTAGCTCTAATGTTGGCCATCAAGCCATCCTACTGAAGGGAACTGAGGACCCCTGCAGTGTTGTGACCATAGAGTGGAGACTACACCCAGAAAAAGCAAGAATTACAGAAAACAGAGACAACAACTGGAGGACTGAACACAACACTAACAAAGACTTGGAGACAGTGAAGCACCTGCAGAAATTCCCTGAGTAAGGTGAGCCCAGGTGCCAGAACATGAGGACTACTAGAGCATTGGTCCCTTACCAGACAACAAACAAAATGGCTGACAGAGGAGCACTTCTAAGATGGCAGAACCCTATATGTTTGTGGGGCTTTATGGAACCAAAGTCACGCCAACATTTGTGGAGAAAGGCAGAGCTCCAACCAACTTGGAGACAAACGTTTGCCTTTGCAAAGACAAACATCATTGGAGGAAAGGTATTGGGGCTGTCCCAAATGGGGAGTCCTCAGATGCTGTTATAATTGTGACCATCAAGAGCATTTATGGAGAGCCTGCCCACAGGAGTGGAGAGGTCAGATATGTAAAGGGACTAGGTGTTAATCCAGAGAACGTTTTGGGACATTGATAAACAAGGAGGGATGTTGGGACTGTGGGGTTGTAGGACACCTGTCTAAAACCTGTCTAGAGGTATTGTCCTCTAAAAGAGGAGCAAAACTAAACGGAGAACCCCAAATGGGTCAGATAATGGGGAAACAGAAGGATGTAAGTTCCCTAAAATTAAAAACACACCAATTAAAAGATGTTGGCTTTGTAAAGCCATAGGACATTTACAGAGGGAATGCCCAAACCGATGTTTCCAGAAATTAAAGAAAAGAAAGGATACAGAAAGAGCAAAATAAGGAAGGTCACGGGAGGAAAAGTCCCCTGAGGTGAATAGGTTTCAAGAAAATCACACAGAAATTGATGGGTGAAAGGCTAAGGAGACAAAGAATGTGAAAATTCAAACAGACTTAACCTTTAAACAGCCTGATGAAAGGGTTAAAGACCTAGTGAATGTAGAAATCCAAATGGACTTAACTCTCAGGCACATTTATTTATTTTATTTATTTATTTAATATATTTATATCCTGCCCCTCCTGCAAGCAGCTCGGGGCGGTTAACGAATTTCAATTAAAATAATTTTTAAAATATTAAAACAATCATAAAAATCTTACAAGAACAGGGTGGACAGAAATTTACAAAAAATAATAAGGAAGGGTAGGGTGATAAAAACCCATTAACCCACCCTCCCAAAAGACCTGGGCGAACAGCCAGGTTTTACAAACTCGCTGGAGCGTTAAAAGGCTCGGGGCCAGGTGAGCTTCCTCTGGGAGGGAATTCCAAAGGCGCAGCCCGGCCACCGAGAATGCCCTCTCCATTGTGGCCCCCTGCTTAACACGGGGGACCTCCAAGAAGGCACCCCCGACAGATTGAAGGAGCCACTCTGGGGCGCAGAGGGCAAGGCGATCCCTGAGGTATGAGGGGCCGAGACCATGAAGGGCCTTATAAATCAACATCAACACTTTGAACCTGGCTCGGCACACTATTAGCAGCCAGTGCAGAACCCGGAGCACAGGTGTTATGTGGTCCTGGCGACCCGTCCCCAAAAGGAGGTGGGCCGCCACTTTCTGCACTAGCTGCAGCCTCCGAACCAGGAACAAGGGCAGCCCCACGTAGAGCGCATTGCAGTAGTCCAGCCTCGAGGTGACGAAGGGATGGACGAGGGAGGCCAGGTCCAGTCCAGAGACGTACGGACACAACCTCCGCACCAGATACAGCTGGCGGAAGGCAGCCTTCGCCACCCCCTCTACCTGCTGCTCCAGGCGGAGATCCACATCCAGCACCACATAGATGAGATGGGTCAGGGGCCGGAAAGCTAAATAATGATTGTGGATAAAATGACTAAAGAAATACATACATTAATAGAAGAAAAGGTGAAATTGGCCAAAGAAATTCAGCAACTTGTAGAGAAAAAAGTTGAATTGAAAAGCTAGTGTGAAGCTTTCCAAAAAGAATTAACACAGCAGAAGACTCTACAGCCTGAGGAGAAAGACAAAATACAAAAAAATAATAAGGGGAAAGGAAAAAAAGAAGCGAAGGAGTCTAATAAGAATATGTAAAATTTATTATTTATTATTTATTTAGTAAATTTATACCCCGCCCCTCCTGGGAGAATGAACTGGAATGAGACTATGGGCTAGAGCTCAAGAACCGTGGCCTAAATAAGTCAATAGGGTGCCGGGGGGTGGAAAAGGAATGGGAACACCCCACTCCTACACAAATAGAAGTCCATCAGGCAGGGTGTAAGGTGAAAGAGCCAGCCACCAGGGGGATATGAGCCATAAAGGCTCTAAGGTTTACTTTATTGTTAAAATAAGGCCTGGGAAGGCCTAAGGAGCCACAAAGACTCTTTACCCATGTAAAATTGGTACGGATGGGAGGCGATAGAGCTGGTACCCCAAAAGGAACCTATGGCTAACTAAAGAGCCATGAAGGCTCAGAGTAGTGTGAATTTTACCATCAAGCAATTCCATTAATAATGAAGTAAGTTTAAATGTGGAAAAGAAAAAATGCGTAAGTCTGGAAGCCTACAGGCTGAAGGTAGCCTTAACATAGTGAAATTAATTGGTGAAAAACAATGGAGTAAACAGTGACCCTCAAGCCCCAGGAACTTGTTGGGGCTGCCGACAAGCTGGTCTAACCAGCAATATGATAATATATAGAGACTTGGATAGCAAAAGATTGTACGGGATTAGACTCCCCAAGAAGAAAAAGAGAATTGGTGGGTCTGCCATCAAGCTGTCCTGACCAATGATATGATGTATATATGTATGTAATAAAGAGTAGCAGGGTGTGAGGCAATTGAGCCAGCTACCAGACTAGGCAAGGGCTGGGTGGAGGATTAATCTCCAGACCCATTGGTAAAAACGGAAAGGATTGTGTGCTGAAGGAAGCTCTGGATGATAAAAAGACAAGAAGCATATTAAAACCCGGTGGCACAGCCCAGCTGTGAGGGGCAATGGGAGGCCGGATAGGACGTTAAAGCCCAGTTTTGAAGTATTAGACCTCGAGAGGATATTGGAAATATCTCTAGTGGGAAAAGAAGTTATGTAGTGTTACAAAACTCTGTGATGTGAACTCTGCCCTATATGCTGTTTGTCAGCCGGGTTTTACCTGAAGTAACCCCGTCTTACGGAGGAGGTATGTGGCAGAGTAGAGCCACAGTGGACTGATGTGCCCTAAAGGGAAGCCAAAATGACCACTGGCCACATACAAAATGACCAATAACTAGAAGTGATTGGGGCGTGGCTACAAAAAGAAAGCAGCAAAGCAGGAAAGGGGTCAGTTGTGTCTGGGCTGCTGATGGAGAAACTAGGCTGTGAGCTCCTCTGAAAGGACTAATCAGAGGGAAGTAGCTTGGACTGGCCTGAGAGACTAATAAAGAAAAGTATTGCCCTTGTGTGAATAGACATTGTGAGGATTTTGTGATAAGACTATGGAATGTGGCTAGGGGCTTTGGAAGCCAGAGATTGGTAACTGCCGATGGGGCCAGACTACCCAGGAAGGAAGAGGAGATGTGTACCCTGCTACTGAGGAAGCCGACGAGTTGTGTACCTGGCAGCAGATAGCACTGAGACTGTATCGTCTGAGAATAAAGATTTTGAGATTATTCCCTGCAGAAGGGTTAATTCTGAGAGCCTGATCCTGCATGCACTCACTCACAGACATCATCAAGCTGCTACAGGGTGTTTGGATGTGTGTCAGATGGGTGGACCTGTGAAACAGCCAATATGCTGAAACTGCCCCTTGCTATGTAGCTCTGCTGGAATAAGCTCTGAGGGGGCAATGTCATTCTTAAGAAAGAATATCATGTAGTGCCTCTGAGGCACCTGCACCTCAACTCTTGCCAGAAATGTCTGCCTGGGGGGCATGTCCATGCAGCTCCCTCAGGAGCAAGAGAAACTAAGCCACCATTTCTGCCCTTACTACCACTGCAGGGCTAGAGGAGCAGGGACAGTGTGCCCTGAGCCACTGTTGCTGCTGTCCAAATCCACTAGACCACCTGGCAACTGCAGTTTTGATGTGAGGTGGGGAGGTCGACGGAGGCTATGCTGCCCTGTTCCTAGGATCAGGGAAAAGCGAATGATCATGTAATCTTGTGGCTCTCAGTAGTATGAAAATGTTGGAATGCAGCTCTTGAGATTGGGAACTTTGCCCACTCATGCCACTGAGCAGGGTGCTCAGATGCCTCAAATTCAAGTAAATTGCCTGGTCATTCCATGGGTGAATTACTCATTTTAGAGGTGGAAAGAAGCCTTCTTTTTCAAGGTTGATTAACAAGAAGATTCTTTGATCTTGCTGTTATGACATCCGTTCACACACAGCAATTGCCAGGCAATGACTGAAAGTGACCGCCTGAGCAGGGAGCCTCATGAGTAAGCGGTTCAGAAAAGTAGAGAGCATCTTCTTGAAGTTGTGAGCTAAAAGACAGCCGGTCCACATTCCAGCAAGGACTCACAATCTGAAGTTTTTAGACTTTTTTCACTCAAGTTCCAAAATGTCCCAGGTAGGGGTGGGAGATCCGATATTGCCGGTATTTGGGTGTATTGGCTTAATCCAATAAATCCAATATTTACCTGTATCGGCATACCAGATTTTTAACATTGGCCATGGTACCGGATATTTTTACATTGTGGCCATTGAAGTCAATAGCCGCAATGTAAACAATCCGGTACCGTGGCCAATGTTAAAAATCCGGTATGCCGATACCGGTAAATCCAGTACCTGGGAAATCTGATACCGGTACATCCGGTATCCTCCCTGGTGTCCCACCCCTAGTCCCAGGTGATGAAATCCAACCATCTCTGTTAGAATTTAGATCTTCCCTCACCCACCAAAGATGGAGAGTCCCTATTCTCCTGGGTCTGTAAGAAAGGTGCAAGCTATCCATTTCTTATTTCTACTTGAATTGCGTGCTGATCCTACGATGGCCAGGATGAAGTCAAAGCCACAGCTGAGACCACTTCTGTTATTTTCCTTATAAAGGTTTGAAATTTTTACTAGCAAGAGAGCATATTTTTAAAACAGTGGCCTTACTCAGAGCTGTTGCATAGTAAGACAGAGAGGTAACCATGAAAGACGACCACCAAAAGAATAGAACAAGCAAGCGGTTGCCACCTTTCAGTCCATTCTGAGGAGGAACATTTAATGCATTATATTGGTAAATGAAGATGCAGTGGTATTAAACTATTTCATCTTTTTTAGGGACAAGACTTCTTTTTCTCCCCGTTATCCTCTATGTGATATTTCGTAACTGATGTAGCTGTGGTCAAAGCACCATTGTGAGGGTGCTATATCTAGATCCTCAGGAAGGCAATCTGGTGCTTTATTTTTAAACTATGGATCCAGTCACATGGCCCCTTAATGTAATGGCTTTCAAATCAACACTCTTCTGCTATCAAATTTCAGAAAACCCAGTGCACATCCACTGAGTAGGGCAGAGCCAAAGACCTCTTTTGAAGTTGATTTGGAATTTTAGAAAGATTACACCCTTTGAAGCAAGATCAGAAAATCCAGTGCACATCCACTGAGTACGTTGTATTGTTTTGCAAATCTTGATAGGTGTTTTTGTGGAGCTCTCTGATTTACATCAGCTGATGATCTGAACTTAAGTGATATCACTACTGGGTAAAGTCATGAATATGAGAGAATAAGAATGAGAGTAAGATTGGAATGTTTCACAGAATAAAGAAAAATAAAAAACCACAGGACCTGCCAATAGTCTTCAATTCCCTGTAACCTGAAAATCTGCCAATTATAGCCTTGATGCAAAGTTGAAGCCCCTTGAAAACTGGATGATGAGGAGAGATCCAGAGTTGACAGATTAAGTAATTACTACATCTGCAGAGCAAAGCTTGGCTTCATCACCAAAGCATTATTGCCAAATTACATTTCCAATTCTGAGGGATTGCTGTCTTTAGGAGCCTCAGGAAATGCAGTCTGTGAAACCACTACAGCACTGGCAGGATCAGAGATGCTGCGTTGTATCATCAGGAGTAGAACAGGGAGAAAGCTTGACATGAATATACCAGTCCATGAAAGGGTGATGTCTATCTGTCATGTTTAGAGATTGGACTTCAGAGAGCAAAAGGTTCCCGCTTTTTTGTTGTCCTGAGTCTAGATAAAACAGAAAGCAACAAAGGTGATCAGAGGCAGTCATAGAATCAGAGGAAAGAAGGGACCTCATCCACACAACATGCCACCAAATTCCACTTTGCTGCACCATACAAAATCCATAACCAGGATTAGATGCAGCCCTCAGTGATGCCCTAATCCAACTCAGATTTGGGTCAGATGCCACATGCCAGAAATAATCAGCCCACTTTGTGGTTTGTCATCATGCTTTGATATTATTATGCTGCTTCCAGCCAATGGTTCAAGACTACAGTGAAAAATTTGCTGGCCTGTGGGAAGGCTAGAACTAGGACAACTGTACCCCTACCTCTCTGACGAGGATCCCCTTATCATTGACAAATTTCTGCTGGGGGTGGGCATGGGGAGTAGATCTTCCCTGGATGGGCAAAGCGACTTCAAACAATCCATGGGCTGTAGGAATGGGCCCAGGTACCAGGACAAGGAAAGCTACTCCCTGTCCTGACGATCCAAAGAACATCCAATTTTGATGTAAAAACTCCAAGTGACGTTACCACATTCCTTACACACTTATACTTAAGGGCATTTGTACCAATGAGTAGGATGAAGAGGGATGTTTTCTTTAAAGAGAGTTTTTGCGAGTCATTCCAGTGGATGATTCCACGTCTTCAGTGTCATGCTTTAAAAGTGTTTTAAATTTCCTAGCCTCAGATTCCAACCACTGCTTCTAAAAAAACCAAACTGTAGTGAGAGATTTTCTCTGTGTAGATGTTTAAAAGTCATGAATATGTCCCATTTAAATCCCCTTTACTCAGACAAATAAATGGATAAACTTCAAAACCTTTAGTCATTCTCAAGCACATTTCTAATTTATCAACATCCTTTCTTAACACCAGAGCTGGGCCAATTTATGAGCAGTGGAGTTTCATCAGTACCATATACAGAAGTAAAATCTTCTTCCTACGGCTACTCAGCATTCCCATTCATACTTCCAAAGATCACTTTAAACTTCTACCCACAGCCAGTGGTGTGGGGCAGAAAAATTTCTGGAAAATATTCCACTGTATTTTTCTGGAAGATTTTCCAGTTCTAAAAATGCATTGTTTTAAAAAAAATAATTAGTAATGTAGAGATTGGATACCAATACCAGTCAAATTGGGCAGTTTCAAAATTGTAATTAACTTTTTTCAGGTGACTATCCTATTCCTAGGAAGCATACATTATTTTATTATATATATACATATATATCATAGAGATTGGGCTCTACCTCAGTCGACTCACTCTCATCCAGTCCCGCCAGCAGCCAGGCAACAGGTAAGTACCGAGACTGCAGGATCTGGGTCAGATGAAAAGGAGAGGTAGAGCTGGGTGTTATCAATATACTGAGGACACTTCAGTCCAGACGATCTTGCCCAGCTATATATATAAAAAAGTTCAATGCGTATATGAAGCTGCTAGGCAAGATCATTCAGAGATATATATAGTGCTTTTCGATGAGCACCTTCCCACCCACCTCCCACCCATTATATATGTTGCAGGGCACCCATAGGGCACCACTACAGCCCTTCAACTTGTATAGTGGGTGGGTAGTGCGTGGGGAGTGCTTGTCTAAAAGCACACATATATAATATAATATATGCTTCCTAATCACAACAAACATATCTAGTGAAAAGGATGATGAAGCATGATAAGTTGCCCATAGACTTGTTGCAAGTAGAACCATCCTTTAGTGAAAGAGAACATGTCTCAAGCACTTCTGAATCAGGTTTGCCTCGATCTGAACTGAAACTAAGAAGCAGTGTAAGTGCTAGACAGTGACAGTGAAACTGAAGGTGCCTTCAGTGGAAAGTTAAAACTCTATTAAAGTAGATCAGTGGACAACAGTGGCATATCGTGCACAGCTCTTTGGGTGTGCTGCAGTGGTAATGCTTTTCAGTGCCTTATTTTATTTTATTTTTAAATTTAAACAATGTAAGGGAAGTGTATGCCATTGAGCTGTCATGTCCTAAAATATTTACAATTACAATAAAAATAATTTCCAAGTAAAGCTTTGACTTTGTTTGGATATAACGTTTAAACCACATTAAGTGCATGTTAATGAATTTTTTTCCTAATTAAATATTTCAGTTCAATTACTTTTGACTATTGGAAAAACTTTTGAGATATTTATCCAGAATTTAAAATTAACATGGCATACCTTTTTGAGTTTTGTTTACTAAAAATAAGTAAAATAAACATGATAAATCAGATCTCAATTGATTTAGGGCTATGGGAAATTTTCCAGAAAATATTCCAATTCAAAGTTTTCTGGAAAACCCACATCACTGTACACAGCACTGTGCTAGGATATCACATCCAGATGGTTATCTATTCTGACCCCTAGGTCCTTTCCAAAGGGTCTGCTATTCACATTCTGCAAGCATGGTGTACAGTCTTACACAAGAGGAACGGTAAACATACCTGATGGGAAAAGAAAGGCAGGTTTCTTGAAATCAGTGGTGGGATAAAGAAATAGAATGGAGTCATTTCTTGACGTCGCCTTTAAACATTTTTGGTTTTCAGTTTGTTTCCATTACTTGTATAAACTAGGAGCATGATACTCCACTTGTTTCATATCAATGCTTGACATTAGTATCAACACAAGTCCCTTTTGAGAGAATGGGATTCACATTGATGCTAAGGGTTAGTGCAAGGGTAAATAATTGGTGGATAGTACTATTGTTGCATGATATAAAACACCAGGAGTGGGCAAAGCTCCCAAACCCAAGAGCTGGCTACCAAAATCATCATATGGCCAAAAGCCATAAGGTACACAGATAGATACATGCATGCACTAAGCACTTCTGCACTGGAGCCAGTGCTCTGTGGTCCTGACTGCTGAGATTCTGAGGTGCAGATGTGAATCAGCTGTAGAGACTCGGGTGCATTTGAATAAAGACACAAGTCCAATAAGGCGGCACAGGACCAGCCCTGGCCAAAAGTCACACTTGAACTGCCCAAGAGCTGCACACGGCTCCCAAGTCACAGTTTTCCCAGCCCAGTGTAAAAAAAGACCCCAAAAACCCCAATAAGGGTGAAATTGGGGTTGTAGTTCCTGTGTCTGAATAATTTTTTAAAAAATGATCTAATATTAATTAACACAGAGGATAGGAGGATCTTTTGTTATGTTCTGGGGCATCTTTCATCATGCACAACCAGAGCAGCTGCACACAGCCCTGCAACTCCCTACTAGTGCCTCTGTGTACGATACATAGCAACTTTTTGTCTTGAGTGTCTCTGAAAAGAGGAAGGAAAGTTTTTGATTTTCTCTTTGCAACCTGTGTATTTACATTATGAATTAGCTATTTTGATGGGAGACATTGATATTTTTCTGCAGCACCAAAAAATATACTTCCATGTACCAGTATAACCAAATGGCTGGTCAGTTTGCTAGCTCCCTCTCTGATTGAGAGGTAGGGCTGAGAAAGAAGAGTTTATTTTGGATAAACTCTTAGAACTTCCTCCGAGAGAGTCACGTGAGACGTTAATCCCACAGCAAAGAACACATATGATATTACTCTGATAAAAAGGTACTGTGAGCAAGTGGGGGCACTAGGTTTTGTTGAGTTTTTTTATTATTAATTATTATTATTATTATTATTATTATGTTTAAAAATTCCTCTCTCAGGTTTAATCTTAGAATAGAAGTTCTCAAACATTTTGCCTGGGTGATCCTATTTTGAGACAGTGAGCCCATACAGCAAAGACAAGCAAAGCATCAGCTGTGATTGCAATCCCATCAGCAGAGGGCATGACCTCACTGGGGGTCATGACCCATAAAGCTTGCAAACCTCTTCCAAATTCTGACAGCACAAATTCTCTTCTTGCCAGTAACTTTTTCATGGTCCTTGAAGGATAAGACAAAGCATTTCTTTGATCTGTAGATCTCTTGCACACTGTCTGGCAACTGGCACACTATTTGGAAACTGGCCACACCAGGGATGAGAAACCTCTGGCCCATTGGCAAAATGTAGCCTATGGCTTTTTTTTTCATTTGGCCCCTTTCCAATTTCTGGATCTGGCCCATGAATCCAGTCCCTACCATCAAGCACTGAGAAAAAGTAAGCTATGGGAAAGGGAGTGGAGATGGAGGGCATGCACTCAAGGATAAGAGATGAATCCATAGCATAGATCCATTATCTTGACCTTCCTCCATCTTGAACACATTAATAGGGGTGTGCATGTCATTTTCGTTATTACAACAGCAGTAATGAAAATTGTAGTTTTCGTTATTGCAAGAACGAAAATGACAACCGAGAATAACGCTAACGAAAATTACAGTGTCATTATCGTTGCCATTATTAGTGCTGTGGCAGTTGGGTTTTGGAGGGGAAATGTGGAGAGGGGAGGAGGGAGCAGACATCTCAGAGCCCTAAACCGGGTTGAACTCTTGAACTGTGCCTGTGTTGGGAGGGGTGAGCAACTCAGCAGTATCTGATGGATGTATCGCTGGCCAATGAGCAGGGCAAACAGGCCCCAGCAGTCTCATGGCACTCTGTGATTGCTCAATGCCTGCTGCCTCCCACAACCAATCAGGCTCTGAGGGAGGTCACTGCAACCCTTTATAATGGGAGGGGCAGGCTTTTTCTCTCTGTTCTTCTGTGAGAGCTCTGCTTGTCAGGTTGTGTTTCCAGAACTGTGGTGCTTGCACACAAAAAATCCTCCCAAGCTCTCATTGTATTATCAATACCTTTCCTTCCTCATACCCTATGTTTTACTTTCTCCCTTTCCCTGTCCCTTCTCCCCCCTGCGCATTATATATAGATAGGTAGTATAGATTAAATATAGATATATATTATAGACATATAGATTAGAATATATAGATTAGATATATACATTAGAAATATATTATAAACATATATAAATATATATATACACATACACACACACACATACACACATAGATTAGAATAGTTATATAGATTAGATATATACATTAGAAATATATTATAGACATATAGATTAGATTAGAATAGTTGTATAGATAATTGATTAGATAGTTTTCCTTTCCCCTGCCTCCCTTAAATTTAGATAGGTATTAGTTGCACACGGGAATCAATAACGATAACGATACCAAAAATAAAATCTTCATTTAAAACGGTACCGATAACAATACCGACAACAATGACATTGCCATTAATGTCATTAGGAAAATGACATTTTTAAATAACAAAAACGACATGGGGGCCTGGTGCAGACCCCTAGAACACAACCCTAAGTACTCCTGCCCCCAACTCCTATTCAACCCGCAGAGCTTGTATTAACTTTCAAGAGAGGAAAAACGTTCTCCACCCCTGCTACCCTCCCTTTGGCCATTTTTAAATGGGACACTCCCACGCATGGAGGAATGGTGTGCGCGTCCGCAACCGATGCCACCTTCACCACACCACCCCCACTCACGGAGCAATCAGCAAAAAGGTGGGTTGCTCCATGCTTGGAGGTGGGTGTGTACCAGTCTGTGCCCTCCCCCTATGCACAGCGCCTGCAGCGGCGCTCCACCGGCCGCACATGGTCCACCCCCACCCCCAGTGGCAGTCCTTTAAAGATGGCCTTTGTATAGCTGCTAACAAAAGATTGGTGGTTCATGCCCACCCAAGGATCAGTCTGCTTCTTTCACCATTGCCACTGAGTATAGGATAAGAAGCAATTGGTTAAAATTACAGGAAAGTAGGCATGGGTTAAACATTAGGGAAACATCCTCACTGTTAGAAGAGTTCAACAGTGAATAAGCTACCATGGAGGAATCTCCTATCCTGTTTTTTTTTTTAAAAGAATGGGCAGGTACAGAGTCATTTTAGGAATAGGATGTCCCATCTCAGGGGAGGGAGTTGGACTAGATGATCCCTGATGTTCCTTGAAATTCGTTCAAGTCTAGGATTATTTTATTTTTTTAAAAGGTCAATTGAGACTACTGCTCCCTCAATTGTCCCTACCCCTTCTCCCATGCTGCCCCCTATGTCCCAAACTCCCTCACTAAGCACATGTGCTCTGCTCACCCTCTCACTGTGGGTGATTTCAGACGTGACGAATCCAAGATTCACCACGCCTGAACCACATTCAAACGCGGTCCGTGTTTGACTGTGGTGAACATCTGTTTGCTACCCGCCAGATGCTCACCACAGTCAAACACGGGCCGCGTTTGCATTCACCACACTTCTGGACCAGAGGACGCGAGTGGGGCCAGAAGTGTGGTGAATGGCCACCACAGCAGGAGTGACTGAATCATCGTGTCTGTTCACTTACCCCTGCCGGTGGTGGAATCCATTCCCCCCCCCCCGACGGCGGTGGCGAGTGCGACCGGATTCGCCGCTCTCGCTGCCCGTCCGGCGGGGGGAGGGCCGGTGCGGAATGCAGGGGGTGAGCCCTGTCTCTTATACACATCTAGATGTGTATAAGAGACAGATTTACCACGGGCTGTGGTTCACCGGTCCCCACAGTCCGGGGCGAAGGGGGGGGGAAACGTCTGTTGGCACACCCCTTCACCCCAGGCCATGGTCCGAACCACCACACGGCCCATGGTGAATGGGGCCCGCTGTAACGTCTGAAATCACCCTGTCTTTAAATCCCTCCTAAAAACCAAACTCTTAGGTCAGACTTTCCCTAGCTCTTCATCCCCAGAGACTGGTCACTGATGCTCCCTTTATTGCCCTGTCATTCAGGGTCTCCTTCTCCCCTGTAAGTAAACTAAGCATGTGCACCTGCAACATCCCGGTGTCTCCCTTTGTTCCCTTCTCCTATGTCTCCCCTCCCTTGTCTCTCCAAGACTTCCTCAGGGCAGGAACCTGTCTCTAATTAATGATTGTACAATACTAGGCACAATGCTTGTGCTATATAAATACTTACCTGTCTGTAATTACTGACTGTACAGTGACAGGTACATCATTGGCACTATATAATAAAATTATTATTATTTATTTTATTATTATTAATAATAGCAGCAGTCTTCTGAAAGGTTTTGAGACACAGGTACCAGGACATATGATTGGTTCTCTTGTTCATGAGAAAGACAGAACAAAAGATAGGAAGTACAATCCCTTGGACTCCATGAAATATGGCACTTATTTGGGTATTAAAAACTGCGTCTGGTCTTGGTACACATTTATCTGTGTGAGAGGAAAAGTTTTGTGACACCTTAATGAAGTCTCGAGCTCTGGAAGTCTCCTGTATAGAGAGGTTCTACTTTTAAGAAACTACCTTAATTTTTAGGAAATACCATTCTTGCTCAAAGGGTGGGTTTGCTAAGTTTTTGAAGAACTGATTGAGTCATGTGAAGTTTCCCATGTTCTAGCAGATGTGTCAGCTGGTATACCATTTGAGTGATTCCTGATGTCTGAGCTTAAATGAAAGTTGGTTTCTTTTGTCTTTGACTTTGCACTGAGGGCAAAGTTGGAGGATACCTACCCTTTTAGATCCTTTGTCATCAGAACTACATCTGGCAGTATGGCATGAAATGCTTGGATTTCTGGTATTTTGGCTGATCTAGCAAATGTTTTCCTCTCCTTACACTAGCATTTAAACTTTTGCCAAGTGACCGAATGAAACATCCATTAATTTTCCTCCAGACAGCAGCATTGGGTGAAAACAAGAGAGAGACGGGGTGAGCTGGGGCCACCACAGGGTGTGCTACTGCAGCCTCTACTCTTTGGGTCACTGAGGAGCACAGTTACACATGAGCAGTCCCCTACCCTGATAATCTGGGCATGTGGACTGCCATCACAGTTCATGCCACAGGGCAGCCAAGGAGCCATACATATGGGACAGGCCTCCCAGATTCCTACTGCCCAACAAGATTGGGCCCCCAAGAAGAGCGGACCACAAAAAGTTAATGGGGGCGGGGGGGGGGAGGTCCAGAGGTGTGCCCTCACCCAACACAGGTGTGCATGCCAAACAACAGGTCAGGACTCTCCTGCAGCTCCTCCCCCCGCCCATCAGCTTTTTGGTAGCTGGCGTGAGCACAATCCTCCAAGCCTGATCATTAGACCTCACCTCATGGGAGGGTGACCATTAGCCTCATTTAGTCTGGGTGGCCAGGCCTTCGCCCAGGCTACATCACTCACCGTCTCCAGCCCAGGCGTACCATAGCAGCCGGCTGCCTGCCCCGAAGTGGACGTGAATGATCATCTGGTAGCAATGTAACTAATGAGCAGGTGATTCCCTGCCTACTGTTTTATTTGTTTTCACCCATTCTGTTAATCACTCTATCCAAAAAGAGACCTTCTTCAGGGGAGAATGAACCTGTTGCGTCGTGGCTTCTTTTTGAAAGGCTGACGTCTTGCTTCCTTCCTATGTTCTGGCTGACATGCCGAGGACATTATTTGTTGATGGTTATCATCAGTGCATACTTCTTTCGTTGAGCATGGGTTTCTCAAGGTATCCTGGATTGGTCTCAGCTTCATTACTCCAAGCTGGCCTCCATAGTTCGGACTCTTTTTGCGGAGAGTGTTCCTTCATAACTCTGTTCTTCAGAACAGAGTAGTTAATTCATCTTCAGAGGAAACATTTGTTTATGGAGGCCCTGGGTACAACACTGTGAAAAGGGAAAGGAGAGCCTGCCATGTTTTCATAGGTGTCTGCCCCATATCTGCAAGTCTGTACAGAACACCATTATTTCCACAGAAACTAATGAAGCTCTCCTGGCACTAAAGACTAATGTCCCCATGAAGCAGCCAGAGGACTGCATTATACATTCATGACTCACTTTTACTGATGTTCTCAGGTAGAGGCTCTCTCTTTAGAGTGAATATGATCTTCCGGCATCTTTCTTTACCAATGGCTTTTTTGGTCCGAGTAGTGTCCCCTTACAGGTGATGTATGAAATCAGATGAGGTTAACCAGTTTTTTTTCCCCCAGTTAAAGCCAGACTCTGGAAGGTTTGTCTGACAGAGTTTTGTCCACAGGCAGAGCATGCATTAAGATGACAAGGAAGGGATGGATGTGAAGTCTCTCTCTTCAAAGAGTCATTATCAGTGCCACGAGGACATGTGGTAACTAGGCATAGTTCTCAGTGCACACTCCTCATTGCCTGTGCCCCAGGGGATTCCTATGTCCCTGGCTTTTCTCATCCTGTCCTTCACTTGCATGGCTGCAGCTCCTCTGATTGCTGGGAGCTGAGGTGGCCAAAAGAGCTGGCAGAATCTGTATCGACTGCTGAAAAATGTGGGAGGGGAGGTACAGGGTGAAGGAAGAAACTGGGAGTGAATATCAGGAGATGGATCACGCCATACATGCCTTTTGTACTTTTCTCAAGACATTTTATGCCAGCCATTGTCAGCGACAGGATAACATGTCTGACCCAATATAGCAGCTCTTAGATGCTTGGAAGTAAGGAGGACTTGGAGGCTGCAATGAGGTGGCTCAAGGCAAAGTCTGCAGCCTGAACTGCCAGAAGTTTGATCATAGTAAAGCACTAATAGTTCCTGTTGTCTAACCAGGTTGCAGGGTAATCCCCAAAAGGAACTGCTCATTTCTGCATCAAGGAAAAATTCCTCTTAGGTAAGGGAAGGTCTTACTAATTATTATTTTTAATCAATAGGTTCTCTGAAAAATCTATAATCACTCCAAGCTGCATCAGACCTGTCAGCCACTGCTTCACGCCTGTCTTTGCTGTTCCAAGTTTTTAATGTATCTCCTGCAGATTCTTTGCTACAGGTCATGCCTGTGGCTTAGAAGGTGCAAGACACAGAAAGAAACAGCTGACACCAATGCAGCTCTGAGTCCCAAGGAGATTTTATGGAGCATAACCCCCAACAATGAATGATTTGGTTATTTTGGAAAGGACATTCCCTCATGCCAGGATGGCTCTGGCAAAGTACACTGTAGTTTCTTGCTCCACTATGTTTAATTTATTTAAATTTCTATCCCACTCTATCCCAAAGTCTCAGGGTGGGTTACAATACATATTTGAAATATGCACATAGATAAAACCAATTAAAATCCCCTATCTTGCCTCCTCAAACCCTATCCTGCCTGCCAAATAGAAAAGTCTTACGTTGCCTCTGGAAGAACAGCAAGCAGGCTTGGGCTTAGATTGTAATCCACCCTGAGCCTCTATGGGAAGGGTGGCATATAAAATTGAATAAATAATAAAATAGATGAACCACCATGGGTAATGGAGTTCCATAATTGTGAGTCAGCTACCAAGGATGACTCCTCAGTTCCCTTACTGTACAAAACTGATGAAGATGTAACATGCACTAATAGAGGTGATTGGCTGAGAGCTAACAGGTACCTCAAGAGCAGCAAGACTTGATATCAAGTATAATTGACAGACTTAGTTTTGCCTCATAAAGCTATGAAGGCTCTGAACACTCTTTTAGGGCAGAGGAGTCCAAACTATTGGTCACAACCTACTGAACATCTGCAGTCCGGCAAGTCACACTCAAAATCTTTGCTGTTGAAGGTAGGATAATAATAGAAATGGTGGGGCTTTTCTGATTTACTGCACGTTGCTCCAACCAATGCTTTTCCTAGTTAAAACCTGCTTGGAGTCAGGAATCACACATGCACGTTGAGGAGGTATGCGTGGAGGTAGTGGGCCAGGTAAAGAATCTGGGTGTCATTTTTGGATATGCTCTTTCCATGAAAACTCTGGTATTGGACAGGATTCAAAGATTCTTTTTCCAGCTGCTCAATTTTCAGGGCAGGGCATGCAGGAAGTTTTATAAAAACAAAATAAATATTATTATATGCAGAAGTGCTGAATTCCATTCCAGTGTTCTCCATTCCAGCGTTCATCCACTACAGGTAGTCAAGGGAAGCTAGTATCAACATAATCTATATCATATTCCCCAAAGACCAGTCAGGTTTGTAAAACTGACCAGTTTCTCTGATATAACCAGAGTAAGTCACCCCTGACTCTTCTAATCAGCAATCTAAACTATTTCTCAGCAGCATGTCTTAATCAATCATATCCACACACTGAGCTTCTTTCTGGGTTTTTGAGATAGGTAGTTTTTCATATGACGAACTTAAAGGCCTTTGCAAAATACTGGCTAGATGTTGTCCCACAGAAGGTTTTAAAATGCAAAGATAAGCTGATCTGGCCAAAAGTACTGCAACAGAAACTTGTGCAGCAAGGCAACATAGCATCACTATAGAGTTTCCACAGCTTCCTTCTTTACGTCTTCTGAAATTATTGTTTGCTTTCCCCTTTCTTAGTTTCCCTTTATTTAAAACAAGGAATCAGAAAGAGAAATGAAGTGGATGAAAGCAGTGAAAGCATGGAAAAAAGGATATCTGTTTTGGAAGGTGTGTTCAATTTCTGCTTTCCTCATTATCAGTAATGCAGCTTAGAGAAATGATATAAGGAGACAGGCTACAAACACCCTAAATTTTCTCAGAAAGCTGACATTTTCAGCTTCTCCAATATTCTTCAATGGTGTTCTCCTTTGTATTGATTGAGTTTGCAATAGCAACAGTGTTGGAGCCAACATTCACAGCAGAGATCTTAGATTAATATCTACAAGGAAGCAACCTGTTTTTGTCACTTAAGGTGTACATACATACTGTGGGCCAGGACCAGATATGGGGTCGTGCCATCTGTGTCTTGAGTCACAACCCAATAAGATATACTCTGGATCTTCTTGTTGCTGTCTGGAGCCGCAAGATTATACTTGCGTCTCAAAATGGGGCCAACAAGCAAATTTTGGGAACTGCTGTATTAGTGTGTATTCTCCAGATCCACCACAGTATAAAAAAGTAGTGTCCAATGTTAGGGAACAATGAAAAACACAAGATGCGTTTGAAATTTTCCTTTTTGCCAAACCACCATCAGTGCAATTATCCAAGGAGAAAGCATAATAAGCAGCTCAGTTTCCATGCTTCTGACAACAGAACATCACATCTACTGGTGCTCCAAAAAAATAATAATAAATAAATAAAAAGGTCTAGACAGAATGGTTATTTTGGTTTTCAGAATTAGTTCTCTCTCATCCCAGCATAACAAATGCAATATTAAAAAAAAACCTGCTGCCTTCCTCGTTACTGAAAGTCTTCATGTCAAGTAGAAGTCAAGATTTATAGTCTTCAGAGCCTGAATTTGCTCCTGAGAAAAAGATCAACAGTGAGACTGAAGATACACATCTCTCTTGTATTTTCTCATAAATGTAAATCTAAATATAAATTTAAATTTAAATGCAGGGAGTAGGCAAGGCTCATCCTGGAAGATGCTTCAAAGGGACACATGTACATGTGTATCTTGTGGCTCTCCTTCATATGAAAATGTTTGGTTTGTGATTCTTGGGGTTGGGAACTTTGACTCCTGGCATATGTTGCATGCAGATGATTCCAGGTAAGACCTTAAATAGAAGATGCTGGCTTCTAGTCAGGCTTTAGACAAAGAAAAAGAAAGACTGAGCCAGAGAAAAACTACCTGCCTTTAACAAAATTTAATCTAATCTTCCCTTACAACTATAATTTCACTCAGAGTGTTTCGTTCCCTAACTTGAACCTAGCACATACAAAGAGAGAATTAATGATACCAACCTTTTGTACAAGGAAACTGGGGGACTGGGGGGGGAGGAGGACATTAGCTTCTATATATGCTTGATTAATACTTAAGGGTTTGTAATCAGAAAACAAGTCCATCAAATGACCTTGCCATTTTTAACATCTACAGTATCCTCCAAAATATGCTAGCAGAAACACAATTTCTGTTTCATAAAGGCTTTGACTTTCCTGCTATTATCCCAGTCTTGCTTTAGCACATACTTTATATTAGAATGTGTTCCAGGAAGCATATGGCAATAGAACTAGGTCAACCATTAACCAAATAACAGGAAGCTGCTCTGCAGAGTACACCCTTCAAAAGCTAGCTTAATGAGATAGCTCTTCAGAATGTGTCCTTCAATAAGATTGAAACTAGCAGTTCCAATGGATTTTTTCAGGCTCCAAGGTCACCAGAGCTAGAAGGCTTCTGGAAATGCAAGAGTTAGAATGGTCAAGTTCACTCTTAAAATGTAAAAAAGCAAGGTCAGAAGCTGGAGACAGCTCTACCAGGACCACAGCATTGTAACTTGACACCAAGAACCCTGGAAACCAGCTTCAGTAGTTCCTTCAGTTTGATTTGTATGAGTAAACAGCACCCTTCCTTCTCCCAGTTTCATGTTGGCAAGCAATCATCTGTCTGTGCAATGTAATAGATTGGGATACTAGTACAGTACTGAGAAAGGCCTACTGCTTTCACCCAAACCCCTCCCTAAAAAGATAGAACAAGCCATCTCTAAATCTTTGACAGCTAGTGTTTTTGACTCAATTCTTCATGGTTTGATGTCTCAATGATCTTGTTTCATGCAACTGAGATACATTCAGTGAAACAATGATCTGTCAAATATTTCTGGCAACTCCAGCTGATATCCCACCCAACACAGGTTTATGCGTTCTTTTTGTAACATCTAGAATTAGTTTCATATTGTTTTATCCAAATAATCTAGACTTTGGGCCTTGTAGTCCTGCAGCTCCGCCCCCTGGTCTTCAGTTCTACCAATTGTCAAGTTACAATGGGTGAAAACAGACATGACGCTAACCACCCTTTAACCACCCTTGGTGGTTATTTATGCATGGGTGATTTCAGACGAGACGGCCAGACGTTACTTTTTGTTGGTTCCCGCCATGAATCACTTTGACCACGCTTGCGGCGATTGTCCGGCAGGGAGCCCAGGAAGCGTGGTTGAAATTGACCCCATGTGGGAATCAACCATGGTGAACATCTGGCGGCTGCCTAACAGACATTCAGGGCGCTTTGGCCCCATGTGGGTATTGACCATGGTTCACTGTGATCTCGTAACGTCTGAAAATACCCCATGTTGCAGGGCTGTATTGGTGCCCTATGCAGCCCTGAAACATGCATAAATGACCACCAAGGGTGGTTAAAGGGTGGTTAGTATCATGTCTGGTTTCACCCAATCTCTCTTTTGCATGTAAAACTAAGAATGGATAAAGTTTTATTGGGTAGAAAAGAAATTCAGAATTAACAAAGTTAATTAAATTAAATAAAATTAAATAATTCAGTTATTCCTAGTCACTATATCAGCACTCAGCTAGAGTTGAGTATTAATTCAGTGGTCCAGTTCTCCCCTCATGGAGAATGAAAAGATACTATTTGCAAGGTTGTTCTTTGTAGCACATAGCCATAAAATAAATAAATAAATAAAAATAAAATAAACTGAGATAATATGATTGTTACTGATTTGTGACATATGCCAACATATACTTTTAAAAAGCATAATGAAGTAACGAACAGGGCATGTGACTAATCAAAGCTCAAAGTGAAATGTATGAGGATATTAATATTGTTCTTGTGATATCCTCCTAATGATGGATACTGGTGCTCTTTATGCTAAAATTCTTACTTCCTTTTGGGAGATACTTTATAGTTAAATGTGTATTGACATTTTTTTCCTTTAAGGTCATTACATTATACAGCTAAATCTACATGAACACCTCCACTACAATAATTAGGAGTCATGGGAAAGCACTTCTGATTGATGGGAGTTCACACAAAGAAATGCTGTGTTCTCTCCTGAACACAAACCCTCTAAAGCTCCATCAGGAAATCATGTAGCCATTTCTCAGAGCTGCTACTGTCAAAGGTTACCCAGCTTGCATCTCTCTAGCCGGAAATGGAAGGGTTATCAAAAACATACATCTGGAAGACTGTGCCGAAGGTCATCTCATGTAGATGCACTGCAGACTTCAGCATCGTTGAAGTTTTCTCTATTATGCTACGCCATATCTCATAAGCATTAGCTCAGTCCTATTCTTTAGGTCCTGAATGCTATGGCTCTTCTGCAAGTGGTTCAAATTGTCAGTGCTCAAATAGAGGAAATTATGACAACCCATCGATAAACAAATTTGATCATCTCTTAATATCTTAAGTGAAAGCTGGTTACTAAATCATGCTAGCTCACTGGAAGACTGCCATCACTGCAGATACCTTCACAATGAAGAAATAACTATTTTGAAGAAATCACTTATGGCTTCTTCAAAGCATTTCCTCAAAAATATTTTGGAGAAAAATCCTAGTCAAAAATGGAAGTCACATTAGCACTATTACCAATTTATATTACAGTCGCACTGAAAGCATGGTAGTAACTGCCAAACAATGAAAAACATCAACTGGTCAGTAGAAGAAGAAGAAAAGAAAGAAAAGTAATGCCCGTTGCTATTTTGCTGTGTCAGTAAGAATATTTAATCAAGGAGCTATAGCTTTGTCATTATTAAATTAATTTCTCTTGACTTGGATGAATCCTTGGCCAGCTATTACAACATGTGGTTGTGTTTACATTAAGACGTTCTGGACTGGAAAGAAGATGCCACTCTGGATTCATATAAATTATCGAGTGTCCTTTTTAATTTTAAAACTAGAATAGCAGCAAGCATTGCAATTCAACCAAAAATCTTCTGAGTAAGACCAATGGAGTGACCGGAAGGGTCACAGGATGAAGTTATTGCTGCACAGAACAGTGTTCCTAGACAAACTCTGTTTTATGTACATCCCTCCTCCCAACCATAAATGCTACTGGGAAAACGTATGTGTGGGCTGACTACATCGGATGCTGAGCTCTCAGGAACATCAGAATCTAGTCATACCTTGCAGCCCTACCACAAATCAGCATCTAAAGACAAGCATTCATTCAAAGTGAGCCTGTAATATTACTCTTTGAAAATCCTGCTGAACAAGCAACAGATATTGAGAGGGCTCTGCCTATCCAATATAGCTCAGCTATACCCATTACGGAATAAGCTCTGGAATGCTCCATGCTGCAGTCATAGGGCAGTGTCTCACATTTTTAACAGCAGCAAAATTTCAAGTGGAAGAATCTACAAAAGGGCAAGCCACAGATTTTCACAGTTGTAAAATTCATTGAATGGCTGGCAAGTTCTTAAAAGGTAGTGTCCTCCTGTGGGTATATTCATTCCAGAGATTGTATTTGGGGGAGCTTTGGGGTGGGGGGAGTTTGTTTTTTAAAAAGCTACTGGTGACATGACTAAGTTTACTTATAGAGGTGAAAAGAACCCCTAGTCATGTAGGACCTTCCTGTTTAGTGAAGACAATCGTGATAGCTTTCCATGGTTACTTAGCAATTACATAATTGCAAAGTCTACGCAGGACTGCTGGCAGCGTTCTGTACCCTTCTCTCAACTGCAGCACAATGTTCTCAAATGATTGCAGCTTTTGAACCAAATGTCTCTGTGTGCTGGAGACAAAAGGATCTATAAAGAAGCTTCATCTGAAGCTTGAGGCTTTCATATGACTGAATCCTTCTCTCTCTCTCTCTCTCTCTCTAGATTTGTGCAGTCCCTTGCCCCCTTTCTTTACTGTGCATGCTTTGGGAATGTACTTCAGCTACCTAAATAGACAGGCTCAAAAATAGGAAAAGCAACAAAACCCTGCTGGGCTGAAGTTTTCAGATGACAAAAGCACAAGGCAATCACTTAGAGTATGAAAGCAGCATGAAAGGACAAGATGCAGAGCAGGGAAAGTCTCTTTAGGCTTCCTGCACTGGCATGAAATGGCTGCTTTCCTTCTTACTGCCAGTTCCAATGCTTCATGTTGACATTACACATACTGTACTGTAGATCCACCCCCATGCTGCTGCTTGCCCAACAAAATTATCTCCTGCGTCACAGCAGTGGTAACAGTACTGCTGGCTCTGCAGATCTGAAAGCACCATTTCAATGCTTAATACATGCAACAACCGGACACATTACCAGATATTCTGGGCTGGTTTTGTGGCACTCTCAGCAGCACATTAACTTGGCCTAAACTTCTGTTGTCCAGATGGTCTGCTCTCCCCTTGGGATCAAGCCATTAAACTTTATTTTATTAAAAACTCTATCCAAACCTGAAGATGGTTCACAACACTATTGTCTGGTACATCTCCAGCAGGGTTGCTTAGATGAAAATGACCTAAAAATAACTGGAAGCTCTTGCTTCACACCAACAGAGAACAAGATCTTTTGGAGTAAATATTTAAATGATCTGCCAGATTAAGTACCACAGCCGCATGAGCCCACATGGATAGCTACTTGTATTGTGTACATACTTCTTTTCATTATACATTCTTGGTAGCATTTCCCCTCATCCAATACTACTGCATTTTAATTGCCAAATACATTAGCATCTATCATAATCACCCTTAATTTCACACCACCTCCTTTTAAAGAAACTTGACAAAATCCCTAGCTACCAGACACACCATTATAAAAGAGGGGGAGAAGTATAGAATGAAGGAATGAAAAAAAATAAAAAGAATTTGAGTGGAAAGCAAACAAATTATCTACTGTATTAGCATTTACCAGTTAGTAGAAATGAACTTCAAAAACATCCCCATGTGCAACCACAATAGTTGTCTTTTGTTTGGGTTGAAGCTCTTGAAAATTAAATGCATCTCCTATTTAAGATGTCATTTCCAAGTGCATCATGCCAATCCCCTAGCAGATCATCATGTGTAACTAAATGTCTCAGAGCGCAATGCAGCTCCATACAAGTCAATGGGAGTTTAGCCATTGACTTCAATGGGAGCTGGATCGCGTTTCATAACCTCCAAATATTTGTTCACAAAAGTCATCCACTGACATGAAATACTCATGTGGATAAGAGCGATACTTAAAATCATACAAGAGAAGGCTCTTCTGTTTCTACAGCTCTAAGGAAGAGAATATTTTAATGGCAGAAGGGATCTAAAAGTTAAAGGAGGTTTTTAAAAATTTGATAGTATGGAAACTTCCTTTATAAAGGTTTGGGTTTTTCCCCCCTTTCATCTAAGAACAGTTCTGGGGGGCGAGGGGGGGGAGGGGACATGAATCAGAAGCCAATCCACATAAGATATAGATATAATTCATCTTAAAAAAAAAAAAGTCTGGTCTTCATGGTTGCTTCATGGCCATGCACTGTTGCCAAGGGAGACCTAGACTCAGCCCTCATTTGCTACAAGCAGGAATTCCATACATCAGACATTTTCAAACAGTCATGGAATGGAAAAGGGCTCCAGTGCTCAACAAGTTGTGAAGCATTTGCTATTGCAAAACACCAAACATTCCCCCACAGCACATCCCAGGGATGCTTATTCTGCGTGCAAGGATGGCCACAACTAGACGTCCTCACTAAATTTAGAGGACAAGAGTAAGAACATCCAATGTTCCAATTTAGCTTGGTCTATCTACAAAATTTCCAAATGAGTGCAAAGTAAGTACAATTTTTCTTCATGTCCCATATAAATTACTACCCCATCACCATCACGTGACTGAACTCCACTGCCACGGCATACAAAACTTCAGTATATGGTAACAGGCTCTCCAGAAAGTCATTCCACAATCTGAAACATCATCTACCCATCAGACTTGCTAAAAATAGCTTACCCACCCCTTGAGGTCTCAACAGTCCATCTGATATTACAGGATAGTATTAGCAAGCCTAAGTAGACATGAATTCTTAAAATAAATAACATCTCCACAGAGAAGACCAGAAAACAGACAGGCAGACCATACGTTGCCATGCACCACAGAAAGCAACTGAGAACTATATGAAAGAACCTACAGGAGGGCCATTTAGCCCCAAGAAGGTGGTGTGTTTTTTTAAATGGTATGGATGAAAGTAGAAAAAGCTGTGTACGTTTGAAACAGAGCTACATGCAAATGAGCGAACCAAGTCATACATGTTAACCAATAGACCAATCTATCACTATGCTGCCTGATTCCTAGTTTTGATTTGGAAAATGCTGTCCACACAACTCACATTGCCTGCGTAGGATGCCATAATTTAAAATACAATTGAACCCTCTCATCTGAACACCCTGACCTGGAGGGAGCTACATAGCATTTTTGTCTGGATGAGAAAGATGTCCGTTAATGCAATTGTGTGTTTGAGAGTTTCATGGGCGTAAGACATGTCCACAATAAAGGAGAATCCAAATTAGAGATGTCACAGTACTAATAATTTGAATGTGGTTCCTGATGATCAGTGGAAACAGTGGTTGTCAGAAGCAAGGGAAGAGGTAGAACTAGGATGGTATGCTATGGTAATCTTATATGGCTCTATATTCAGATATTTAATATTAATGCAGGTTATGCTTATTACTTCATTATCTGGGACACCAAAAAATATTGGCTCATTCCCCCAGCAATTCTAAAGAGCAATAAGTTTTTGTCCTTGAACTGATAGGAATCAAGAAGTTCTAGCAGATCTAATATTAAAATACTGTGTTTGATGGCAAAGTTGACATTCCCAAGATATGCTTTTTCCTTTACATAATGCAATATGGTCCAATGAGCTAATTGGTTACAAACGTATCACTAACCTCTGAGAAAGCGCTTTTTAAAAAAAATTGTTTAAATCCTACATCCACAGTGCCAGAAGTACAGAGGATGCATTCTCTATGCTAATTCATTAGTAGCCTTAAGTGATATTTACCTCCCGAGGGCTTGGTATAGTCATACTCTCTCTAGGTAACTATGTAATCCTGTTTTACACAATATGCTTGATCGTAGACAAGGAAACTTGACCTCGATATGACCCAACATAGCTGAAAGATGATAAGCTTTCTTCTCTCCTTGAACTGAAGAGAAAGGGTCAATAGACCAAAAGGAATTGGTACATGTAGTCTTGAAATTACATGGATTTAACTTTCAGATGCTCTTCTGACCAAGGTCTAAAGCATTTCTTTGCATCACTATGAGGTCCAGCCTGTGGCAAGAGAGTAGCAACAGACTGGCAGTCAGGAGAGAATTGACTGAACCGAAAGCTGACAGGATATTCTTGTTTGTTTGTTTGTTTTTCCACCTGGAGTATTGTAATATTTAACAATCGCCTATTTCCATAAATTGAGGACACATCTACTTACAACACTGAACCTGTTTAGGGAAATATGCTATTCAGCGAGTCATTATAGTGTGCAGCTTACATCAATATTATTGTTCACATTAAGAGGTTGCAGCAATTTATTTATTCAAATTTATATGCTGCCCTCCCCATAAAGGCTTAAACTTTTATTAAAGTTAGTGTATAAAACTTGATTTAGATATGCTCTGAATGGAGAGCTGTCCAAAATACTCCTATTGACTTCAATGAGACCAGGATTTTACCCCTGAAGTGGTCCCAGTACAAATGTGAATATCAGAACATTCAATTCTCCAATACCCTGCAGCTGTAAAACATCACCAGAATGAAGACCAACAAGAGAAATACTGAAATGCAACAGAACTTTAAGGTTACCGGAACAAACAAGCAAAACCCCTCACAGTATTTCAGATTTCTTTAAACTGTCACTTTACCCACCCCCTTTTCCCTCTTAACCACTGCTCTATAGACCATAAGCAAAGGAGCACACAAACACTAGAAGAATGGTAGGCTTATTTACAGCTTTCCTTTCATAGCTGCTCACTTTCTGAGCTATGCTATGCCACCATAGCACTACTAGATAAAAGGCTACATAGAGTGTGTATAAACACAGTCAGTTTAAAAAATTTTTTTAAAAGAGTCTGAGGACAGATGGAGGAGCACCAAAATGGTAGTCAGCCAATGCTAAATGATAAATAATGAATAATACCACCAGTGCCTTCCCTCCAGGATCTCAATGTGCTTTGCAAGCAATGGGCCAGATTTTGCTGCTCTTAACTCATGCTGCATAGTTTCTTATGCAAAAAGCACCAGGGATTTTAATTTCAAATGTAAGTGGTGGCTTAGCTTTGCAATATGCTTTTGGTGAAAACCAAGCTTCATTAGTGTCAGAAACAGAACTCTCACCGATTGTAATGGGGACCAGATATCACCCTATTTAAGGTGGATATCATCATTCCTATTTCACAAGTGAGAGAAAAAAAAGCAGTCATCAAGGCCAGCTTTTCCACAATTGGCTACTAATTTTGGATACCTCAATCACTGGATGGCCAGACGGAGACCACTTATGCTCAGTGGTGCTGGGTACCAACTGCAGCTAGAATCAACAGAAGCTTCAAATGCTCAGCAAATCTATAAAAATTAGACCAAAGGCAGGCACCCTCCCCACCTTCAAAATCATTGGTCATGAGTCTGGTGAATAATGACTTGCTCAGCCTCACACACAGATTCTCTGGTATAGTACGACCCCTGTGTCTTGCCACAAGAATGCAATTTCTCCCAAAACAAATGTACATTTTCATTGGTTTTAGCCCACTGGAGTGTCTTCTTTGACTAACAAAGGAATCTGCAGCTAATTAATCAAAATCAGCTTTACCAGTCACTCTAGTAGTTTTTCTTCACTTGAGTTGGGAAACATGGAAGCTATCTTGGAGCTGTCACTTTTAAATTAACAACAGGAGGAAAGCAGAAAAATGGGGGGAAATATTTACTCTTCCTTTAGTTTCACCAGCAGACAGCTGAACTCTGACACTCAGACTGTGGAGAACCGTTTATTAACACACCCTTTCCCAGCTAAATGCTAGATTGAAGTCTTGAGTCGACCAACTAATAACTTTTAAGTAGCTAAAAGGTAAATACACTTCTTTATATGGCCTTCGTAGGATCTAAATTTCCAAGCACACAGGCCCTTTCCTTAGGTATTTTATTTGTTTCTAGATCAAATAAGAGTTTTTAGTTGAAAAAAAAGAATTCAGGATCTTGGCTTCCTCTTTGCTTGTTCTCTGCCCTGACACTCCCAACCTTTTCTAGTAGACAATTTATGGAAAAGGTTTGCAGGCATTCTAAAACCAAGGACCCATGCAATAATGGGGGAAACACAACGAACATGGGACCCTGGCCATAACAATCACATTAAAACCATTAATATTGTGATTATTGTCCAGCTTGGTGCATGCAGGCAGTCACGTGACCCAACTACTGTCTATCCAGAATTATTCAGGTAGTTAATCCACACAACTCCTTCTTCCCAAGACCACTGGTGTCAGCCCAAAGTAACATAGTTTGAGCCACGGGTGAGTAGAGGGAGACTCTGCTTGTTCAGTTGAAGTAGTCATTGTCCAAAAGATCATGGGAACAGATACTGTCTCCATATGTCATCACATTCCATTTTTAGTATGTTTCAGTTAAAAAAAAAATCTCTCTCTTGCTCTGTCATCATGAGTGTGCTGATTTTTCAGTCCTCCTATATCATTCTTCTTCCTAACATGCCACCGCCTTTGTTTTGTCTTGCAAACCATGCCATTCTCATTTCCCCCCCTCCGTCACTCTATTGCCAGTGAGTTTCCACTACACGTAATTATGGTATGCCTTTGCCTCCTTTTCTGTTTACTGAACAGCCCTTCCCATTTTCTACTTGTGCTGATGCTACTGTTTGCTTATCCTGATGTGCTAATCCTTGCATCCTTTGGAGTCCTGACTTCCTCTACCATGACAGCAGCTGGGGCTCTAATTCTCAGGTCCCGTCCCTTCCAAAGTTTTTCATTAGTGATAGCAATTCAATGGTTTTAAACATCCTATTTCTTAATCTTCAGGTCAGTGCAGAAGCTTTGGATGTCAGATCATTTTGCAAGAGTTCTGTATAATCGTGTGTGTGATGGGTCACTTCTTTTCTCAGTAATCAGTAAATAATTGATTGCAATGTATGGTATTGATTAATGGGAGACCGAAATATAAGACTAATTTGTGAAGTGGGAATGAACCCAACAGAGTTTAGCCCAAACCAAATAATATAATTTCCCTTTCTTTAAGCATTCACAGTCCATGAAGCATCCATTGTACCACAGCTAAAGGCCTAGCCTCCATTGTGGTTAAGCAAGTCCATCATTGTCCTTCACCTTATTGGCTCTGCAGTGATAGCTGCCCAGATAAACTGTCCCCAAGTTGCTCCTAGTGATTGCGGACACTACTGCTAAACCTATAACTCTTTGTACTGACTTTATGAAGTTGATATTCTTAGAAGGAATGTATTTGACCCCCACCCAGATGCAATGGCTTTGTTCCCTGTGATTCCTTATTTTTATCTTCTTGCTCTCAATTGTCATGTGGTGTTTCATAACTGCATTGACTTCCCTGACTTCTTCACAAATGATAAGTCTTAGAACACCAGGCCTCATCAGATTACCCTAATAAATTACCTCCAGAAGGACACTGTGCATTTTCATCTTCGCTTATTACATCCATGCTGTTTCTCAAAATAACACTGGGTTTTTAGGACAAGAAGGGAAGGAGACTCCTGTAGACAAAGCAACGGTGCTTTTTATTGCTGTATCAAGGACTAAGATTCAGTTACACCTAGAGATTCAATACAGAGTGATCATGACCTTTCATGGGAGGGGGGGGGAGGAGGAGGTCTTTCCAAATATAGCTTAACAAAAATTTCCTCAATTAGCAATTAGGCAAGAATGTTTTGAGGATATTGCAAGAATTAGAAAAGTGCTCCAAGTTGAAGACAGCAGTTCTACCAATCAGAAAGTATGCTTGCTGTAGAGAGATTCTGGTAAAAATTTTAAAAATACAAACCACATATGAGCTTGTATACATCCTAGTAGAGCACTTGAGAAACGCAGATCGATTTTTGCCACATCACAAAGCTGTGTTTAGTTTACATCATCTAGTTAACATTTTTAATTTTTTTTTAACTAAGTATGGTTTCCACAGGAATGAAAATGAATTCAAACACATCTCAGTATATTTGATCCCCAGAGAAAAGCCAACTAGACAAAAGAATGAAGAATGCTTCAGAGGACACAAGTGGAATCAAATTCTTATAAATCAGCTCCCCTTATACCTAAGCTTCTGTTAAATGCTGCTTACTATGGCCAACTAAATAGCTCAATTTATAATTATCTCCTGTCCTTCCCCCCACCCCACCCCAACCTCCCTTTTCTCCTTTCAGCACTAGCATACAAACCATGTTATTTTAACTTCTTTCCTGTTCTCCCAGTTCTTCTGGAACATTTTATTTTCAACAGTCAACTTGTTTGGAGTAATGCCATGCTGAAGTTCAACTGTTTACAGCGTTAACTGTGTCTCTGCCAACAGAACCATCACCTTCTCCAGGCCTTCTTAGATTAAACAACAACAACAAAAATTACAGCCATCAAACGTGAAATAATTTAAAATATTTAAGAAGTCTAAACTCTTATTTCACCTTGGGTATTTCCCAAAATTACTTTTTCTCCTGAAAGAGTAAGAAAAACAGAAACATATTTAACACCATCAAGACTCCTCTTAAAAGTTCCACAGGCTCATATTAAATTTTAGTATTTGCTGAAGGATTTCCATAAGAATCACTCCCAACAGCATGGTTAGTTCCCAACACCACAAAAAAAACACAAGCATGTGGGAAAGTACAAGTGTTCAGACAGTAGTTCAAACATTTTGATGCAACTCTCATTCTTAAAATCACCAATTAGAATCTTAGATCTCATTAACTCTCGTCACCATTACCAGAATGCTGTCATGGGTCGAAGGCAATACTTAATTGGAACAGGTTATAAAATGAAGTCTTCCATCCCAAAAAGAGAACATGGTGCTCTTCCAAATAAGTATTTTATATGGCTTCTTACCAAGTGATGTCTATTAAATCAATAAACAATTAAAATGCCACCAATAATAATAAATGAATAATAATAATGAAAGAAAAGAAGACCTGACCGTAGCAACTTCCATTGATATGTTTTTCCAGAAATATCCATGAAAAAATGACCTCCTCTTATCTTCCCAAATCACACTTTGCAACATTTTGGCTCAGCTAAATGTTAATAGTTACTCTTGGTTACTGTTGAGATACATTGTTTCTTGAACTTCCATATGGGTTAGCACCATTCTTCTGCCTCTAAACAGGTCCAGACAATGAGCATTAACCAGCTTTGCCCCAGTATAAAGTGAATATCACCAATTTCACAGATTGTCTTTTTTCCGCAGTTTAAAACTACAAAGTTGTTCTCCTTAACTTAATTTGAGATATTATCTGCAACAACATGATGAGAAAATAGTTGCAACAGACAAACTTAATTTTACTGCAAACCTAAATATGTTGTTTGTTAAATAATCCACAAAATCATCTTAGGAGTTGATTTTTAGCTCACAGTTCTCTTCTTTTTGGAAGAGTTTAGTATTTCAAGAAGCATCTGTGTTTTTTTGGAGTAGCCTTCCTCAAAATTGAGACTTGTACTATTATAAGATTTCAGTACTTCCCATTTCCTTTCTAGAGCTAAAATTAAACTGTCCATTCCTTAGGGCCCAACATAACATCTGCCAGATGTCCAGGCATCTTTTTAGAACACAATTTTCTTCCAAACCTTATCAACTCTCTTCTTACTAACTTCCTCATACTCAGGTAATGGCTCCCAACCTTTGGTCTTCATTTAAATGGATGCACTAACTTCATTTTTTTTAAATCATGGTTTCTTCCATGTGTAACTTAACTTGTGTTGTGTTGTTTGTTTTTTAAAATTGAGTTACAAAGAAATTCTTTTTAAAATGTCATTTTTCTTATGATTGTTCTTAGTTTCTGTATCAGCCATCCAATTATTCTCTCATCTTAAATTCTTCACATTCTGAACCCATTATACACAAAATATTGCTCTTCCACTAGACAATAAATAAATTAAAAAGTATTTCCATTTTCCAACCATCGATTTGAAATATTTAATATTGCTTTCTAAACTGCAGGTTCCTTTAATAACATAGTTCTTTAAAAGCCAAGAGAGGAAGAAAAGATAACATTAGAATTGTCATACTGGGTCACATGAATGGTAAGCCCAGTAGTCTCTCTCAGACAGTGGCCTCACCAGTTATTTCAGAGGAAATGGACAGACAGGCCATAAATGGAGTGATCCATAAACTAAGGAACTAAGCATCTAATGAGTTGCCACGATATAGGGGAAAAAGAACATTTTCCTCAAGTTTCCTTAAGGTTCACCACCTTTTCTAGCAAGTAGTATTCTTCTGCAGTCCATATGTGAATTTTAGTCCCTCCCTGCAAACATTCAGGAATCTTCATCAGCAGGAATAATTGTGGGCATTTTCTGTGGTACCCATCACTACACTATGTACAATGGAACACGTTTTTAAATCATTCATATTAAAATCTCATATCTACTTCAGGAAAGCATTTTATCATATTAAATAGCAACAGACTAGCACATCCACAATACATTACCTACACTGAGTTGATGTCTTCCATACAAGTAAACCACCTTAAATTCAAAGAGAAGCCATCATTTGCTTTATTATAGTTAATTACAGCTTTAAACATCTAAGGCCCATTTTACATGGCTGCCTCAACCACGTGTGTGGGTAGGTAGGTGGGCAGTGGGAGATGGTGGTCCATGCGATCACCACAGCAGGTGGGTGGGGTGCATCCACAATCCTGCACTCCACCCAAATCCACCCATCGCCCACGCATGGAGCAATGGGCGCCAATGGTGGATGCTCCATGAATGGAGATGGGTGGAGGTGGGTGGATGTCCATGTAATGGGCTGCCCATGCACCACCCACCTGCTGCAGCCTCCACCCATCCCCCCCCTGCACCCCCACACCCCTGGTCCATTTGAAAAAGGCCTAATACGAACACTTAACATGGAATTCACATGTTTAAGTAGTTTAAAAATGTAGTGGGGTAAGGAGTAAGAAAAGGAGCATGATCCAATCTCCACTAAAGTCAATGAAAACAACTCCATTGGTTTCAGAACTCATCAGTTTGGGCCTACAGGGAAGCTTGCCCTTTTGCAACATTGATAATTATTTATTAACGATAGAAGAAATTTCCTCATCTCCTGCTCCATAATATAGAAAACATCCTACCCAGTTTCTCTGTAGACTTTAAAATATCAGAAATTAGTGTTCCAAGTTCACAAATGTTCACAACTGACTCATTGGAATGACACAGATGCTCAAAACATCTCCAGAAGTTTGAGAACTAAGAGACTATCCCAACCGGAACTTTAAAGCCATGTCCACTCAAGAAGCATTGCAATGAAGTTTTGTACTAATGGCAAAGATCACAGAGATCTGTTCCAAACTCCACCACACCCAGGGATTACTAGCTAACAGTTACAGTCACAGAGTGTACAAATTCCAGAAGAGTAGCCGTGTTAGTCTATAGCTCTAAAAAGAGCACCCAAAAAGGGGGAGGGGGCAGAGAAAGAGTCTTGTGGCACCTTAAAGACTAACAAGAAAATTTCTTTATTTTGGCCTGAGCTTTTGTCAGCGAGAGCTGACTTCCTCAGATGCATAGTGGTAACTTTGGATTGCATTTCACAGCTTTCACTGGTCACCATCCTCCTTCCTTCAACTTTAAATATTCCAAACACATTACTTCCCACATTCCAATACACCTCTCTTTTAACCCAAATTTCTGGAAAACAGTGCACTGTTCAGTCTACTGTTTTAGAGTATGGCATAGATTGTGTAACAGATTTACAAGTCTAAATAGATGGTGATGAGGTCCATGCCCACAGATGCAGTGTCTCCTCACCATGAGACTGCTCTTTGTCGCTGCAAATAAAAAGCTGAGAACAAAGGAGAGGAAAGATAAAGATTTGCTCAGCTACCATAATATTTTGAAATCTTAGGTTTCCATAATGACTTTTAAAATATACATTTTTAAATCCACTAGCAATTATACTACTTGTCCTATTTTTGGACATCAGAAATCATAAAAGCTGTTGAAATTGGTTTTAAAAAAAAAAAAATGTGAAGGGAAAAAATTAATCTTGTTTCTGATGCCTTAGAAACCTTCTAATCCCAACCAGCCTCAGGGCACCTTTAATGGCCTTGCTGCATTTTTAAAAGCAAATATGCAACCAGATAAGTTGGTAAAAATATTTTCCTTTCATCTTATAATGAACCCATAGATATTTTTGAGCTTCATATATCAAAATGTCAAATTGAAAAAAAAATTATGGTAGCCCTAGCACCTGGTGACTGATATTTCTTGGTGTTCTGCTGAAGACCATAAGCATCGTCAAGCTATGGACACTTCCCTCCAAATATTTAAGAACAGTTATGCCTTTGGTCAACTGAATCCACTTCTTAAAACCCATAACATTCAACCACAAGAGAAACCTAAAAAAGTCGCCTTCAAAATGAAATTGAGAAAGAGGGCAGAAAAAGCCCTTAGGATATGTATTTCTTACTCTGGGAGGAGAATCTAAAAAACTTCCTCCATTTCCTGATAGAACAAAGTCACAGAGAAGAGCCATCAAAAACGTTGCTCATTGGGAGGGAAAAAAATCATATTGAAGAAACCCCTAACAGAGGAGGCTAAAAACCAAGCCAGACCTTGCCAGCAAAGCTTCAAAAATGGAGAAACATCCATAATTGCATGAGCACTTCCCATCTCAGCTTTGTCTACTGGAAGCCTGCTCCCTCTCTCCTCCATTTTCTGGTGGAGCTAGAGAACATGACATGGCTTACCTGACTCAGATCACAGCCCTCTGCCAAACTAGTCACTTCCTCTTAGACATGCAAGCAGCTTCATGAGACAAACAGACACACGCACACAAAGCAGCAGGAGAAAGCCCTTCGGCTTCCTCCCCACCCCACCCCACCCCACTCCCCAAACTTGAAGGTCTTTCCAATTCCAGGCATTGAAAGAAAGGAAACTTTTTTTTTATTTTTAGAGGATGCAAGAGTGTAGGGGGGGGGGGGTGAGGGCGGGGGGATGATATGATCTTGGGAACTCCAGGAGGATTCTCTGGGTGTCTAGGCTAGAAACTGGAAGGCTAAGAGGAAAGAAGGGTTACTCCAGGAGACATAAAAGCCTGGAGACTGTGAGTGTGTGCGAGGAGCTTTGTGTTTTGGAGCCTGGACTGGAACCAAAGCAGACAGCTTGCAAATGGAGGACAGGGAGATAAAGAAAGAGATAGACCCAGGGCTGCTCTCAGAAGCTCCTTGTTCCCTCCGCGCCTGGAAGCCAGGGACACCCACCCGGGAACTGAGCGAGAAGAAGTGTGGCTCTTTCCTTCTCCTTCCTTCCTTTCTTTCCCTCCTTCTCTTTCTCTCAGAGGAGAGCAGGAACGTGTGTAATGGCTTCTCCTCTCCAGCTGAACGCTGTCCTCCTCCAAGCAAGCCCTGTAGAAACCACCAACTCCCCCCTCCCGGAGACCCAGCCAGAGACCCCCACATCCCAACTTGACCAGAGACGCGAGCGCTGAGGGCGAGGGAGGGGGAAACACCACAAATACCTGGGTGAGGGATCAGCTTTGCAAGAGGGGAGGAGGAAGAGGAGGGGGCATAGGAAGGAGAGAAAGAAAGAGAGAAAGAAAGAGGTCACCCGATTGACTGGGTCGTGCGAGCACGGAGCTTTTCTCTCCCGTTTGAGGATCCAAGTCCACACACACCCCATCCAAGCCTACACCCCCCCGCCCCAACACTTCCCAGCTCTGCTGCTATCTCGCTTATCTTCTCCCTTAATGCAACAACAACAAAAAATTAATTAACTGCCTTCCTCCTCCCACCACCAGCACCACCACCACCTCCTCCTTCTCCTCCTCCATGCAAGAGACTTCTCTCTAAACAAAACACCACCACCCCCCATATTTTTTTCTTTCTTTCCCAGAGCTTGGCTGAATGAATGGATTTCAGAGCGGTGGGGAGGGGGATTTTTTTTTTTTTTTCCCCCAAAGGACGGATCTGTCCAAAGATGAGTTTTAATTGCAAGAACTTACGGGAGCGTCCCGGAGCTGCTGCTGCTGCCTCTTCTCCTTTCTCCTCTCTCTCGCTTTCTTCTTTGCTCTTCTTCTTGTGATTGTTGTGGAAGTTGTTTTGTGAGTCTCATGTGCTCCTTGCCAGGTCTCAGCAATGGAGGATCGCCATCTTTCCCTGCTTTTTCCCCCCCTCGCTCGCTCTCTCTCTCCTTCACTGGCTTGCTGCAGCTGCAGATGACCTGAGATATCCGTCTCTCTCTCTCTCTCTCACTCAACCCTCTGTGTCTCTCTCTGAATAATGAGCAACCAGAGGGAGCGAGAGCGAGAAAGAAGACAATCTCCTCTCCTACCACACAAAACGCAAGAGCACCAGGGGGTGCAAGAAACCTTTCTAACAACAACAACAACGTGGAGGGAAAGAAGAGAGAGAAAAGGGGGGGAAGAAAGGCAGCAAAGGGGGAAAAGGGAAGGGAGGAAAAAGAAGGATAGCTTCGAGATGGAGGAGGAGATGGTGGTGATGGAGGAGGAGGAAGAGGAGGTAGTGGTGAAGATGAGGGAGGGGAAGGTGGTCACAAAGTTAAGGTTTGGGACTCTGAGTCTCTCACAGGCCAGGGAGGAGGGGGGAGTGGAGGGACAGGCGATCTGAAGAGCTTCCCATTGCAAGCAGTTGCCTTCACACAGCCTCCTGCACAGAAGCGCTCATTAGCCTCTGCGATGCTGAGAGAGCCCCCTCGCCTGGATCTCGCCTGCTGGGTCATAGCTTTCTAACCAGCCATGGCAAAAAACCGGTTCCTGCATGCAGATGTGCCTGCCCCTAAGCTGATCCCCGCAGACACATCCATCTAGAGGCTAATCTTCCCTGAGCAGGGTAAAGAACATAAATGGAGCTGGAGGTTGCAAAGTATAAGACCAGATCTACCACGTGGTTGCGTTTAATCCCCCCTTTCCAGCTTGCATTTGATGTGGGGGGTTGGAGGAGAGAGAGAAAGGGGGGTGGGGGAAGACTGAAATTGTCCATTTCTGGCACGTATTTTGAAGTCTTCTCCCGGAAATAAAGACTCTTTGTCCTTTTCCTTTCTCCCGTGTGCAGGCAGAAAAGAAAGAGCTTGCAGTACCGAGCACCAAGATTACTTTCTAGGTTGGTGAAATGTTTTGACTGCTACAATAATCCTACTTAAAATAACTTTTACACCTCACAGCCCCAAGTTGTCTGCACTTCTGTGGCTGATCATTTAAAGCCTTGGAAAGCAACAATCACGGCTCCTAATGATAAGGTGTCATGATGTTAGAAGGCAAGAAAGCAAAAGATGAAGCTATTAACACCCGGAATATATAATATTATATATATAAAATTAGTGACATTTCACAAAAATCGTTCTTGACCTATGCCTCTTTCTTTTCCTTCAGGATGATCATCTTCCCCTCCCTCATCTTTTTTTATTATTATTATTATAATTATTTTTCTTTTCCATGCCAAGGCTTTTAGACTTTAATCTGAGGAGAAGATGATAGCACTGAGAATCAAATACACTGTAGTGAGGGAAAGCTGTTTGAGCTCAATGACATACAGGACTATTGTAGTATCATCCCTCTGTTTCTCTAGTCCTCAAGCTTTGTAGGCTATGTGGATGGGAGAGAGAAGAGAACCTTAGTTAGAGGTTCTTTTGATCATGCTTTAGACAAAGATCGTGGTAGGTGAGTTAGCATTCAGCTAGTGGATCTACTTAAAGATGTGGGTTTCTTGGGGTTGGCTTTTTAAAAAAATTGAAGATATGAAGATTGATTTAATAAAGCTTCATCCTGTTTGATGTCCCAGCTCCAACATGGGACATCATGCCTGTGACTGTGACAAATGCCTGTGACAAATGTAGAAATGGAGAGGCAGGGTCTCTGTAAGCAGATAATAAGCAGATAGGAAACCTAGTTCAAGTTTCCCATGATCTCATCATCCCTGATATTGTGCTCCACGTAAAATACAAAAATCTAAGCAGGATCCCCCTTTAAAATCCCCTCCCCTCCCACTTAAGCCATGCAAGTCAACCACACACAGAGAGAATTGAGAATTTCCAACAAGGGCTATAGAAATAAGAGAAAAGGAGGTTTTCTAGGTAGAAGAAGCACGGTTGGATTTAGAGAAGCCTCCTGAAAAAAAAAAAGCAATTCATACTGACTCTCATGGTTTCATGCAGACAAATGAAGCGGACACCTCCTAAGAAACTGATAAAAGAACATTAGGGAAGGGAGGGACTGTCTTTGCTAGTGCCAGGATGTGCATGTGTTCTGGCAGCAATTTTCTATAAATCATCCCTTCGCATGAAGGGAACGCCAGGACTTTGCAAAGTCTTTGACGTACCTTCAGCACCAGAATGGATAATTTACCTCTTTGTCTTTAATATTAAAATATTATATGTTCTGACTTTTCTGTCAAGCTAGACTCCAGGAAAAGAACAGTCTTATTTTCAGAATGAAGGCTAGAACTAGAGATATCAAATGTGGAGAAAAAAATAATAAAATCTTCATTTGCGGTGCTTACTTAACTGTCCCCTTTCATTTTTATTTTTTTTAAAGTCCCCAAAAGAGAGTCCTTCCTTGAAGTGATCTCTGTTCTCTCTTCTGAAAGACACCTCAATTGCACTACATGTCCTGAGCCATGGAATAGTCCTGTCCTTGGTGTTACCCCTTCAGCACAGAGAAGAGCTTAGATCTTGAGCAAAATCAGACACACCTCTTTTCTTCAGGAGGTAGGTTGGGGGAGGGGAAAAAACCTTACCCATTAAAATTCCTCCATGGAATAAATTCATGTTCCACACATCAGCTCCCAAGAGATTACTACATATTTTAACTATGGGTGCAATCCTGTCCTCATTGAAGGCAATGACTCATCTCCAGTTGACTTGACGGGGTAAGGTTTGCATTCTAAGATGTTGCAGTTCCTTGAGGTGAAAGGCTACATTGTCCTCATGTTTCAGGTTAAAAGGAAAAAAACCACAGCCTCTTACCAGTGACGGTTGGAAGAAAATTTCCCTGTGAAAAAGTAACAAGGGTTTCTTTCAGCTACTGGAATTGGCTACTGAAGGAGACTAACTGTTAGGACCAGATATGGAAACCAGTTTTTTATTCTTAAGTTCCCAGTAAAAATCACAAACATCAGGGGGGAAAGTAGAAATTAGTGGGAATTCTGCACTCTGCCATAGCTGATTAAGTCTGCAGGAATCTGTATTCCATTGGTCTGGTCCGGGTAGACTTATTCTTTGAGAAGCATTTGCTGCTTAAAGCTCTCCCTATTGCTGCTGGACCAAACTTCATAGAAAATGTACAATATTTCACAAGCTGTAGCCAGGAGACCAAAGTTCGCTGCTGCTGCTGCAGGGTGGCTAAAAGAAGAGGACAGTAGCAAGTGCATCCACTATCCTTGTGCAGTAAATTAAACCGCATTTGACTTTTAATACTAGCACCTCCATTCCTAAGAATGTTATGTTTCAAGTGTCAAGATCTGACAAGTAGGTCCATCTACACCAGATAACCACATTAACTGATGTTTCAGATATGATCATCAGCAATGGGAGAGATTAACTTGTATTGACACCTAGGTGTTCCTAATGAATCTCTCCAATTAGTAGCCCATTAGGATGAATGAGGAAAGTTTGCACTTCTGTTGGTACTGGTCTTTCACCCTCTGATTACTAACCAAACTAACTGAGCCATTTGTTTATATTCTAGAGTTTATCTTCTGGACCAGAAAATCCAGTTTTAAAACTAGGAAGCTCAGAAAACAGCAAAATTTGGTAGAAGACTCTAAATCACCTGAATGTTTGTTGCCATTTGGTAAAAACAGACATGTGGCCGGCAGGACCACTCCCCATGCTGTCCCGGGCTGACCTGCTGTGACGGCGTCCTGTCAGCAGCACAACTTGGCTACGGTCAGAAGCACAACAAACATGTGGGCAGGTGGCCCCACCTACACTGTGCTCCCAGCGGCCTGCCCCCCACCATGACAGGCAGCCAGTGGGATGTGGCCATAGCTGCCAGCCATGGTGGGTCCCAGCCCAGGGTGGGTTTGCTGCGGCAGCACAGACATGTTAGACCACTTTGGCCTGGTCAGGTAGGCCTCATTCTGGACTACGACCTCAGAGATTGTCTGGAAGCCACAGGCTGGGCTAGCTGCCAACACCACTCAAGGCAATCCTGGGCCAACATCTTGCAATGTGTGTTTACATGTGCTGCTGGGTCCCGGGCCAAAGTGGGCCCAAATTACATCTCTTTTTACCCATTGTCTTATTGCTCCATAGGAGGATTCATATCTATATAGCTGTCCCAAAGGATATGTCCTATGTGGACTATCTAGAGATAACAGGATAAAAAAAAACACCATATGGAAATTGAAAGCCGAGGCTCTTACCTTAACATGTGCACCACAGCAATAAAGATGTTGTACAGTCTCACATATTGTGCTCACTTACAATTTAGGATGTTAACACATGGGAAGGGAGGCAGCCAGAACCTGTGTTCAATCCATGGAGTCCCCAAACTGCTGCCACCCCAATGAGCAGCACTGGGAGCCCTACTACAAATAGCAGTAGCACACTCCCCTCCCCCAGGACTGCCTGACAGCTGGGCAGCCATTCCAGCAATTTCACTGTCCCCTGGCATCTTGGGAACAGCAAGATTGCTGGTGCCCCCCCAGGGACAGCAGGATCACTCACACTCCTTTTCCTCCCCCTCCCCCCAATTGTTAGTTGAGAACAGCACACTAGTGCTGGCTCCAATGGAAGGGGAGGTCATGGTAAGGGTTCTTTCCTGGCTATGACCCGACACCACTCATTACATTCAGGAAAGGAACCATGGGGATCTCAGCCCCTCTCAGCTGACAGCCAGCTGGGAGAGGAGAGCACAGACAGCATTTAAAGGTGTGTGTTTCATTTTCATTTGACTTCATAACTAAAATGAAATGAGGCACATTTGTTTAGTTATGAAGTCAAAGGAAAAAGTTAAGTGCAAACAAAAATGCAATTGCAACTTCTTCTTTTTTTCAGCCCAACACAGTCTCTAGCAGACTATCTGCTTTTTTTTACTTCACTTTACTTAACAAAAGATTTATAACTCGCACCCTCCTGCACAGCCCGGGGCGGCATACAACATAAAAATCTAACAATAAAACCATTAAAAATACAGCATAACACATATATAAGTAAAATGGGCACATGGGTGGTGGCGAAGGCTGCCTTCCGCCAGTTATTTCTGGTGTGGAGGCTGCGCCCATACATCTCCAGCCCGGACCAGGCCTCCCTCGTCCATGCCTTCGACACCTCGAGACTGGACTACCGCAATGCACTTTACGTGGGGCTGCCCTTGTACCTGGTTCAGAGGTTGCAGCTAGTTCAGAATGCAGCGGCCTGGCTCCTGTTGGGGACGGGTCGCCGGGACCACATAACACCTGTGCTCCAGACTCTGCACTGGCTGCCAGTCGTGTGCCGAGCCAGGTTCAAGGTATTGGTATTGATCTATAAGGCCCTTCACGGTCTTGACCCCTCGTACCTCAGGGATCGCCTTGCCCGCCGTGCCCCAGAGTGGTGCCTTTGGTCTGCCGGGGGTGCCTTCTTGGAGGTCCCCCGTGTTAAGTGGGGGGCCACAATGGAGAGGGCATTCTCGGTGGCCGTGCCGCGCCTTTGGAATTCCCTCCCAGAGGAAGCTCGCCTGGTCTCAAGCCTTTTAACATTCCAGCAAGTTTGTAAAACCTGGCTGTTCGCCCAGGCCTTTGGGGAGGGGGTGGATGGGTTAGGGGGTTTTAATCTCCCCCTACCCTTATTTATTGTTTTTTGTGCCTAACCCTGTTTTAATATTATTTGGAGTGTTTAAAAAAATAATTTATGATTGTATTTTTATGTTTTAAAATTGTTAGCCGCCCCGAGCTGTTTTCAGGAGGGGCGGGATAAAAATTGATTAAATAAATAAATATAAAATATAAAGTATGTAAAATAGCAGCAAATAAATACCCCCCTCCCTACCTCCCTCGAAGACGCGGCAAAACAACCAGGTCTTACAACACCTACAGAAAGAGGGGAGGTCAGGGAAAAGACAGACCTCCAGTGGGAGAGAGTTCCACAGTCAAGGCACGGCCACCAAGAACACCCTGCCCGCCATCGCCAACCAGTATACCTAAGGGACCTTGAGTTGGGCGCCCCCGGCTCACCACAGGGGCCATGAAATGACCCGAGGCTTGAGGCGGTCTTGCAGGTAACCCTAACCCAAACTGTTTAGGACTTTATAAGTCATAACCAACACCTTGAATTGGGCCCAGAAGACAATAGTCCGAAGCACTGGTGTAATGTGCTCACGGTGGCCCGTCCCCGTTAGGATGTGGGTGTCACGGGTTTGGGGGTCCGCACACCCACTTTACTGGGCTTGAGTGACTCAGTTTCCCCTTGTGCACAGTTCTCTCGAATCAGTTCTCTCTCTGGCTAATTCAAGTGTGCCACAATGGAACTCCTTTGTCACACAAGGGCCCAATCCTTCCCATTTACAGACTCTTTACTCTCTGGGTTTGCAAGAGCTTGAGGACTCTTGTAGCTCACTTGTGTTCCAATATTAGACACTGACCACTTCTTCATAAAAGTTAAGAAGTGAGTTTATTGATTACATAAACAAGATAGTTAAACAGAGTGGTAATTA
>QEPC01011796.1:8073938-8087010 GCA_003113815.1 Sphenodon punctatus | reverse complement strand
ACAGACTGCTGCAACCAACCTGATTGTAACCAAACTAAGCACACGCACCAGAGACTTTGCATCCGCTTGAATGTTTGTTAGTCTTCTCCCCTGTCTCTCCCACTGTCCCTTCTCCCTGTCTCCCCCTCCTTGTCTTTTAGATTGTAAGCCACAGGCAGGAACCACATCTATTTCTATGTTTTGTGCAACACCAGGTCACACATCTGATGCTATATAAATGTTTATAATAATAATAATAATAATAATAATACTGGTAATTTGTAACCTATCACTAAAATCTTCCACTGTGCCTGAGGACTGGAGGGTAGCAAATTTAATGCCTATATTTAAAAAGGGCTCCAGAGACAATCCTGGAAACTACAGACCGGTGAACCTGATGTCTGGGTTGGGTGAAATGGTGAAAATCATTAAGAACAGAATTACTATGCATATTGATAAACAGGGCTTAATGGGGAAGAGTCAACATGGATTTAGCAAGGGGAAGTCATGCTTCACTAATCTATCAGAATTTTTGAGAGTGTAAATAAACATGTGAATAGGGGTGAGCCAGTCAATATGGCGTACTGGATTTTTAGAAAGCATTTGATAAGGTCCCTCATGCGAGACTCTTGAGGAAATTAGAAAGTCATGGAATACGACAGTGTCCTATTGTGGGTTGGTAACTGGTTAAAGGATAGGAAACAAAGAGTAGGACTAAATGGTCAGTTTTACAATGGGAGAGATTTGACATAATTACTGAAGGGAGATTGATAAACGAAAGTACTGCAGTAAATAGTGGAGCACCCCAAGGATCTGTTCTGGGACCTGTGTTGTTTAATGTATTCATTAATGATCTGCCTCCAGTTTTCAAACTCTAAAAACTCAACTGTTTTTCAACCAATCTCTGAAATTTGGGCAGTTTCTACCCCTCACCCAATAAATCTTTCATACAAAATCATCTCAGTTTTATAATGAGTAGAATTTTTGTGGTTTAAATGGAGAATGAAACCTGCCCTAACTATAGAGCAACTTGCATAGCTCTATAATCTATCTCTATCTATTTATGCATAAAAAGAAGAAAAAAGCTTAAATCATGTTTAGACATTACAGCTCTTCTCCCACACTGACGCCAATGAAGGTTTTTTTAGAAGTGAAATGAATACTGAGTATAGTAGTTGCAGGTATTGTTTGCATTTTTGGGTAAATGAAAATCAGAAGAAAATGGTTATCTAAATAGATAAATAGTTATCTAGTTGGCTGGCCTGCACACTGAACTTATTGTGTCTTTCCAATTTAAGAGTACTCAAAAATAAGTGATGGGTTTTTAATTAACAGCAACCACTCATGACAGAAAACTCCGTACCTGGTGGACAATGAGAACAACCGGTCTGGTAAGAAGAAAAGATACAATGTATTAAGAAATTACTGGAGGGCAATGTAGAAAATATTTAACCCTTAGGTAAAAATATGATACACGCTCTCCTTGAGTACTTTATTTCTGGTGGCCCCTTCTTAACAAAGATGTAACTAAAATGGGAAACAGTCAAGAAAAGGACAAAAAAATATCCAGAACCTTGTAAACCCTTTAATATAAAGAAAGCTTAAATTCATTAGGATTATTGAACTGAGAGGAGAGACTGGTTAAGGTAATGAAGGAGGACTGTTTTCACACAACATACATACAATTGACCCATGGAAGTCATTGTCATGGGATATTATGAAGATCAATAGTAAAACTAGGTCCAAAAAAATATTACATAAATTCATAGCCTTGGAGCTAACAATGGCTATTAGCCAAGTGGGGGGCTGAGAAGGGATGAATGTCTGGAAGCTGGTAGTGAATGACAGAGAATAAATCATTCCCTATATGTGTCCTGGTTTCGTATAAGTCCTCTGAAGCATGGGGTGACGGCTACTGTCAGAAACAGGCTACTGGAGTAGATGGACCATTGATCTGGATCAATACAGGAGTTTTTATGTTCTTATATTAACTGCGCACTTCTTTTTATCATGTCATAATGGGGGTGGGGGGGAGACACACCATTATATTTTAAACAACACTTTCAAACTGATCAAAAAAGACTTTAAACAATAGCAACCACAACAATATTAACAAAATGTGGGACTTACTGGTCATAGAACCAGCCGTGTATCCAATGGGTTAATAAGAAGTTGGAAGAATTCTTGAGTAAACTATTGCTTTCAAATAAGCACTCTTATGCTAATGATGGTCTTCCAAGTAACTTTGAAGGAGGCAATGATTGAGGGGAGAACTGCTTTAGATTGGTGGGAAACTGGTCAACCATTCTATTCCTGAACTTGTATATCTTGGCAAAGGCTACACTTACTGCCTTTCCTGAAAACCAGGAAAAGGTCACTGAATGCCAGTGATTGTCTAGGCAAGACAATATCTTAATCTGAATCATTATATAGTAAATGAACATCTTGTTGAAGGTTCCAGGGGAAACATTTTCAGAGAAAGTGACCTTAACCTGGGACTGATGGTTGAAGTTCATTCATCTCTGAAAAATGTAAAGCAGAAGTTCCTAAACTGTGGTTTGGGATGGGATCCAAAGTGAGGTCACACCATCTCTGGATGGGGTCACAATTTGATTGTTAATTGATAAATGTTTACATGTCTCTGTTGCTATCTGGCGCCATGGGGTTATATTTAAGTCTCAAAATGGGGTCATACAAGCAGAATTTCTGGGAACCACTGAGGTAAAGGCTATTGATTTTGATCCAGTTTAGAAAGATTCCTTATACTGTACAGAGCACGCTGACCTTTTAGGAGATATTTTATTGAAGATTTGCACCTCTGACCTCTCCCAAAACAAGTTGTGCACAGTTGTATCAGGTGCTAGTAATGATTTTTTTTTTCCAGGTAGAATGAAGTAGAAGGCACTTGACAGTTTGCATTTTTAAAAATATATATTTCTTGTTGGAAAAATAGTGTTTTAAACGATAATTTGCCTCAAAAATTCCATTTCCACTGATTTTCATGGGCATTTTGTTAAAAATTCACCCCGTCTCTCTGCTTTGTTGTTCAGTTTTAGATGATTGAAATGTATTGAAATCCAAATATTCCCCTAAAATGTGCCAGTTTCCCCTACAATTCAGGGCCCAGCCTTACTCTGACTAGAATTTGTGAAAAACTTCCATTGACTGACTTTAATGGGAAATGAATTGCTGCTGTGCATCCCTTGAATTCAAGAAAGACTTCACCAGAGCACCTAATGAGCTCTGTATGTGAAGAAGAGGTGCAAATTGAGGTAGGGTGGAAACAGATGTGACAGTCACACGGCAGCGGCCCGACCTGACCTGGGTTGGCCACTTGGGAAGCCATGGTCTGGACTGGGTTTGACCGCACAACAAACATGCCTATGGCCAGGCGGCCACTGGGGATGGCATGAACATGAGACTGAACAACTGCACCATGACACTGTGCTCGGTGCCCCACCCCTTGCCATGACAGCCAACTATGGCGGCCAGCCATGGCAGACCTGATTCAGGCCATATCTGCTGGGCCACAGCAGATGTGCTAGTCCACTGTGACCCACTTTGGCCTGTTCAGGTGGACTTTAGCCCGAGCTGTGACCAGGAGATATTCTGGGGGCAAGAGCCTAGGCTAGCCACCAATATGGCCCTGGGCAATTCTAAGCCAACGTCTAGCAGTGCAAAGTGGGTCAAAGCGGGCCACAGTGGTCCACTGTCACATCTGTTTTTACCTGCAGGGAGCAGGGGTTCAAGCCTCCCTTAGCAGTGTAGTCCAACCCCAAAAAGCACAATTTCTTGTCCCTTCCCTCCATCCCACTTCAGCATCCTGGAAGGGGTGGTGTATGCCATGAGAGAAGGCATATAGGGATGGCTGAATGGTGTGGTGTAGGGGTGTGCAATCTGTATAGTTTTTGTTAGTTAAGAAAACTAATGGATCCCCATTTGTTTTAGTAATTAGTATTCTGAAAATGGATGCATAAGCAAACAATTGTTGATGATAAGCAAAATGGCCACCAGAGCTATTTTGGAAAAGGGCACACGTGCACAATGGTCCGACGGCCATTTTGCACATGCACAGTGATTTTCTTAAATTATTTTTTAATTAAAACAACGACAACAGGTGGGACTTTTATATAACATCCCAGAAACAAAGGTGGTGTGTTTTTTTAAAATCTAAAATGAAAACAAAAACAAACGGGGTGCCTTCTGTGCACTCCTAGTGTGGTCACCTGCTTGTTCCTTACACACCATGTCTGTTCCCCCACATCAAACATCGTTCCCTCTAGGATGTGATCAGCACCTGGAGGTGAGAGAGAGTATGTGCTGGGGCATGATTAAGGGGGAGGGATCAGGGCTGGTCCTGCCTCATGTCCATACTGGTTAGGTTATGCTCCTGTAGAAAAGGATTGTGTAGGTGTGGCCCGCTTTGAAAAATTAGTAAGCCAGATAGGATGAAACTTACAAAAAGTTTTGTAAGCCAGATAGGAGTTGGGGGTGGGAGTGCTTGAGGGATGCATCTATTGTGTTCAGGATGGGGGTGGGGTGGGGTGATGGAGGAGGTAAGGGGGAGGGGGTCTAGATCATGGATCTATGCCATGAATCTATCCCCTGTCCTTGACTGCATGTTCCCATCTCCACTCCCTTCTTCTGAGCTCTCTCTTAGTGCTTAAGGGTAGGGAGTAGGTCCATGGGCTAGACCAGGGGTGGGTAACCTTTTTCATCCTGGGAGCCACTTTGAAAATTAGTTCAAGCTCCAAGGGTCACATACAAGTTGGAGGTGGGGTGCTTAAGAGGAGTACTCAAGAAAAGAAGGGCCCAGATGATGCACATTTGGCCTCCAGCCTGAGTTTCCCCACCCCTGGTCTAGACTAAGGCCACTCCCCCCACATCCCCGGGCGCATATTTTGGCCGTGGGAAGGAATGTGCAAGCCAGGATATGCATGGGGTTCGGCCAGTCTGAAAGCCTCCCCGCGCTGCTTTGCTGGTGCAAACAAGCAGCGATACAGAGCAGGAAATCCTGCTCTGTATCTCTGCATTTATTTGCTGGCAAAGCCATGTGGGAGGGCTTTCAGACTGGCCGAACCCCGCGCATATCCTGGGTTGCGTATTCCTTCCAGCAGCAAAAATATGGGGGGGGGGGGNTGGATTTGACCTGCAGGCTGAAGGTGCCCCATCCCTGAATTATAGTAAGAATGTGTGTTTTCAGATGTGACAGAGGCCCACTTTACCAAGTGGGCTACCGTCACATTAGTTCCTGGATGCCAGATGTTCACCCGGGATAGATCCCGGCTGTGTTGGCAGCTAGAGGGATCTGTGACTTGGGAAAGTCTCTGAGTGACAGCCCACACTAGCCACCAACACAGCCAGGATCTGACTGTCCAACCTGGTATAAAGTGTGCTAGCACATTTGAAAGCCTGCTTTTCCCAGACAGGTTGGAGGGGCCGCTATGATTGGCTGCCATGGCAGTCATCATTGGCCATCATGGCTGCCCGTTGGGGGTGGGTGGGCTGCTGGATGCAGCATGGGGATGGGGACAGGTGGACACACGTCTGTGCATTTCCCTGCCCTCCCTGGTGACCTGGCTCCTGCCACGTCAGTCCAGGGCCCTGGACTGATCAGGGCTGTAGCATCAGCCCAACTTTGTACTGGGGCAGACCATGGCAGCAGCCAAACACCGTCATGTATGAAAACACCCATAAATCATTGCCATTCAAACAAGGCAATGTATGTTTTCTTTTTGGCTTAGGCCGCAATAAACTAAACTAAACTAAAACAAGGGCAGAGAGAAATTTGCCCTAAGCCACCCAAGTATGTCCAAGTTTCAAACCCAGGTCTTCTCCCACTAAGGTCCTATATGCTAAACCACTCAATTTACAGGCTCCTGTGAGTTGAATTAGCCTCTGGAATGAAAAGCTGAGCTTTTTTGAGACATGACATTATTCACAAACTGCTCCAGCTCTTTAATAAATAGGAATTACCCCAATAACATCCTAGCCACCTAGTGCCCTCTTTTGATCTATTTGATTAAAAAAGAAACCTAGTTCTGTGCAGCAAGCACCCCAACTAATGAAGCCTAGTTTCCCAAAGGGGTACAATGCAAAAATATCAGTGGATTTTTACAACTACAAAATGGATTCTCTCTCTCTTCCAAATGCACCTATCATGGTGAAACTTAGGGTCCCTACTTACATTTGAACCCTATGCCTGCCTACCAAATTTGGTTGAAATTCGTTTGAAGGATCCAAAGTTATTAAGGGTTAAAAAAAACACGCACGCATGCACGCACGCACACATGTTGATTGCATATTCTTTTTTCCCCGCATAGGAAACCAAGCTAAAAGGTACCTCCGTTGATGAGATTTTACCTACATAGAAATGAGAGTGGATCATCCAGAAATCAGTTTATTAGGGGGTTGTTGCAACCAAAAGCATCTCTCGGCTCTTCTTACTCTATAAAAACCGGTGACCATGAGGTTTAATTAAAATTTGGAAAGCACTTTGAAGTCCTCACATGAAAGGTAGTCTTTGGTGTAAGTGCAAAGTAATTATTATTATGAAATTCAGTCCTTCCAGCTACCCAACTCAATTTACTAACATTTCAGCTAAATGTCCCTCTGAAAGGGTTCTCAAATGGTGACAGTAAAACTGAAATTGTGATCACTCTTTAGAACATCTGAGCTTCCAGATCATGACATCAGCTGTCAGTTTCATGCTGAAAATTCCATCGCCTTACCAGACTGTCCATTCTGTCCCAAAATTACATTGCAGTTGCTAGCGTTTGGGCGCACAGAGATTCTTATGTTCAGTAGGTTGAATAATTGATTGACCTTTGCTAAATAATATTTCAAATTTTTAATGGTCTGGATTCAATTATATTTGTAAGAAAAATATACTAGAGCAGGAACTGAACCAAAACTCACCTTGTTCCAGACCTGGCTCTTCAAGACCTCTTCCACACTCCGGATTTTATTATATGGCTAATGTCATATGGCCACATATAGCAGCCAGTCTCCCAGTGGCATTCATTCTTAAATTAGAAAGGTATTTTTAATATTTTTTTTAAAAAATCCACGTGTAATTCAATATAAGGTTTTCTATTCTTGCCTAGTCATATCATAGCATAGGGAAACAATACAAGTTTCCCTTTTATTTCTGATCTGAAGACTACACATGCCCCTTCCCCAAACAGTCTTCCATATTCCTTCCCCCATCTTGCTTCCATATTCTTTCCCCCATCTTCTAAGTGCTTGTCCACATGAAATACTAATTCCTCAGTAAAACTCCTCGGTCCTTGGGGTTAGCTCCCCAATGGCCATAAAGTTTGAGGCAGCATGTGGTAAAGATTGTGGTTGCAATTCCAAAGATCCCTTTGGAGTAGTGTGTGATTAGTTTATCTCCAGGTGTTTGTGTGAATGAGGGGTATATGATAAACAGTTCTGCAGCAGAGTCCTTTGAAGCCACTGTCTGGGCTGCCCTTGTCAACAGTTTTTCTTCTATGGTCCTCTTCTGCCAGCTGTGGCTTCTTGAGTCATGCATCATGAGATATGTTCACCTTTCTCATGAGGCCAGGGGAGGGGAACTTCAGGCTGGGGACCAAATGAGACCTGCAGCTAATTTTTATGTGGCCCCTTCCCAGTTCTTGGATCTGGCCCCAAAGCACTTACAAACTGAGCTCAGGGTAAGGCAGAAGAGATGAGGGCATGCACTTAAGGGTAGGGGACAGATCCAGGGGACAGATTCATGATCTGGACCCTCCTTTCCTTGAATGCATCCCTTAATGACACCTGCCACCCAATTTCTAAGTGGCTTTTGGAGCTTGTACTAATTTTCAAAGTGGACCCTGGGAAAGAAAAAGGTTCCCTACCCCTGCATGAAGTATTTATTAATTATTATTATTATTATTATTATTATAAACATTTATATAGCACCAGACGTGTGACCTGGTGCTGCTGTGATGTAAATTGAGGCAGGCCTGTGGTATTTTACCTAGAGGTAAGTTAGGAAACAGATTCAGATGCTGAGGAAATGTTGAAGGAGCTGGAAATGTTTCGCCTAGACAAAAGAAGACTAATGGAAGACAGTGGGTGTTTTCAGACAGACAGCAGCCCTGCTTCTGCCATATCTTACCCCCAGGTGACCCATTTGTCTAAAGGCAGCCCACTAGATGTGCCGGCACAGGAGGCAGCCCCACCAACAGTGCTTCTGTACATCCTGGAGCACAGCTGGTGGAGTGGGCCAGCCGGATCCAGCTGACCATTGTCCCGGGCAACACCATAGTATTTATTTATTATTATTTATTTTATAAATTTGTACTCTGCCCCTCCTGCCTCAGGCAGTTTGGGGCAGCTCACAACATAAAAACCATAAATATACAATATTAAAAATATACTATAAACAATATAACTAAGTATAAACAGCCATTAAAAATAGTCAAAGCAGCATGCAATAAAAAACAAAACACTACCCACCACCAGAACCAACCCTCAAACCTCCCTCCCAACCCCCCCGCCCCCGCCCAATGCCTGGTGGAAAAAACACAAAGAGACTGGAGCAGCCACCAACAATGCCCGCCTGTCAGTCCCTACCCGTACATAGCAAGGGACCTCCAGGAGGGTGCCCCCAATAACCGCAGGAACCGCCCAGGGGCCTAGGAAGTGAGGCAGTCCCTCAGATAGCTAGGGCCCAGGCCGTTAAGGGCTTTATAGGTCAATACCATCACCTTGAATCAGGTCCTGAAGACTATAGGCAGCCAGTACAGAACCCGGAGCACCGGTGTAATGTGCTCCCAGTGGCCTGTCCCCATAAGAAGATGGGCGACGGCATTCTGCACCAGCTGCAGCTTCCTGACCAACACCATGGGCAGCCCCACGTAGAGCGTCTTACAGTAATTACCTAAGCAAAAAACCTGCAGTTTAAGAAACTGGTTAAGGCAGCATTCCAAATTATACTCAAACTCTAATATGACAGGAAATTGTCACTTTAAGGCAAATTAAAAATAAAATAAAATACGGCTTAAATGAAATTAAACTGCATGTGTGTGGTATGATGACTGAACGCTACTTATATGTGATGAGGAATATATGCAGTTTAATTTCAGTTAAGACGTACATTTTTTTCCCCGAGGAAGGCGCTCCCAGCTGACTGCAAGGGTCGATCTAGGACATGAGGCAATCTCAATCCCACAGATAAGCGGGGCCCAGGCTGTATAGAGCTCAGTAATAAAATGAGTTGATTCCAGATTGGTTGTGTATCTGATAATATCGATGAGTCTGACTTTAGATAATATTTTACATTCTTTTAATATAGGCCATTTTTTAATGGACCTTGGTGGGTGGGGGGATGGGTGTGCGGCTCGTATTCTCACGGGTGCACACCCACCTCCAACCATCTCAACCCATCCCCATCCATGGAGCATCGGGCATGAGAGCCCATTGCTCCATACATGGGTGATGGGTGTAGAAGGGTGTAGCATGGGAGCGCACACACACACATGCCTATTCCCCACAGCTTTCACACAGGCATCTCCACCCATCTCCACGCAGCGAAACTGTGTGGAGATNAAGGTTTTCTATTCTTGCCTAGTCATATCATAGCATAGGGAAACAATACAAGTTTCCCTTTTATTTCTGATCTGAAGACTACACATGCCCCTTCCCCAAACAGTCTTCCATATTCCTTCCCCCATCTTGCTTCCATATTCTTTCCCCCATCTTCTAAGTGCTTGTCCACATGAAATACTAATTCCTCAGTAAAACTCCTCGGTCCTTGGGGTTAGCTCCCCAATGGCCATAAAGTTTGAGGCAGCATGTGGTAAAGATTGTGGTTGCAATTCCAAAGATCCCTTTGGAGTAGTGTGTGATTAGTTTATCTCCAGGTGTTTGTGTGAATGAGGGGTATATGATAAACAGTTCTGCAGCAGAGTCCTTTGAAGCCACTGTCTGGGCTGCCCTTGTCAACAGTTTTTCTTCTATGGTCCTCTTCTGCCAGCTGTGGCTTCTTGAGTCATGCATCATGAGATATGTTCACCTTTCTCATGAGGCCAGGGGAGGGGAACTTCAGGCTGGGGACCAAATGAGACCTGCAGCTAATTTTTATGTGGCCCCTTCCCAGTTCTTGGATCTGGCCCCAAAGCACTTACAAACTGAGCTCAGGGTAAGGCAGAAGAGATGAGGGCATGCACTTAAGGGTAGGGGACAGATCCAGGGGACAGATTCATGATCTGGACCCTCCTTTCCTTGAATGCATCCCTTAATGACACCTGTCACCCAATTTCTAAGTGGCTTTTGGAGCTTGTACTAATTTTCAAAGTGGACCCTGGGAAGGAAAAAGGTTCCCTACCCCTGCATGAAGTATTTATTAATTATTATTATTATTATTATTATAAACATTTATATAGCACCAGACGTGTGACCTGGTGCTGCTGTGATGTAAATTGAGGCAGGCCTGTGGTATTTTACCTAGAGGTAAGTTAGGAAACAGATTCAGATGCTGAGGAAAGGTTGAAGGAGCTGGAAATGTTTCGCCTAGACAAAAGAAGACTAATGGAAGACAGTGGGTGTTTTCAGACAGACAGCAGCCCTGCTTCTGCCATATCTTACCCCCAGGTGACCCATTTGTCTAAAGGCAGCCCACTAGATGTGCCGGCAGAGGAGGCAGCCCCACCAACAGTGCTTCTGTACATCCTGGAGCACAGCTGGTGGAGTGGGCCAGCCGGATCCAGCTGACCATTGTCCCGGGCAACACCATAGTATTTATTTATTATTATTTATTTTATAAATTTGTACTCTGCCCCTCCTGCCTCAGGCAGTTTGGGGCAGCTCACAACATAAAAACCATAAATATACAATATTAAAAATATACTATAAACAATATAACTAAGTATAAACAGCCATTAAAAATAGTCAAAGCAGCATGCAATAAAAAACAAAACACTACCCACCACCAGAACCAACCCTCAAACCTCCCTCCCAACCCCCCCGCCCCCGCCCAATGCCTGGTGGAAAAAACACAAAGAGACTGGAGCAGCCACCAACAATGCCCGCCTGTCAGTCCCTACCCGTACATAGCAAGGGACCTCCAGGAGGGTGCCCCCAATAACCGCAGGAACCGCCCAGGGGCCTAGGAAGTGAGGCAGTCCCTCAGATAGCTAGGGCCCAGGCCGTTAAGGGCTTTATAGGTCAATACCATCACCTTGAATCAGGTCCTGAAGACTATAGGCAGCCAGTACAGAACCCGGAGCACCGGTGTAATGTGCTCCCAGTGGCCTGTCCTCATAAGAAGATGGGCGACGGCATTCTGCACCAGCTGCAGCTTCCTGACCAACACCATGGGCAGCCCCACGTAGAGCGTCTTACAGTAATTACCTAAGCAAAAAACCTGCAGTTTAAGAAACTGGTTAAGGCAGCATTCCAAATTATACTCAAACTCTAATATGACAGGAAATTGTCACTTTAAGGCAAATTAAAAATAAAATAAAATACGGCTTAAATGAAATTAAACTGCATGTGTGTGGTATGATGACTGAACGCTACTTATATGTGATGAGGAATATATGCAGTTTAATTTCAGTTAAGACGTACATTTTTTTCCCCGAGGAAGGCGCTCCCAGCTGACTGCAAGGGTCGATCTAGGACATGAGGCAATCTCAATCCCACAGATAAGCGGGGCCCAGGCTGTATAGAGCTCAGTAATAAAATGAGTTGATTCCAGATTGGTTGTGTATCTGATAATATCGATGAGTCTGACTTTAGATAATATTTTACATTCTTTTAATATAGGCCATTTTTTAATGGACCTTGGTGGGTGGGGGGATGGGTGTGCTGCTCGTATTCTCACGGGTGCACACCCACCTCCAACCATCTCAACCCATCCCCATCCATGGAGCATCGGGCATGAGAGCCCATTGCTCCATACATGGGTGATGGGTGTAGAAGGGTGTAGCATGGGAGCGCACACACACACATGCCTATTCCCCACAGCTTTCACACAGGCATCTCCACCCATCTCCACGCAGCGAAACTGTGTGGAGATGAGTGGAGGCGTCTCATGTGAAAAGGGCCATACTTTGGCCGTTTTTAAAGGGACCACATGGGTGGGGGGATGGGTGTGCGCCGGCAGTGGTTGGAGGTAGGTGTGCAGCCCTTCCCATAGGCTCACACCCACCTCCACCCACAGAGCCTTCTCTGGTTTGTCAGAAGGCCCTGTGGGTGGGTGATGGGGGGAGGTGGGTGTTGCGCGGGAGCCTCACCCACCACTTGTGGTGTTCCCACAGGCACCCACCCATCCCCCACCCACCGCTGTGGCATTACATAAACACCCCCCACCGCACACCCAGCAGGAATGGGGAGGATCCATGTGAAAACAGCCTGTAACACAATTACGGGGTGCAGGACTTATTAGATCGGTCCGCCCCCGGAGACTTATGGAACCGGATCGATTCCGGAATGCTCTGGGGGAGTGTCCCCTGGACCTTGACACCCACTCAGTCGATGATCTCGTCGCCTTCAGGAACACCTCGTTGGCCGAGACCACTGACAGAGTGGCTCCCAGGCGTCCGCTGCCCTCCCAAGTCTCCCGCAGGTTTCCTTGGTTTACTGAGGGCCTACAGTATTTGAAGCGGAAGAGCAGGCGGTTGGAACGACTGTGGCGTTGGACTTGCGATGAGTATGATCGATCACAGCATAAGAGCAGTTTAAAACCTATACTGTGGCGGTGCAGGCAGCAAAGAAGCAGTTCTTTGCTGCCCTTATTGCATCTGCAAAGTCACGTCTAGCAGAGCTTTTCTGGGTGGTGAAAGGTTTGGTCAGTCCTGCCTGTCTCCGCCTGGACCTGGAGCAATCCAGTGACTGCTGTGACCCGTTTACCGAGTACTTTGTAGATAAGATTGCTCGTATCCACCACGATTTCAGTCCACAGTTATTGCAGAGGATCATCTTGGGGCTATGGATGCCCCGTCCTGTCCTGTTTTGTGGGATCGGTTTCAGATGGTATCGCCTGCCGATGTGGAGTCCTTTTTGGGATCTGTTCATGCCACCACTTGTGAACAAGATCCTTGCCCGTCCTGGCTGGTGAAAGCCAGCCAGGAGACGTTACGGC
>QEPC01011796.1:8063684-8073832 GCA_003113815.1 Sphenodon punctatus | reverse complement strand
TTGTCCAAGCCAGTGAATAGCTACAGAAGGGAACAATGTCATGATTTGACAGGGTTTACCAGCTTAAACAAGAATTGGTCATAAAAAATCCATAACTTAAAGACCAAACTACAAATTTTCAACTCAAATGTTATTTCTGTCGCAGGAGGGGCAGGATACAAATTGAACTAACTAAATAAATAAATATATGGATACAAAAGCTGGAAATTTGCCAAGGTTACAGGTATATAAATGCCTTCAAAATAAATGTCTTAGAAAAATGTCAGGCATTCAATTGATTGCATTTCAAACATCAGGGAGTGCAACAGCCCATTATCTCCAAAGTCATCCAGGAAAGAATATGGAAATGCCTGGGACATGTATAAAGAATGGAGAAAGAGCATCTGCCATGGCTATCATGCCTTTGGGCAGCTGGAGGAAAATAGAAAAGAGGGTTGTTGTAAACGTAACCCTGAACTGGAAAAACCTAGAGCTTACCAACACAGAAGACATGCAAAAGGTGACTCATGACAGATGAGGATGATAGAGCCTTGTTTTCCCCCTATGCACCACTGGATGTCAGATGCAAGGGAGACTTTTAACTGTAACTAGGGGCAATTTCAGATGTGACGGGCCCAGAGGCCCGCCACGCTGAACCACAGACCGGGATCCATTTCAGATCCCAGTCAGGAATCAGTCCGGCCGTCCATCAGACGTGCTGGCCTGATTCCTACAGGGGATTAGGGAGGGGGCGGGGTTGCGCAGTGCGACATGCAGCCGCACAGCCCCGCCCACCACGCTCCCCTGGCCGCCCACCCTCTGGGAGATGGGTGGGCACAGCAATCAATCCGGCCACTGCGCCTGATCCCGTCCCATGGTCGAGACCATGATCCAGGCCGGCTGAAGGTAATAAACGTTACTTTTGACCAATCCCAGATCGTGGCCACCATGACCACGGTTTGGGCCCAATCCCACCACGATTCTGGATCTCTGGGTGGTCGGAGGTCCAGAATCGTGGTCAATGTGATTCCTGCTAGAGATTCACTGAAGTGAACATCTGGCGGAACTCACAACAGACATTATGGGAATCACAGCCACCACAGGGGATTCACTGTGGTTGACCGTGATCTCATAACGTCTGAAATTACCCTAGGACAAACTGTAATTTTATTTTTTTAATTGCAACTGAGGATTCAGACGACAGATATGGTACCACCCCTATGAGAGATGCAAGCCATGGTGAAAAGGACAGCCCAGATACACTGACCCAGGGAACCAACTGCCCAAGCCTGCCTTTGGGGAACAATATGACTTTCCCACCAATCCAACATCCTGGGTTATGTGGGTGAAAACGGATGGGAAGTTAGCCCACTGGAGTTTGTGTTAAGTCTGTGCAGCCACCACTCACCACCCCCCTCACAGGTTTAACCTAATAAATGGGCAGCCCCCCACATGTGTGTCATATGCTTGCGGCAACCTCCATGCAGTGGCGCCAGCAAGAGCAGAGAGAGAGGTAGGAAGAGGTCACTCTGTCATGGGTTGGAGGGTCCGCACCCCCACTTTACTGGGTTTGAGTGAGTCAGTTTTGCTCTTGCACAGTCCGCTTGAATTAGTTTCTCTGGCAAATTCAAGTCTGCCACAGGGACAACTCCTTTGTCACTCAAGGGCCCGATCCTTCCCGTTTACAGACTCTTTACTCNTTTCCTGGGTGCTCTCCGGCTCCCCGTGTTCCTGGGGTAGAGGTGCAACCTGTTTAGGGCTCTCTGAGCCTTGTTGCCACTCACCCTCTGTTCCCGGGTTGCTCTCCAGCTCCCCATGTTCCTGGGATTGGGATTTTTTCCACCCTCCCATCCAGCAGTCATCTGTTTATGGCATTCCCCACCAACAGCTTGTTCTTTGTGGTTGTGGGAAGCACAGCTACTAGGATTTGTCCCTTCAACCCCTCCCATTCCAACTCCACTTTGGCTGTGGGGAGTTCATCGTCTAGTCCCTTGTAGCAACTGACATAGACTTTGTGGGGGGTGTAACACGCTTCCGGGATCAAATCCTCTCTGACCATGACACAGTCTACCCCAGTATCAATTCGATCCACACAGGCATGCCATTTACTTTGGCTGGTCTGAAGAGGTGTGCATTATTTGTGTGAGGGTCTTAGAGTGTGTAACAGATATAATCCCCTGTGGGAGTGTCTGTCCTCACTGAGGCCAAGTTAGCTTCAATCTTAGCTCTGCTCTGGTTCTCAGTATTCTTGGAGTTGGGGAAATTTCTTTTTATGTGTCCTATCTGGTTACAGGTATAACAGGCTATGGGATTTGTCTGTGGATTGTGGGAATTGTGTGCTCTTTGGGGTCTAGGTGATCCCTGTGTCCCCCCACCCCCTTTCTCATTTGGTTTGTTCTGGTCAAGTTTCCTTGTTCAGACTGTGGATTTGTGTATCCATTCTGCTTAAGGTAAAACCCTTGTTTGGATTTCCCCCCATTATTTGGCTTTATAGAGTGATTCTGTACGCCTCAAGAACTGCTGTTTTGAATTCCTCAAAAGTCAATGCTTGATTTTCCTCGAGCTTTATGTTGTACGTCTCTTGCCTTCTCGGGGATCTTGGGTATGAGCAGATTGATCCACAAGTCATCTGGAATCTTTTCCCGTTGAAAGATGTGCTGGGCAGTTGTGAAAAATGTATCAATGCATTCACTTTCTTTGTATAGGGGCAAAAGTGCTGAACAGTCTCTGATTAGCTGTCTCCTGTCTCTTTCTGGGGGTATTGTGGGTTGGATCCCTGCATCTACCTGCATTTTGAGGAGTTGCAGTTGATTTTTTTGCTCTTCCTTTCTCTCCTGCGCTTGCCTTTCTCTCTCTCTCTCTCTCTGTTTTATTTTCTCCAGTCTGAGCTCATGTTCTATTCTTATTCTGGCCATCTCGAGTTCAGGGTTTGGATCTTGTCCCCCTGGTTGCCGATGAGTTGGAAGGGGGTTTGGGGGCATGTTTGGCAGCGCATCTCCATCTACTGGTTGCTGGTAGGATGGAGAGGGATTTGGTGGAGGGGAATTTGCTGCCCCTGCTCCGTTCCCATCTGTTCCATTCGTACTCATTTCCAACTCCTGGATCAGCTGCTTCAGTTGTTGTTTAGTTTTCCCTTCTGCTTCGAGACCCCTCTTTCGGGCTTCCCTGCTCAGCTCTGACTTTCTCAGGTGGTGAAAGTGCTTTGGAAGCCCTATTTTTCCACTGTCCCTGGCCTGAAATTAAAACTAAAACAACAAACTCAGCACACTCTGTTCAAGGATCTGCTTATTCCACTTTCTCAGAGCTGAGTTCCTGACTCCTGGGGCTTTCAGACTCTGCAGATATGGGATTTTCTCCCCTCAGAGGAGTCCAGTCAAGGGAGATGGTATGTCTTATGCAGATATGGGGAAAATGTTAAATCAGTTTGGGGTGAAATGGTTAGATGCACAAGGAAAGGCTACAATGGTGGGCAGAGGCACCCCATTTCCTGTACCCCCTGCCTCTTCCTCTCCCCAGCCTGCCTGGCCTGTCATCTGGCTGGGTGTGCAAGCATTCTCCTATCTCCCTGGCCTACCTATCAGCAGGCTGAGTGTGCTAACACTCTCCCCTATTCCCAGCCCACCTGTCTGCTGGCTGGGCATGCTAGGCATGACTCTATGATGTTGGCGGACCTGGATGCAGGAGAGAATGTGGGTTAACCTAATTGACAAGACTCAGAAATGTGGGCACGAGTGAATTAGCCTGGATTCGCTCACCCGACTGGCCTGCGATCTCCTGGAAGATGCAGTGAGTGGCAGGTGGGTAGTGTTGGCTAACATCTAGTGGCCACCTAATAAATGAGCAGGTGGACATGCATCTGGTGTGGGCTGACGTCTTGTTTGTTTTCACCCTTTTTTTTACCAGTGAAGAAGAAACCATCACAGATGAAAGGCCGATTTCATACCCACTTGCTCACAGAGCCAATGTACCACTTACCCAAGCACTTAATTAGCAGAAGTAGTACACAAGCACTTCATAATATTACTCTGTTTTCCTACTGCTTCTCTACTAACAAGTTCACCACCAATAATGTCATTAATACATTTTGGATACATAATTCATTCAATCAATCATTTGGATACATAATCATTTCATGCTTCGTGTATAGGGGATGGTAAATGGGCACCATAAAAGGGAGTGTGGGACATGCAAAATGCCAGCTACTAACTGTGGGAATGTGAATGACTATGACAGCATTAGAAAAATGGAAAAGAGGTTTGTGCTTCTTCTTCCTACGATTCCAAAAGTAATGCATGCATTCTCTGGTGCACCCCCGCCTCTCCCTCTGCCCAGTGGTAGCTCAGTCAGGAAGCGGGGGGCTTTGCTTGGGGAGCTCTGTGCACTTGCAGGGGATGAGGTTGGTCCACATGCACATCCAGACCAAGGATCGGGGAACAAGCAAACACTTCCCATCCAGGCACATTGCATCAAGGGGTATTATCCAAGGAACAGCTGGTAGGAGGAGATTATCAAGTAGCCGTTCAAACATGAAGCAGCATAAATGGCTGTAAAGCCAGCCATGCCCTCATGGTGACATTGATTTCAAAACGCAATTATGGATCAACACACATTTATCATTACATCTGGTAACATCCTAAGATTGTCTCCCAGATTTGCCATTGTTCTTTAGCAACTTCAGTAGACGTATTCACTCAGACTCCCTTCTTCTTTGAAAGTTTCCACCGTAGTTTCCCTTTCATTTCTACAATTAAGAACAGCTAGAAACCTGAATAACAAATGATGAATGCCACCAGGATATTATTTGGAACTCTGATTCACTGCCTGAATGTCAAAAATACTCAGGTTTCCTAGTTTAAACTCCTTCCATCTGTCAGAAGTTGTTTTGCTATCTGCTCCCCAGCAACCAAGACAGTCATTCATCCTTTTATGCTACCTTCCTCAGCTGCAGAATTTCAACTATACAGTCCTAATTGAGAGCCCCAGGTGACCTCCCAGTTTTCCTATCTGGAAACTTTCTTGTTTCCTCCTCTGTGCCAAAATTTGCCTAATCCTTGTCTCCAGCTGCAGAAGCCTTCAGATCAAAACACATGGCCAGTCTATTAACTCTTCTAGGTTAAGAAGCATCCCTGTTCTTCCATTTTGGCCAAGGTATCTGGCCATTCCATATTAAAAATACTTCTGTTTTCCTTACCTTCTGACCAGCCAAACCATACTTTGCTATTCCCATGCTCAGCTTAGAGAATCTCCTGGATTCTTGTCCTTTCTTCTGGCCACAAATATCAAGCCTTGCTTAAACCCAAACAAGAGAAATAATTGATCACTTCAGACCAGAATATAGGCTTGAAGGAGAATACTCTTGCCCATTAATAGTAGTGAATACCCCTGTATGATGCATAGATTCATATATTCCAGTTAGAATTTAATGATATATACAAACTGATACTCTTGGTTGACTCTTGATCTTACCAGGTGGAAACAAAAAATACCACCATTGTTTGTTCCTTCAGCTCCATTGTTCTTTTAGCTATTGGTGCTTCAGAAACTGAATTAAGCAGCATGTTAAACTACTAACAACATCAGGCAAAGAACAATTCCACCACAACTTTTTTCCCCTTAGGGTTTAATGGCTGCAATCTGAGACCACTTATTCCAGAGTAGTCCCACTGAATTGCAGTCAGTGGGTGCACTCCTCATTCGCCAGGTGCACAAGGGGGTTGCATGTGTCTAAGCTGCATATCAGATCAAGGCATAACTGTGCAATATAACCACAGATGTCAGGCTGCTGCCTGTAATGTGGGAGCATGGAACACAGTTCTGCAGCTAGGGAATACTTATCAGTGCTCAGACCCCACTGAAGTATTGACCATATGGAGAAGCTGTGCTGGGACTGGGGAGAGGGTCACTGAGAGTGGGCAATGGGCAATAATACTTTTGCTGTGAAGGAGTATTTATCACCCACTTATGTCTAGTGTAGCACTTCAACACACAACCTACGCATGTGTAACTCCTTTGCACACCTGGCAAATAGGAATTGCCCGAAATATGGTCACTTTTACTCATTGCATTAATGGGCTGATTACAGGTTGAATGTAACTTTGATATCACTCCTCTCATTTGGGCCAAATTTTTTTTGTTTTATGGCCCACCATGACTGTCCCGGATCGGGTTGACTATGGGCAGCCATCATGGCGGAAGGTGGGGCAGTGAACACAGTGTGGGGGTGGGGCTGGCTGGCCACAAATTCATGCAGCTCCCTGCCCTCCCCAGAGGTCTGGATGCTAGCATGTTGGCCAGCCAAACCTGGTTGGGACTGTGTTACCAGCGAGTCCCCGACCCAGGTGGGGTTGTGATGGTGGTGTTCCACCATCACTTCTGTTTACATCCAGGGTGTGTGAGTTAAGGTAAAGGCCTTAACTTGCTGTGTGTGTGAATTAAGGTGAGTTCAGGTAAAGGCCTAGCCATGCTTTTTGGTTCTTCAGTTTGTTAATGATTACCTTAACCACTCCCTAAAACCAAATGTGTTTTTGTTTTTTGTTTTTTAAAAAAATCAGAATATAGATCTTGGTTAATATTTTTGGCAATTAGTAACTATAAAGCATAATAGGAATGAAGCCATAAAACAGCTGATTAAATTTATCAGATAATGCACTGATCGCAGATTAAAAAGAGTAAAAATATTTTAAACTTTAAAAATGATGTTTGAATTTTAATTTAAAAATTTACATATGTAATTTAACAATGTCTAACAATTTTAAAGTGTAATATTTTAATTTAAAAAATATTAGTAGCAAACAAAAAAATTTGAATAACTTATATAGCATAAAGCGGTATTGAGGTTCTATAGTATTATAGTACACAATCAATTCATTGGTTGATTGATTGGTGAAAAGCAACAGAGTTAATCATATAAGAACTTTTATTTAATTTATTTATTTATTTTATTTACATTTGTGTCCAGCCCTTTCCTGAAGGGTGATGGGTACCAACAATAAAAGCAATATTAACATATAAAAATCCCCATAAAAAACCTTCCAACCTCCCAAACACTATCCCCGTTTGCAAAATGCTTGGCCAAATGGAAAGGTCTTACATTGCCTCCAGAAGATGCTCAGGCCCAGGTTTTGATGAATCTCCAGGTGTTCCATAATTATGGACCAGCCACGACAAACACCTTTTTACGTGTCCTTATTGTACAAACTTGATGCATGGGTGGTATTTCCAAGAGGGCACTCCCAGCTGGCCTCAGGGATCACAATGGAGCATCGCAGCAGAGTTGGACTTTTAGATACATTGGGTGTAAGCTGTTTAGTTAGTTTACAGTCATAAAAATAAAATTACTTTATTAAAATCCCTCCCCCCCACCAAATAACAGCAGTAAGTTTGGTGGGAGCCGTTGTGTTTTGGATCAATGCTGTCCTGGAAGGGAAGAAGGATAAATAAACCAGTTGTGGTAGATGTTGGGGCCGATCCCATGCTGCGTGTATGCCACATGCGAAGTGTGCACAGTCGCACGTCCATTGAGAGTACATTGTGCCACGTGGATCCCATGTGGAGGGGGTTTGGGATTGCTGCCACCATGTTAATATTTTTTGTTTGGTAGCTTGCTTTCTACTGAAATGGGACTACTATCTGTGTGTTCTCAGTCACACATGAATATGTCTTTGCAGAATTAAACCCTATATCTATGAAATATACTTTGCATATCACTTATGTCATGTACTTACCAGAATTTGGCATTGTATAAGTTTATTGTCCTTTAATTGGACAACAATAGTAGGAGGGATTAATTACCAGAGTCTCTCAACTGAGAACCCTCAGTGTTGTGAACTTTCCATAAAAATGTAATTAATGTACAGATTTTACAATACTATAGTGGTAACCTCCCTGTTCTTCATATTTTACTGCGTCTAAATGTTGTAAATGATATCCCAGACAAAAAAGCAAAGCAAACAAATCCAGCTTTGCATCAGGTGGAATTGCATAGCATTTAATAGGTGTCAGGCTCCGGGGACAGGAGCCAGAGGGAAAGGGAGGAGAGAGAAGGGCGGGTAAGGGATGGAAGGGTTGCCCACTATGTTAACACTAAAACCTCTTAGCTGTACTCAGATATCCGAGAGACTACGCACTCAGTATGGACACCAGACAAGCTGACCTAAGACAACGTACGGCTCATCATTGAGGCCACGGTCCTTGGAGGCTGGGAAGGGGCCACCACGGAGGGAAGCTGGAAGGGGGAACCAATGACCGGGGAGTGAAAAGGGCGGAGCCAGGAACAAGGAGATCAAAGGGGTACCCAGGGATAGGAGAATGTCAGGAGGAACCAGTGACAGGGGGGAGGGCGGAACCAGTGACAGGGGGGAGGGCGGGTAAGGGATGGAAGGGTTGCCCACTATGTTAACACTAAAACCTCTTAGCTGTTCTCAGATATCCGGGAGACTACGCGCTCAGCATGGACACCAGACAAGCTGACCTAAGACAACGTACGGCTCATCATCAAGGCCACGGGCCTTGGAGGCTGGGAAGGGGCCACCACGGAGGGAAGCTGGAAGGGGGAACCAATAACCGGGGAGCCGGAAAGGGGGAGACAGGAACAAGGAGATCGAAGGGGTCCCCAGGGATAGGAGAGCTGGAAGGAGGAACCAGCAAGAAGGACTAGCAGAGATAACCAGCAAGGAGGAAGCTGGAAAGGGAAACCAGCAACAAGGAACTAGGAGAGGTAACCTGCGATAGGGAAGCTGGAAAGGGAAACCAGCAACAAGGAACTAAGAGGGGTAACCAGCAATGAGAGTGCTGGAAAGGGAAACCAGCAACAAGGACTAGGAAGGACAACCAGTGATAGGGAAGCTGGAAGGCACAAGGAACTAGAAGGGGTAACCTGCAATAGGGGAGCTGGAAAGGGGAACCAGCAACAAGGAACTAAGAGGGGTAACCAGCAACGAGAGAACTGGAAAGGGGAACCAGCAACAACGGGTAAAAACAGACATGACACTAACCACCCTTTAACCACCCTTGGTGGTCATTTATGCATGTTTCAGGGCTGCATAGGGCACCAATACATGCATAAATAACCACCAAGGATGGTTAAAGGGTGGTTAGCGTCATGTCTGTTTTCACCCAAGGATAACCAGTGATAGGGAAGCTGGAAGGCAACAAGGAACGGCAACCTGTGATAGGGAGCAGGCAGGCCCCTGCTTACCCCAAGGGGAACAGGGACCCCAGTAACAGCAAGGAGGAGAGTCCACTCCTACAAGAAGCAAGGGGTTCACAGGACAAGAACACTCACACACAACACAATCACAAGGGATGGGGCCTGGTTAATGCTACACCCAATCCTGGGAACACACAAACCCCAGGAAGAGCAGTTGCTCCACCAGCTTCCTGAGGCCCACAGGAGGCCCTAAATACTCTTTGGTGGCCAATCAGGAAGCCAGGAGACAAGCCCCTAGAAATTGCAACCAGGTGCGCAGGGGCAGGGCACACACCAGATGGGGATGCAGGGGAAGACACAGTGAAGAGGATGAAAGCACCGTCTATCAAGGCACCAGGTGACGCAAGCCACTCCGGTGATGCCCCCAAATGGCCAAGGGTTCAAGACCGGGCCATGACAATAGGATTCTCTCTCCAGTCTCCAATGCCTTGTGGAAAACATTGGGTGCTTTCAGACGTTACGGGCGGGCGGTTCACCATAGTGAACCCCCAGGGGGGGTGAACAGCACAACCACGCCCTGGGGTGGAAAAACGACCCAAACAGACGTGACGGGACCTGGACCATGGGCGGGAACCGGGCCGAACCATCACGGACCGGGGCAGCACAACAGATGTGCAGCCGAACCCCCGCTGTGGTCAAAACGCCCAGAAGGCACCGGGCAGGGGCGGGACACAGACATGGCCGCCTGAGGGCAAATGAAGCCAAAAGCCACACAAGGGAACGCCCACACAAGGGAAACGGGAAGGGAGGGGGGAAGAGGGAGAACAGGCTGACAGGCGCCTCACACAGCACACGCACGCACACACACACACAGCGGACTCGCAGCGGGACAGAGTGCACGACCACACGCCTGGGCACACACACACACGCCCCCCCCACACACACGGGAAAGGTCGGGAAGGGGGGGCAGGGGCGCCCGGAACACAGCACGAGGAACAACGGGAGGGACGAGGGGGGGCAC
>QEPC01011796.1:8006728-8061079 GCA_003113815.1 Sphenodon punctatus | reverse complement strand
CGGACATGGGCATGAGGTGGATCGAGGGGGTTCCCATGCCCCCCTGCATTCTGAGGGACCCCGCCTACCCCCTCACCTGCTGGCTGATGAAGGTCTACCCTGTCCCGAGCAACCCAGTGGAGATGGTATACAATACGCGCCTGACTTCCAGCCGGACCGTGGTGGAGCGTGCCTTTGGGGCCCTCAAGCAGCGCTGGAGAAGTCTCGCTGGGCGGCTGGATTACACCGTCATGACCTCAGCCCTGGTGATCAGTGCCTGCTGCGTGCTGCACAATGTCTGCAAGACAGGGGGCGGCCCTGGAGTACCCCGAGCCCCACCGGCCCCCCGGTCCCGTGCCCCTGTACGTGAACGCTGAGAACCCCAGGGAGTACCGTTACGCCAAATGGATCCGCAACGCCCTGGCGAGCCACATCGCCCAGGGGGGCCCGTTGTGAGGGCATTCCCACCCCTGGGGGCCCCACCCCCGGTTCCTTGGCCATGCCCCTGCACACTTGGGCCCGCCGCCCTGTCCCCCACAAACTGGATCGCGAGCCTACCAAGTGACATCAGCCTTTATTTCCCCCCCTGTGTACACAATCACTGGTCGGGTGCACCCCTGTGCCCCCCTCCTCCGCCTGTGCCCCCTCCACCTGCATCGCTGCCCCTGCCTCCACCTCCTCCTGCCCCGCCAGTGTCACTTTCTCTGCCTCCGCTCTCTTCCGCCTCCCTCCTTGCTCCATCCCGCCACGTTTGCTTGCTGCTGATTTCGCTTTAAATCTCCCTCCGGTGGTTGTGTTGTTGCTGGTTGGCCGGCAGCGATGCTGCGTGCCTTGTCCCTGGCTGGGGCTCGTTTCGTTTGGTTCTGCCCGGGGATTGGCGTCCAGACGTTACTTTTCCTTAGTTCCCGGTGGGGGTCTGTTTGACCACGCTTCCCGGGATATTCCCCCGGCTAGCCCGGGAAGCGTGGTTGAAATTGACCTCATGTGGGTATTGAGCGTGATGAACATCTGGCGCGCGCCGAACAGACGTTCCGGGCCCTTTGGCCTCGCCGCGGGATTGAGCGTGGTTCACTGTGGTTGAGCGTGATCTCGTAACGTCTGAAAATACCCACAGTCTTCCACACTATAGACTGAAAACACCTATGAGGCTGTGGAGGCAGGATCTGGCCTTGCTGAGATGAGAGGCCTTATGCACTTCTTGCAGCTGATTAAGAGACAGCATTAATAAAGAAAACACATCCCATGGAAGAGAATGGTAGAAGTAAAGGAACCTCAAGGATGGGAAGTGTGCATTGGAGGAAATAAGTCTTGCACAAGACATCCGAGTCCATCATGTTAAATTAACTCGATTGTAGGAGCCTCTGGCATTGTTGCATGTTGATTTTCTCATGTTCGCTTCCTGTGGCATCCTACAAATTAATTTTCTGAGGGCTGAGTTGTGTTATATTATTTAGAGTTTCAGGTTTTTCATGGGAGGGGGGGAAGTAAGGTGGGACTTCTTATAGGATTGGATGGATATTTGAAGGATAGGTCCATTGATGGCTATTGGCCAAGTGCGTTCGGGGATGTAGCCTCGGGCTGTTAGGAGCTGGGAGTGAACACCTGGGAATGGATCGCTTCATTATGACCTGTTGGGTACTTCCATGAAGTGACCGAAGATGGCTACTGTTGGAGACAGGATGCTTGGTAGGCCAATGGTCTGACCCAGTATGGCACTTATGTTCATGGCTTGGAACATATAGTAGATGATGTAGTGATTCCATCTGACTTTCAACTCTGGAAAAGCATGGATCTCCAAAGCATTCTGAGAGGACCTGTGAGAATAAAGAAACATAAAAGGAGTGGGCCACTCAGCTTTGGCCTAACTCTACTCCCATTGAAGTTGATGGTAAAATCTCTGTTTGAATTTTATTGGAGCAATTTTTGAACTCTGAGCACTACATAAAGTCCTTTCCTAAGAATCCATCTGAGCACTTGGTGTAAAATACAGGTACATTTCTTCCTTAAAAACAACCTGCAAAACTTAACTTAAGATTTGTTTTTGATAGGATATGTTCTTAGCTAGCCAGGGTTTCCTAGGTATGCCATACCTAGGGATGAGCAAGCAGGATTGAAAAATAGAAAGCAGGCTTGCAAACATCCCAGTTACTAGGTGAACCAGAGATACAATGCAAGGCTCTGAATGAAAAGATGGGGAGACTGCAGCTCTAAAGGAGTGGCTTAGTGCATTGGCGTTTCTGTTTAAAATAAAAAAAATAGTACTTCTGATGAGCCAGTGATAAAGCTAGCATAGTTATGAAGGCAAGTGACTACAGACTTTCCAAGCTTAAGGATTAAGGTTTTAGGTTAAGCAGTTCTTCTGGATAGAAAGGGGAAGGATTAAAAATCAGAACGAAGATCAACGGTTTCTGTTTATATGACAGTCAATAGGTAAATTGGAAAAGCATTGTTAAAACAGCCCCTAGATGGAACATCTGGCCAAAATGGATGTGACTAATATTCAAGACCATACAGCCAAGTGAGAGTGTCCTCATATATTAAAGAGTAGATAAGCATCAAGAAGTTTTTTCAGATGGCACTGGGCTAATCTGTTTACAGCAATGATGAAGATGATTTTATGCAAGTTTTTAAGGTTACAAACTGGCATTAATCTATAGATCTGTAACTACAAGGAGGGGAGGGGGCGATTACAGCTCACTCTCTCTTCCTCTCGGCTGCTTCTTTCCACAAACAGAACCAGGCCCTTCTGTTTAGAAATGCGCCCTGAGTTCTGTACAAAGTAATTACCATTATTACAGCAGAAGCCTCAAGTAGGCCTTGAGAGATGTAAAAATATCCCAAATAAGTGGCTGTCCCAATTAAAGGAGAGAGAACTTTAGTCACAATCATAATGTATCCACAATTTACAACAGGCAGAAGAGAGAGGTGTTTCTTTATTATTATTATTTTTTTAATTCTAAATGAAAACAAAAGGAAGAAAATCCTATCTCATTCAATGTATTATTTAGGATACAAATCAGGTTTGTGCTGTTTACATGGCTAGGCTGCTTTGGACTGCACTTTATCTTCCACCATCTGTGGAAGGGACAGTGCAGCTTGTCTTCCACTTAGCTGCACAAATTGTCTGAGGGGGCCAGTCTCTGCATTTCCTCAACTAAGGTGATCACCCTGAAAAGTGATCTGTATATATAGATGAACTGAGGTCCCAGTTCAACAACATAAATAACATTGAGGAGGACTGTCTTCCAGACTTCTATCTAATTTAAGTGATAATTCAGCCACTTAAGTAGAAATCCACTTAATCCATGATTGAGGGATGTCAAGTGTATTGATGATAATAATAATAATGACATTTATTATTAATTAATTAATTAATTAATTAATTTATTTATTATTATTATTAGCCCATCATAATGAGGGGCTAACAAAGACCTGCACAGTCTCCTCCTGACACTGGTGGTGAGTGAACTGCAAACATCTCCACTTCAACTGCCATCAAAATGTGACGGGAGCCAAACAAGACCTCTTTATGGATTCTGCAGGACAGAAAGGCTGAATATGGACAGCAGACAGGAATGGTCCTGAGTTTCCACATGAAGAATACATTTTGTACCGCTAAGGACTCTCCAACAACCACAAGCTTCACAACATATCCTGGATGCATCTTCTTGAGCTTATAATACAATATAAAATATAAGTGCGGCTCACAGTCAGAACTGGTCCTCAGTCCCATGCTGTCTTAATGGTCCTTTATGCTATTATGTAATTGCACCCAACCTGGATCAGAGCCGCTCCTCAGAATCTCAGCAGCCAGGATTAGAGCACAGGCTCTGCCAGACAATACTGAAGCAAGAGAAGTTTGTATGCACACTTACACGCATGTGTCTCTCTCTCACACTCTCTCTCTCTCTCTCTCTCTCTCACACACACACACCTACCTCAATATAATATAATCACGTTGTGAGATGTAACAATACCCCACATAAGCAGCTTTCCCAAATAAAGGAAAGACAAGCTTAGTTGTAATTACAGCTTTGGAAAGAACCATTCTCTGTAGTGTTGCCACATTTTGCACTTTGACCTTGAAAATGGGAGTCTCGGGGTCAAACTGCAAAAGGTGGCAACCCTAATTCTCAGAGTTCTGCCCCATTAATTGGTGTCGGGGATTCTAGGAGAACAATTTCTCCCTCTCTGTTCCAGTGCAAAGAAGAGAGGGAGTGTATAGTGTTGTCAAGTTTATTTTGTTAGAATACTGTACAGAATAGTACAGGGGCCTGAATCATGTTTAGACCAGACCACTGTACAGAGCATACAGCAGCCTGGTCTAGGTCTCAGAGGAGACTGAACTGGAGATGCGTACAAGCTTTTAATCTTTATATAGTTCAAGTAAAGTATTATCAATCACTCTGGGTGTTAACAGATGTGACAGTGGCCCACTTTTACTCACTTTGGCCTGCGAGCCACCAGCATGTCTGTTGAGAGCCCACCAGTTGTTGGCTAGAGATTGCCCTGGGTCATGTCAGAGGCTAGCCCGGGCTGTGATTCCAGAGACCTCCGAGTTGTGACCCAGGCTAGGCTCTGCCCAATCAGGGCAAAACGGGCCACAATTGGTGATTGTGTGGTATGGCCTGCCATGATCTGGCCCAGATTGGGTCCACCCTGTCTGACTAGCATGGCGGCTGGCATTGGCCACCATGGCTGTCCGTCATGGCAGGGAGTGGGGGTGCTGGGAACAGCACATTTGTGTGTCTCCCCACCCCACCTCACCCGGTCTGGACTGTAGCGGTGGCAGCTTCCCAACCTGAGCCAGGTCGCAATGGTGGCACTCTGCCATCTCCAATTCCAAAGCATAAACAGACGTAGTATAGTTTTTACCTACTAAGAGGATTAATTTTTCTAGTCTTTCCCATGTTAGAAAAATAAAATAAAATAATAATAATAATAATAATAATTTTTAAAAAAATCTAAAGCACCCCCCTGCCATGGCACTCAGAGTGCTTTACATACAACAATTTAACACAACTTTTAATCCTTGCAACAACCCTGTGAAGCAGGTTAGGCTGGGATAATAACGTGACTGGCCCATGGTCACCCAGTGAGTTCCTGACTAAGGCACAACTAGAACCGGGGTCTCCCTCCCCCCTCCAAGTCCTGCACACTTAGGCAGCATTTAGACGTGCGTTTAAATCACACAGCCGCGGCGGCGGCATCGTGCGATTTAAAGCACCGCGCACTTCTGGGTTAGTGTGAATGCGATGAGCGCGCACATTTCCACTTAGCCCAAATGTTTGAAGTGTGGTTTGAAAAGCTGCTCGGAGCAACTTTTCAGACTGCACTCCAAACATTCGGGCTAAGTGGAAATGTGCGCGCTCATCGCATTCACACTAACCTGGAAGTGCGGGGTTCTTTAAATCGCACAATGCCGCCGAGGCAGCTGTGCAATTTAAACACACGTGTGAATCCGCCCTTAGTCATTACACCACACTGGCTCTTAACAAGGCTGGGCAAGGCCAGTTGAGGTAGTTAAGAACAGTTTAGGGAGTATCCCTACCTTGGGAGATGGAAAGATTTAATGGAATTAGAAAGTTCCTAGTTCCTTTGTTCAGAGAAACATAGATAAACAACTAGAAAGGAGCGTAGACATATACTTGGGGTAGGGTTTGTACAGGCTTCCTAACAGATAAAACAATTGGCTATCCCAGTTATCAGTGTCCCAATTAAGTGGAGTGAACTGTCTATAATAGGGGTGGCCGAAGTTTGCAACCCCAGGAGTCACATATTGAAATCTTCATATGGTCAAGTGTCACAACACACACACACACACAGCCAAGCAGGGTGACCGAACAGCCCCACAGCCCCTGTCCCAGGCCTGTCCTAGTTCCTGTCCCATCTCAGACCTGGCCCAGCAGTTCCTCCTTCCTGAAACAGCAGAGGCTCTTCCTGGGTATGATGGCAGTGACCCAGCTTTCATAGGGCCTGGCTCTCATGGGAATCCAGCTCTTGAGGGGCCCAGCAGTGGCACTAGGATTACAAGTCTGCTCTCGCTGGGTTCCAGCTGGGGCCTAGCTGGTGTGCCACCTTGCTCTGGGAGGCAACCCAGAGGCGTCAGGGCCACATCAGAGGAGGTAGGGTAATGGGGCTGGTCTGCCCCTCTCTGATATAACTTCATCTCTTGCAGAACATCGTGATGTCCTCATGCGCTGCAGGGGGAGCAGGGTTTCACCCAATAGTGGAGGGACAGCCCCTTTACCCTACTGTGCAGCTCTGCAGAAGGGGCCCAGTAAGGCCCAGCCAGCAATTCCTGCACCTCCTACCCCAGGGTGGGTAGCAGGGGCAGAGCCTCAGGGGGTGGGTGCAGGGTCCCATAGAAGCCGCCGTGCCACCAGCACATCTGTTTTTACCCAGTGATGCCACCCCCCGGAGCCCCAATTTTTCCAGGTTAGTCCAGCTGAAAGAGAAGTTGAGGTTTATCCCTGAGTCTGGAGACTCTGGGCCAATACCCAGAGTGGTGACAACTCCAGACTTGGCTCTCCTAGACACAGCAGCCCAACTCTCAGGTTCAGCTGGGCCCACGGCCTGGCTACTGCAAGGTTCAGCAGTGTTGATGGAGGAAAGCAAGGTACAAGATCTGCACTTCAGTTGCTGGCAAGTTGCATGTGGCTTGCAGGCTTCAGTTAGGCCACACCTAGTATGCCATAATCATTATTATTACTCCTAAATTTTTAGCAGTCATGAAACTATGCAATACGTGAGTCTTTTTCATCAGACAGCTAAGCGGATGATCTTTGTTTTAGACAGACACAAACCAAGCCTCCTCTTTGCCTTTTCAGCATGGTCGAAGAAACTTGAAATTTTTACAAAAATTGATTTTTATTTTTGTTTGAACTTTAAGAGCGCCAGAGGTGCTTTATAGTTAACATGTATTCTTAATGCACAAAAGGCATTGAGAAAAGTTGATGGTGGGGAGAGAAAAAGTCTTCCTATCAACTCAAATACATACAGAGCTGAAAATCGATATTTACTTGCAGGTAGATGGTTTATAGAAAAATGAAACAATTAAAATTCCCATTACAGAGTACACTGCATAGACTAAAACTTTGGGAGGAGTGACACAGTGGTGATGAATTATGATCAGGACAGTATATGCCATATCTGGATGATCTAACAGTAGCTGTCACTGAGGCCTTGATTAACAAAACACACAAGCACTTGCTTAATTTTAACCATGTGCTCAGGTGTCTGCCTGCCTTCTCATTTGTACTAAAGACCATTAATACTGCCAGAGTGGTATACAGACTTGAACTACAGTCCTCAAACTATTAGTCTAGAGTAGGGCTGATACTTGCTTTTTGGAGTCTTGCTTTTTTTCAGTGAGAATCAGGGTTCCCAGTTCATTCTTGCAAATGAGAACAAGCTGAGAATTGCCCTGACTCTCACTGAGAAAAGTGAGACTCTCGACCTCCTCTCCCCACCCCACTTGTTTAAAAAAAAAAAAAAACCCCACCTTTTACTCATTTTGTTGCCTCTCTCCGAGTCTGAGGCTGCTCCATGACTCCTCTCTGCAGAGGCAGGTGAGGAGGCAAGTTTGCTGGGGAGGTGCCCACCTCAGTGAACAAAAAAAATAATTAAATATCACTGTGCATGTGTGAAATGGACATTGGGGCCGGACTGGGCTTAGACAGCCCTTTTCCAAAATCATGCTGGCAGCATTAGTGCCATTTTGGAAAATGGCAGCTGGTCTGTGCATGTGAGAAGAGCACCGCACATGTGCAAAACAGCTGCCCTTTTCCAAACTGGTGCCAACATTGCCGGTGCCATTTTTGAAAAGGGCCGTGAATGTGCAGAACAGCCACGGTGGCCATTTGCACATGCGCAGAGCAGTTTTTGAGTTTTCTCAAGATTCTCACAAGATCTTGGAACGCTACTGAGATCTTGTTGAGATCTTGGTAACCTTTCTTGATTCTCGGGAGAATCTCACGAGAACCGGGACTGGTTCTCAATCCAGCCCTAGCGTCCTATTGATTTTGATGTGGAAGTAAAACTGGGATGATGTGAGGAACAAGAGGAGAGGAGTAAAGCAAGGGAGAAAACAAGGTGAATGTTCATGGAGGATCATTTAAAATTTGTTAAAGGTTTGTGTGCCTTGAACAAGCGGTAATTTGCATGTACAGAGGTAGCAATTGGAGGAACATCTGGCACTGATATATTCTGATTGTGAAAAGGAATCTGAGATGCCCTGGTAAAACCTTCTGAACCTGGTGTAGAGTTGGATTCAATTTTGATAAAGTTGTGGAAGTTGTAGTCAGTTATAAAGAAAGCAAGAAGCAAGTCTGTTCCTGAAACCAATGGAATTACCTATTGAGTATACAAACCATGCCTTAGGTTGGTGGAAATTTCCTAGGGGATTTTCGTGAAAGTGTGACTAAGTTGTATAATACCGAGATGTCGGTATATTGTGGGATGAGTTTATCTTCCTGCAGAGTCAGATTAATCATCAATAGAGCAACGTAAGCCAATTTTGTTCTTGAATGTAGAATTTTGTTCCTGAAGGCCTCTCTGCATGCGCACACTGCACTACACATACTACCCGGATGGCAGATTTAGTTATTTATTTTTTTAGATTTTTATGCTTCCCACTCCTGCCTTTGCAGCTCGGGGCAGCTTACACCATTTTAAAATACAACAACATAATTTAAAAAATAAATAAATAAATAAATAAATAGTAAAGCTAAAAACAAAAACAAAAAAAGTATTCCCCCATATTCCCCAACCTCACCCAGCTCCCTTACCAAAGGCCTAGCGGAACAGCCATGTCTTACAATGTCTTCGGAAAGACAGGAGGTCCGGGGCCAGGCAGACCTCCACTGGGAGGGAGTTCCAAAGCCGTGGTGCTGCCACCGAGAACACCCTCCTCATCGTCGTTGCCCAGGAAACAATGCAATAAGACACTCTCGGCTGACCTCCAGGACACGATGGAGCCATAACCCATAGGATCATTTGATGGTCAATGGATTAGTGTCTCTGGCTGTTCAGAAAACAGATGTGGCAAGTTTTCTGGGATGTCTCCAACATGCTTTAGTGATATGGGACTGGAGGTCCTGAACCTAATACGTCAAAACTTTGGAGATGTGTGGCTATCCCACTGCTGGTTGTGTAGTGCATCAGATGGTGGTTTTTCCACTCAGAATATGTGGTTTGAGGAATGCAGCCTTACTTTACATGAAAACACAGATCACCACCTTCAATCGGGACAGGGCTAAAGCAAGTGCTTAAAGTTAAGCATGTGCAAGATGCTGCACCGTCCTACCATTTTTAAAATAGAAAGAATATAGAGACCAATTCTTCAGCCTTTCTTAATGGTTGGTTCTACAAAGAAAAGCAGAGTCATTTGGGATTACAGGAATTGTCCCTTTCACCCCCCGACTATTGTACCTCGCCTTTGTCAAAATTATAAGTGGCATGTGGTCACTTTCGGGTCTGATAAGTACCTGCATTCCTGCGAAGAAGTCGCAGTGACTACAGTCCGTGACAAAGTAGTCTACCACACTCCTCCCATTACAATTTATGAGGGTGAAGTCTCCTCCTGAAGAATCCTCGCCTCTACCATTCAGGACAACCAAACTGCATGATACTATAACCTCCATCATTTGTCTCCCCTGTTCAGTAACTACAGGGTCACTTGATCTCCTTTTTGGACAGAGATCTGACAGCATAACATTATATTCTAAATCTGCACCTATTTCGTCCCCTATCCTTGCGTTCCAATCGCCCGCTATCACCAGAACTGCTTCGGGGAACCTATCTAACATTCAGTTTATCACCTCTTTTAATGTGATCCAGATCTTTGGATCAAAAAACCTGGATTGGGGTGGGGGTGGGGTGGATATAAACAGCAGGAAACTGTTCCCTGGGTTTAATTCCCATTTCAACAATTGATAAGCTGCATCTCCTGCAATCTTTTCAACTATAATATCTTTACAGCCTAATGAGATTAGGGTCACTAGCCCTCCTGATGGCCTGCCTTTCTTACCAGCGCCTTTCTTACCAGCCCCCTGGCAATAACTTCTATACCCCTGAATCTGAATATCCTCATCCTGCATTAACCAGGTTTCTTGCAAGAATATTATATCATAATCTGCCAGAAATCCAATCCATTCTTTATCTTTCATCTTCCGCTTTCAACCACCAACATTCCATGACAGAAAGGTAATCTCCTTGGTTCCAGCAGTCCTGCTCAAGGCTATGGCTCCTAGCATCGTCTGCCTCTCGTATGAGCACATAATATTGTCAGTCCTAGCAAAGATCTTCTGATTGCCTCCTCCCAGCGCAACTTGCAATCCCCCGATAGTCCGGGACTGGCTCCTACTAATCTGTTGCTGTAATTTTCAGAACTTGGGCCTCAGCTCCCCATCTGGTGACTTTAATGGTAAATGCTTCCTCTCGCCTGGAGGAGCTTCCCCCATAAACTGACTGACTTCCTTAGGGGAGGACTGTGGCCTACAAATAACTGTGCGATCTAAAGAGGGAAATCAAAGCAGGTCTCAACTGCCTGCACTATGGTCCCCTCTACCCTCTCCATGTCAACTACCCCCACTACACGGCCCAACGAGTAAGGACCTGGCCATGGTATTCTCTACCCTTTGTATATAAATTCCTGTTGCTTTCATACAACCTCTTCTTTCCCACATCCTTTCTTGGGTCTGGGGAGAGGAAAAAAACCAATTCCCACCTCAAAAAACCACCCTCTATCCAGTAATACTCTAATGTCCTGAGTATCCTTCTCTTTGACCTCCAAGGATATTTTCTCCTGTACAGTGGCCATAAATCGGGAAACATCCAGAGCCCCATGTTTAAAAAAAGGGTATTTCCTTTTCTTATTAAAATAGAAAATCAATGCTGGGGCCCACCGGATGACTGAATCCTGTGGCCAGATTAGTAAAGGCATAGGGTTCTTCCTACCAAGTATCCCTGCTTTTGGGGGCAAACACCTCATACTCTTTGAGGGATCAATGCTAGTAATTGCATGCTCGCCCTCCCTAAAAGTTCTACCTGCAGGCTGGTCAAGCTTCCCTGTTCCCTGCATGTCGGACAGACCGGACATCAGTGAGGCCTCCAAACTTGGATCGATCCGCTGACCTGCTCCATCCACATTCATCTGCTGACCAGGTTGCATCTGCGTAGCAGCGACTTTCTTATATAGACTAGTTACCGCATGGGAATTCATTTTCCCAGTCCAAGAACTGAATTCGAGCCACAATCCTCCTACCAGCACCTTCATGGCAAAAAGCAAATCTGTGGCCTGGTTGAACTTTTCTTCCAGCTCTTTGAACCGGGTATCAAGATCAATCTCTAGTCTTACATTCAAATAATCAAACTTACGATGAAGTCAACTAAATAACTGCTTGAGATCATCTGGAAGGAAAGCTTGTTCTGACCTCCCTTGCCCCTGTGGCTGATTGCCAGCCGGTTTTGGTGTACTAAACCAACTAGCTTCTAATGAGACCCCATTTGACATACGTGCTGTGGGGCTTGGGCAGAAAAAATGAGTAAGTTTGGTTTGATTGAAATTAGGGGGTCTTTGGGCTCCATTCACACTCTCGGCCAGAGCTATTTCTTTTGCCAGGGAAATTGGAGCCTGAAGTGCTCTAGAACTTAGCTCCATAATTCCCTACTATAACAAAAGCCCCTTACACTTATCTGTTATCAAGGAACCCTTCCAATAACTCAGCAGTGGATCCAATACTTAGCTTCACAACCCCCACACCTTTAGTACACGTTCAGAGCTAAATTTCAAAGAATTAAATATGGTAATAATATTCAATGGACATCTAACAAAATAGCTGGCCTTGGCCTGGCTCACACCTAAGACTGCGTGATGCCCTTAGGCGTGACGCACTCCGGCGCACGCCTCCAGCACCATTGCAGGCGCACGAGTCATTCAAATAACTCCAGAGGTGGGGAGGAGTCAACACAGGTGGGTCCAACAAGGTGCTTGAGTGCTTTGCTATCTGCCGCCGACAGGCTAGGTCCAGAGCCCCGCAACGCCCGATCTCCACAATCAGCGGGGTTCTGAGGAATCCCAGCTCCCCTGGCCTCCGTTCTTCCAAGCCCCTTCTGGCGCTGCCACAGGCGCGCAAGTCGTTCAAATAACTCCAGAGGCGGGGAGAGGCCAACACAGGTGGGTCCAACAAGGTGCTTGAGTGCGTTGCTATCTGCCACCGACAGGCTAGGTCCAGAGCCCCAACACAATAGGCAGCGAGATCCCAGAGAATCCCAGCTTCCTTGTCGTAGGAAGTGGAATAGTCAAGTGGCTGTAGAAGCTTGGCTTTTACTTCAAGGGGATGATATGGTTAAGTTTAGACAAAAAATGCTTGCAGAGAACCAAGAGGATATGCAGTTCTGTTTGGAGAGCTACAAGTCAATAGTAGCCAGCTTGGAACAGCAAGTATTATCAAAGAAGGTAGATACCAGAGTTGAGTTTTGAGGGGGTTGGTTCGATACAGAATGCTAATGGGGGGAAAAGATCCAGGCACGAGCCAGATGTCGGTGGTTGAAATCCTACTCAGTAACCCATAAGCAAGAGTACCTTAGAGCACGGAGTCAGTATAAGGCCCTTATCAAAGGGAAAAAACTCGAGAATAGTCAGAGAATTTGGGCCAAACTTAATGTTGCTGCTGCAACAAATGATACCAGACAATTCTGGCAAATAATAAAAGCAGGCATGGAACAAAAGGCGAAACCGTACCTGGTAGTAATAGCAGAAGAAGACTGGCTGGCACACTTCAGGGGACTATATACAGGGGAGTAATGTTGGCCAAACTTGCCGAGGGCGAAACCCGGGAAAAGGTAGTAGGAGAATTCACTGAGGTGGTCACCAAAGAGCGAGTGATTGGCCACATTGGAGCTTTAAGGAAGAACAAGGCACCAGGGGACGACTGGATTGTTGTAGAGGTTCTGCAACTGCACCCTACCTGGTGGGCCCCCTGGCTAGCTAGATTTTTTACCTGGATCAACCAGACAGGTAATGTCCCACAGGAGTGGGGGAAGTCTGTGATAGTCCCCATTTTTAAAAAGGGAGACCAGCGGGACCCAGGATGCTACAGACCAATAAGCTTAATACCAGTCCTGGGTAAATTGTATGCAAGGGGTCTTCTAGAACAGCTGGAGTCATGGGTAGCAATGAATAGGATCATCCCGGAAGAGCAATATGGATTCAAGAAAGGGTGCTCAGTTATGGATAACTGTTATATACTATCTCACTTAATTACAAAATACACCCGGATAAGGCCGGGTAGTATGTTTTTGGCCTTTATGGATCTGCGCCAGGCGTTTGATTCAGTGCCAAGAGAGAAACTCTGGGAAAGGTTGTATTCCTTAGGTATCAATGGGAAACTTTTGGCCTGGATAATCCAGCTGCATGAACGCAATAGGACATGGGTGAGGGTGTCCCCCCAAGTGATATCAAAGAACTCTGTAACAACTAACAATGGGGTTAGGCAGGGCTGTGTGCTTGCACCCATCTTGTTTAATATTTATTTGGGTGATTTAATTGAGGAACTGATGACAATCAAGGAACACCCGCCAAAACTCAGGAATCGAGCAGTCACAGCCCTCATGTATGTGGATGATGTGGTTTTGCTAGCTCAGACAAAGAAGGGATTGGAGGCACAGCTAGAAGAACAGTTTCTGCGGTACTGTAAGAAGAATCGCAAGAAGTTCCAGGTTATGGTGTTGGGTAAGGCGAAGAAAGAATATACCTGGTTGATAGGGAATAAGGCGTTGTCGCAGGTGGAATGCTTTGTATATCTGGGGATGTGCTTCTCTAACCAATCTAATTGGAAGCGGCACAAGCATTATCTCACCCTCAAAGCCAGTGCAGGAGCCAAGGGCATCCTGGGTTTGGCAAGCAAGTTTAAAAATACCCCTTTATCTCATATCTTGAAGGTGTTTTCAGCAAAGGCACAAAATATTCTCACTTATGGGGCTGAAGTCTTTCAAGTAGGGATACAAGATAGGGAGTTGGAGATTGTGCAAAACAAGTTTTTGCGAAGCCTCCTGGGAATCCCTCAGGTGGTTCCCGGTGCTATTGTCAGGGCGGAGACTGGGATTGTCTCAGTTGCAAGTATATTGCGCCTTTAAAATCTCCTGTATTGGGTTAAAGTGTGTGCCCGGCCAGAATCCTGCTTGACCTCCCTGTGTTTGCAGGAGGAACTGAACCAGACCTGTCAGCCCACTTATCCATGGATAAGGGAGGTTATTCGGTCACTGAATGACATGGGCCTCTCCCCCGAGTTTTTGCTGGGTAAACCCCCTGGACAGCAGAAATTTATCATAAAAACCACTCTCAGGGATGCGGCCAAGCAAGAGGATATTGCTGAGATAGCAAATTGGAAGGTAGCTCCATACTTTCAGCAGATAAAAAAGGTCCATGTCTTTGAGAAATACTTGGACCTTATTGGTAAGAAAGACTTGCGCAGAGCCTATACTCTCCTGTGCATGTTGTTTAAATCATCAGTAACATCAGGCCGATACCATGAAAGACCGTATACGCAGCGGCTATGTCGCTGCAGTTTGTTAGAGGTTGAGGATGGCTATCATATGCTCTTCAACTGCATCTGCTATGAAGATCTGAAGCACACATGGCTGATCCCCCTTTGGAAATGGGATGATCAGTATCTGCCCAAAGAAGTAAGGCTTGGGAAATTGCTTGCAGCTCAAGATGATGAGGTTATTCGTGCGGTTGCAATCTATTTATTTATTTATGCTCATTTGGCTGCAAAGAGGAGGGGAAATAGCCAAATGGACTAGTTATTGGGGAGGAGAGGCAAATTCCGGCAGCTGTCCCCCTCCGGAAGAGAGTTTAAGATTTGTGTTCTTGATTGTTTTTATCATTTTTATAAACCGGATTATCGGATGTTTTCAGTTATTGGCTGTATTATGTTATATTTTTATATATATATATATATATATACACACACACATACACATACAAACACTTCTTGGCTAAATGGCGAAGGCCAGCCTAATAAACTTTCATTCATTCATTCACTAAGAAAAGCAAATGCATGTAATGCTGCACAAATGTGACTATGTAGTAATAATAATAAATAATAATAATAAAAAAACAACAACCACCAAGGAGTGTCCCTGAGTGGCCTCCTGATCTCATGTCTGCTCACTCAGTTTGGCTCCCCACTGCAGACTAATTGGCTCTTGGAGCTCACAGTCTTTTATACCCCCAGTGGCCGGGGCTTCAGTGGAGAATCAAGTTCCCTTAAGGGACCAGAGCCCTGCTTTGTCACAACCCCTCCCTTAAGAGCCTTGCTATTCTGGCAAGCTTTCCTCCCCCCCCTCCCCCCCTGCAAAGGAGGGTACATTTGTACAAGTATTTAACCAAATACATAGCAGTCAGCCCCACTCCCAGGTATATCTGCTGTACTGGGCCTTTACATCTCATCCCACCCCCCACCCCAACCCCAACGGGTACACAAAAGTCATAACCTTCTGTGCATACAACACAGATCCTCACATGAGTACACATTCACTTCTACATTCCTTCCATTACAAGTCAGGATCTCTTAACCTGTACACCCCGTTCAGTCTGTTACAATCAGAGCCCCCTGCCATTGCTAGGCGCCACTCCTCTGTACCTCCTTTGAGTGTCAGTGAGGAGCCGGTCCTCTTGGTTGCCGGTCCTCTTAGCAGGCCCCCATCCTATAGCCTAAGCACTAATCCCCACCCCCCAGGTTTCAGGGTTACCCTCTCTTTTTCATTTCCTCCCTCCTCTTTTTGCTTCCCTTTTTCTCTATGGGGTTCGGCCCAGTCTCCTCTGGACGGCCCCTAGGGATTTCAAGCTCCTGCTCTGGTCTGTCGGTTCACAGCCCTCAGCTGATGCTCCCCAGTCTCTTCACGGTCTCATGTCTTGTTAAATGTCCTTTCCTTGCCCTGCAGCCCAGACTTCTTTGCCGCTGGTTAGCTGTTTCTTGCCTCTCCCCCTAACTCCTGTTTTCAGCACCTCAGCCAGCATAGAGTGGGGAGCCTCCTCCTGAGTCCAGGTCTGTTCCAACTGGCTCCCTGCCACAGACTAACTGGCTCTTGGCGCTCACAGTCCTTTATGCCCCCAGTGGGCAGGGCCTTCGTGGCAAAGTGGGTTCCCTTAAAGGACCAGAGTCTTGCTTTATTATACTTCCACTGAACTTTTTTTCCCCCTTTTTTCCTCCCTGCTACCCTCCCTCATTTATTCTGGAGTGAGGCTAACGGCAGGTGCAGACACAGCAGAGTTTGTTTCCCCAAAGTCACTCAGTTACACTGAAGGTGGCAGTGCATTGGTTCAACACTTGTCACCTCCAGTAGTTTCGATCATCAGTACACATAAAACTAAACCCAAGGGGGGAAATGAAGCTGGAAAACATAACTTTAAATAGGATTTGTGTACTAACACTTTAAACAATGGGTCCATTCTCCTTTCTCTTAAGCAAGTTATGCAGCAATGCAACTTCTTCAATGGAATAAATTCTCCTTTAAACCAATCTACGTGAGAAAAGAATCCAACATGGTAACTGGATTTGTTCCCAAATTAATACAGGTAAAAAAAAAATTGGGGAAAAAACCAACACCTTAGAAAGGGAGGAGGGTCTTAGCTTATATTGTCTAAGATGTTAGGCTGGGACTCAAGAAATCAATTTCTGACCCTCCCACAGATTTCTGCGCGAGTGTGGGCATCAGTTTTTCTCTTTGTCCCTATTTCCCCATTAGAACTGAAACCAGTAGTAGATTTGCCTTCCATGGGTAATGCTAGCAATTTAGAGCAGTTTGCTGGTTGCCCAGCCAGGAACCAATTACCAAGACAGGCGACCAAACCCAACATTATTAATCTGATAATCTCATGTTATCAGATTATTACCAACTTTCTATTTTGCCAATGTACAATTTCTGTGTTACTGAGTGACCATTTCTAGGTTTTCATCTGTTACTTGGTTATTCCATTTTAGTCGATCACTTTGAATCTGCAGAGTCACGCTCCAGTCTCAGGGTAGGTAGATTGCATGTATAGGGCTGAAATGAATAGTACGTTTTGTATTCACAGATATTATTTGTATTTCTGCATAGCCCTCTGAATAGCTGAATGGTATCCACAACCATAGTGAATAGTCACATACCCATTTTTCCAGTTTTCAGCTGTTTGATTATTTGTCTGTACAGATAATTATTTTCGGCTACTGTGCATGCACAAATAGCCAAAATGAGGTAAATAATTGACTGAATATCTGTATATCTGAACAACCAAAAGACTAAAATTAAAAAAGAAATAAAAAGACCCCCAAATCCTGAAATAGATATCTGGCAAAGATGGACCCAAATAGTGGTGGTTATTATTAGTTTCAGCAGATACAATTCAAATAAGATGAAATGGTTAGATAGGATATTTGCCATGGATATTAGTTTCAGCTCTACTAACTAACCTGTGGATTGCCCATTCCCCTCTAATCTGGGAGCCCCACCCTGCAGTATAGCGAGCATAATAGAGAATCTGGCTGTGGTCCCATGTTACTCTCCTCTCGGCAGTGACACCAACCGGCGATGCTGGCAGAGTTTATGAGCTTTCCCAGCACTCCCACTGTTTGGCCTCAGCCAGCGAACCTGTTCACAACTTGAGCAGATGTTTCTGCTTTTAGGAACCAGGCATTTCCTCCTTTCCAGGAGCACATGCCAGCACAGTCAATATCTGGAAACCTGCTGCTTCACAGTAGGTCCAGAGTCTAAACTGGTACTTTAGTAGAAAACAGTAATAAAGCAGTTTGAATTGCTTTTCATCCTTCGTGCTCATAATGGCTTTCAGGTTCATATGAGACCAATCAATTAATCCTGCTTCAGACCTCCAGGAATGGGATCAGAATCAGAGGCGAGATTTTTCCAGCATTACCACGCTACTTATTAAGACTTATGTCAAGTAGCATAGTCTAACAGAACCTCCAGCTGAGGTTGGGACCGCAGCTTTGCAATTTTGCATAACCGTTAATGCTCACTAGTTATATGCTAATTAATTGCTAAATCACAAAAGGCAAATCATAATTATTGTTTTAGGTTAGCAATTTCCCATGACCTGACTGAAGACTTGCTGCTTTAATAAATTAAGGCGTGAGAGATGATAATTTACCTGAATGGTAAACTGAGTCCTCCTCACACAGAACCCATGTTCCCATGCCCTCTGTTCTGCCTCTAATGTGCACCTTTATCCAGACCAGGTCAGAAATTCACACCAAGTAGCATCCATTGCAGGACTACTCTCAGAGTGCCACATACTCTCCTACTGGAATCAGTGAAATTATTCCAGAAACTGTGATTTAGGGATTACAGCCAGAGTATTGTAACAGGAGCTAAGGTGACAAAAACTGGACCACAAAATTCAATATATCACAGATTCAATCCTGCAAAGATTTATGTATGTGCTTAACGTAACATGTTGCAGTCAACTACTCAGCATGTAAAGGGAAGCACATAAGTCTTTGTAGGATCCAGGCCAGTATCATCTGACTTTATTTGGGAAGTTAAAGGTATAACTGTGGAGAAAAGTCAATTAAATACTTTGGTACCTATTTTCTGGTGTTTAATTTTTTTTTACACGACAGAGTAATTCTAGCTTATTTTTGCTCATTTATCCTAAGTTATTTTTGCCATTTTTATTTTTAGACAAGAAGGTAAACGATTAAATGCCAGATCCTAAGTCCAGCTGCAAAACTCCTACTGACTTGAATGGCGCAGAATCAAGCCCTAATTTAGCAACTAGCAAAAACGTATTAGGGAAATTATAAATCAGAGTCAGTTGGTGCTATTTTTTCATCATCAGATTCTGCATTCCAAAATCAAACTGCATTCCCAAACAAATCAATAGGAGTTTGGGGGACTGCAGAGGAGTCAAGATTGAGTCCTATGTGCTTTCGGCTTAGATGGATGATGGATCTATGAATAGGTTTGTTGAAGTAACAGTTGCACCAAAGTCATTTCTTTAGCTCAGAGTGCCTTTGCCCAGACTGCTTGCTACCTGAAGTTATTTCAAGTATGTCTTAGAAGTCTTCCACTCATAATTCTTCAGTGGGTTGTTAAGAAGGTTGACATTGGCAGTCTCCAAGTGACGCTATGGAAAAAATGGAATAATTCACAGTAACAGTTTGAGACTGAGATAGCTCTGGCATTCCATGCTGCACAGTACACAGTAAAGACATTCTGCTGCATAAATCCCATGTCTGAGGTAACCCAAACCATCAGTATACATTGATCTACTTGTAGTTGCCAAGATACTCACAGCCGTCCTATTCCAATCTAAAATAATTTTTATATTGGTGTGTTGAACTGGCCAAAATCTTGGGACTATTTTGGAGCACTGTTTATATTGTTCTGCAGAACTGGCTAGAAGCAGTTGACCAAGACAGTTGCTGCAAAGGAAAGTCACTCTCTGTGGCGTTGTATTTATAATGCAGTGAATGAGTGGATGCTCACGAACAATAGGGAAATCAGGGGCACTGCCAGCAGAGAGGATCTTCTAGCAGCTGAATAATGTTGCAAGCAAAGAAGTATTTGCTTTGGAGTCTCCCCACCCCATCTGCAGCTCTTGTAACTCTAGCCAGTCAGCGAATCAACACAGAAGACATTCAGACAAGCTCAGTGGTACTGGACGCAGCCCAAATCTCCTTGCCAGATTCCTAGCACACCTGTTAAACAGATTCCTTTTTACCCAGCTTTCAGTTAGCATTTCAGCTGTAGCGGGCAATACTTCTGGTGTGCTGAATTCCTTTAGCTGCTAAGTACGTTGATCATCTCTGCTAGTACTTATGGTTTGGTCAATGAAACCAACAACACATGAAAGAAAACAGTAGGATACTTTAGCTCCAGACATAGAGCAATTTACAGAGAGACAGGGCTGGCATTAGGTGGGGGCATAAGGGCCCATATCTCCAGACCGTGCAATTTCCTGCACTTCCACGGCCCCTGAGGAATGACCTCCACTGAAGGGCCCGCCTGACTCTCCGGAGCAGCAGCAACAGGGTTCCCTTCCAGCACGGCTCCAAACTCAGTGGTCTTTAGGGTCCTACAGGAGCTGTGGCTGCTTATACTGGCTGCTTATAAGGCACTTTGTGCTTGTAAGCTGGACTCCCAAATGTTAAAGGAAGTGGGGACATGGGAAAGGGGTGGGGACATGGGTGGCTCCACATTTTGTTTTTGCCCTGGGCCCTGAAAATCCTACGGTCAGCCCTGTGGAGAAACACCATCTTTTAGCCCTACCACCTGCCTTCAGATCTGCTTTCATCAAGGCAAACATAGAACTACCCAGAAAGGGTGCTACAAAGGCTACTCTTTCAGTCTTCTGTGGCAGTCAATATATTTTGCTTTGTATGCTACCTCCAAATATCTATGGAGTCAGAGGTTCCTAAGCTGTGTGTGGGATCCTGATCCTTTGTGTGGGACCAGGATCCTGATTCCTGAACCCTCACAAAGGATCCTGATCCTGATTCCTGTGTGTGGGATCCTTTGCATGTCTTTGTTGTTGTCTGGGGTTGCAACATTTAGATCTCAAAACGAAGTTACACAGGCAAGACGTTTTGGAACTACTGCCATGGAGCTATACTAGCTTACATTGTGACCCTGTCAGACCACACAGATCAGGTGGGCACAGGAGACCTCTAATAGGTAGGTAGTAATGTTGCTTTTTGTAAGGGATACTTCCCCCTGAGAGTTCAGAGTTAGGATACTCAAATGTGGTATAAAGGGAGCTGTATCTGAGTAATCAGAGAATCCTGCCCAAAGCTTAACCAGCACCCTGGCCATGGGCACTTGTAGCCCATGAAAAGAACAACAGGTTAGTAGAGAGGTTCTTAAAAACTGTTGGCCGTGATCCAAAGGGGAGTGATGCAATCTGGGAATGGGGTTATGATCCTAAATGATATTTGCTATACTCTGCATGTCTTCATTACTGTCTGGGGGTCACAAGATTATATTTTAAATCTCAAAATAGGGTCACGCAGCAAAACATTTGGAAATAGCTGGGTTAGCATCATGGATTTGTTCACTTGTTTACATGTGTTTTTTCCCCCCATTATTTCACTAAAGTGGAAGCCCCACTTTAGTTTCTTCATGAAAGACAGAAAACTCAAAATGGATTATTAGTGTTGGCTGGCAGTATTGAATTTCTTTATATGGTCTTGGGCTTTAATTTTCTGATGACCCATTTTTAATTATAAATAAAAAGATATTACACTAAGGAGAACCTTTCTGGCAGGCAGTGAATGGTTGCACCTAGGGATGGTCAGGAATGCAAAGTTGGAGCTCTTTGTATCCATCATTCCTTGGAAAATGTACAGAATGAAATGGAATGTATTTAAAGACAATGCAAAGGATCTTTTAAGAAATGGGAGCTGCTGAGACTTAGCAAAGAAAGAAACTGCAGGGGATGATGAAATGGCCTAAAGCTCAGGTCTGAACTAAATAGACTCCCTGGAATCACAGTTTCAAATCTTAGCCGGGTTGACACAACTCTTTGTTGTCCTGAGATGGATAAACCGAGTGCAGCACCATTCAATTTACTGTGTATGGATTTTTCAAAGAAGACTGTAAAACTCTTGGTAAGTGGAGATGGACTTCACTTCCTAGCTAGAAGACAGGCTGCAGGACCAGCAGAGTAAGGGGCTGACAGCCAAGGAGAGGGGCAATCCCTGGAAAAGAGGACTTTGCAGCCTGGTCAGAAGAGTCTGACCAGAGCCCTAGGAACAGATAGCCAGGAAAAAGGTGATTGCAGGGGCTAGAGGAGCCTGTGAACTGCATCTTGAGGTACAGCTTGCCATGAACACAGCCGTCACTCTATACAATAACAACAAGGCACCTGTTGATGGTCATTCAAGGCTTCCATTGCCCTCAAGACACCAAGGATGGACGGAAGTGATGAGTTGGGTTTTGTGAGAACTTATCCCCAGCAGAGCCATCTGTTACAAGGACATGGTGTTGGCTGATTTCAAAATATATTGTTCAGAGGCTTAGCTTTTCATCCATGGGAGATGTTGCTTTGAGAAGAGGAAAATGCAGTGGAGGTTTCAAAGGAAAACCACTTTATTTGCTTTTCCTAGCCACTCTGGGGGCGACCCCAAACCCATGTGCACACGGGATGTGTGTGCACAGTGCACATACACATAGATTGTGCGTGGCATGAGCACAGCTTGCATGTGGGCTAACACAGCTGCCTGAGCTTTCCACATGAGGGTTGCACACGAGATGTGCACGTGTGGATTGTACGGCACATGGGATTTCGGACTGAGCCCAATGACTTCAAAGTAGGACTGCACTGAATAGGCCATCCGAGTGTTCGGAACAAGTTTTGAAGTTCCAAATACCCAGTCCGGGTACTCGGCCGAACTGTGGAACTTTGTCCGAGGACCCAGAATTTGGAACTCGGAACTCTGGAACTCGGAAATCCCCAGAACTCAGAACTCTTTCCTTTAATGATTTTAAGTGCACACACTTTAAAATCATTATGCCAAGCAGTGCCCAGAAATGCAGGATAGCAAGAGTGAGACAATCACTCAAGAAGACAAAGCCAAACAGTACAACTGCGTGCAGAAAGCAAAAAAAGAAGAAAAAGCCAGTAGCACCCACAGCATGGCCCACTATCAGCAGTGCACCTACTTTAAAATTATTATGCCAACCAAGCAGTGCCCAGAAAAGCAGGCTAGCAAAAGTGAGACAATTGCTCAAGAAGACAAACCCACAAAAGTGCAACTGCAGGCAGAAATCCAAAACAAAAACCAGCAGTAGTGTGCCCACAGCATGGCCCACCAGTGTCAGGTTTCATGGGCATTTTCGGCACCCCGGAAAGCCTGGAAGCATGCAAGCTCCCAAAAGTCTACACACCTTGCAAGACATGAGGGATTCCATGAGCCTGGAGGCACAAGAAGCGGCTGCAGGGCCATCAGCAGGGCAAAGGAGCATTCTGTCAGAACTGGAAGTAGGAAGAGCAGCTGCGGCACCACCAACAAGGCGGCTGGTACCAGGGCAACAAGAGCTAGAAACACAGCTCCCTCTGCACTGTCACCAGCGCAAGCAGGCTCATCTTCAGAGAGCATTGAGGTGTTGCCTGGACAACACAGATGCTCAGCGCGGCTCTGTGGGAAACACGCCCAAAGGGGCAGGACTTAGCGCTTAAATACAGAGCACAGCATTTCCTCTTTGCCGGTAATCAGTTGCTGAGAGGCTGACCCCCTGCGTGTGTGAAAGCTATGCCGAGTCTTTTGGTGTTGTTGTGGGGTTACTTATCCTAGGTTATTGCTCCTAGTATCCCTTCTTTCCCCTTCCCTTCTTCCTGGAGTGAGTGGGGTGTGTGACTGTTTAGTGGGATTTAGTGGGATTTAGTGGCAAGGGTGTGGGTGTCAACTGTTAGGGAGTTCACTCTTTCCCTCCTGGGCATCTCCCCCCTTGCGGTTAGTGAACTTGTACCCTACTCCTACCATCACATGCTCAGGGCCCCCCTCCCTGTTCTCCACACCTTGTGGGACACCAGTCCATCCTTCCCCTTCCCCTTTGATTACGCGGGTGGAATGAGAGATGGAACTGTGTGGGCTTCTCCTCTGGGCACTATGCCTAATAGGGGCGTGATTCCCCAGGAAGTCTGTGGCCACAATCCTATCCTGAAGGGCTGTTTTCCACCTGTGCAGGAACCAGGGGAGATTAGAGTGAGAGTGAGAAGCCTCTATCCTTGCCCTTGCACCCACTCCCCCGTCACAACCAGCAGCAGTGCACTCACTTTAAAATTGTTATGCCAACCAAGCAGTGTCCAAGAAAAGCAGGCTAGCAAGAGTGGAACAATCGTTCAAGAAGACAAACCCACAAAAGTGCAACTCCTGGCAGAAATCCAAAAAAGCCAGCCCAGCAGACATAACAACAACACCCACAAGAAAGAAACCAGACATTCACCACCACCACCCCACACACAAAAAGCCTCCATTGTGCCTTCCCAATGCCGAGCTATGCAAAGCAAGCCCCCTTCCCACACAACATATTATTTTAACCAGAAAGAAGGTACATCTTCCTGTGTCCCACTGGTCAGTCACATCTTGGCAAAGTTGAACCCATAGACAAAGTACAGTCACTGTGCCCACAAAAACCACAGCAAAAGTGATCCCTCTTTGGCCTCTAGGGCGCTGCCAGCTTGCCAACTGGAAGTGTAAGCAGCAGCAACACCACCCAAACTTTAAGTATATTTGGCACTGGTGGCAACCCCTGGCATCGCCCTTAGTATATGGACAGCCCAGGTCAGGGGAAGTGGAGCTCGGCAGATCCCTCTGGCCACCATGGTGCCAAGCAGTGCAAGCAGCAGGCAGCAGTGGCACCTGCTTATTTCTTAAAAAGGCATGGCATTGGTGTGGAACTGGTAACTTGGACAGCCCAAGCCAGGGGAAGTGGAACAAGGCAGAGATCCTTCTGGCTTAACCCACTTATTTTTTTATTTTTATTTTTTAAATCATGACATGGTGGAAACAACTAACCTCCACCCCCCAGCATTGCTCCTATGGATAGGCCAGGACAGTCACCCCTCACCCCACTCAAGCCAATTACTTACAGATCAGCAGGGTAGCTCATACAGCCAAATTCAGTAGAGAATGGGAAATGGTTGTACAGCCACTTTTATTTTGCCCCTGCCAGCCAATCAAAACTTGCCATCGGGCTTGTCCATCACTCAATTGTCCCCTCCCATACCCCCCTCTTACCAAGTATGGCACTACATTTAATTTCCTAGCTCCGAGAAGCTAGGGGTCAACCATCTGGATCACTCCAGTCACGCGTGCAATGGTGTCAGCACTCGATGGAGACTTCTGAAGTTTTCCAGGGACCAGTCTTGGTACTTGGAACTTTGGACTTCAGAAATTTGGAACTGAGGACCAGAATCCCCGGTGGATTCTAAAGTTTTCCGAGGACCAAGTTTCAGCTCTACTCCAAAGGATCAGAGCTGTTTTGACGTTTTACTTTAGAAGCCTGGACTGGGAGTTAAGTGTGAGGTTCTCATATGAATTGCCGTAGAAGAGAGGGTAAGGAAAGAGCTAGAGTGAAATGGTTGAGGGAAGGAAGCTGAAGGGGAGGGGAAGCAGTTTGTCTTTGTTGTCACATTTTCAAAGGAACTACTCTACAGGCCTACTTTTTAAATGAAGCTAAACAGGCCTTTCCCTCCACTTGGAGGAGTTAGGCCTTCCTCCATTTTGTTTGTTTGAACTGATTATTAAAGTGGATAGAGGGATTCTCCTTTTCTTATAAGTGATGTGGTCTCAACTATGGATGAGCATGATGTCAGAAGAAGGCCTAATTGGCCAGTTCATTAGCCCTCGGCCACACTCTAATTTCTACTAAAGTCCCAAATGCAGTAAAATCCTTACTGGAGTCCCAGTGGGTGGAAACAGTAAACAAGGAGACACCAAGGAACTAATGGAGGCAAGATGGATTTTTTTCCCTTTATCATCCTTCCACTCTTTGATGCCTCCCTCCCTCTGGTGTGTTACTCATTGTGTTAACCAGTATGGTGTAATGGCTAAGTGTGCAGTATTTGGACCAGGGGGGGACCCTGGTTCTAATCTTGTCTTAGCCAGAAACTTACTGGGTGACTTTGGGCCAGTCACATTTTGCTCTCAGCCTAACCTACCTCACAGGGTTGTTGTAAGGATTAAAACATTGTATTAGTTATTTGTAAAGCACTGTGTAAAGCAGGAGGGCGCTATATAAAAATAAAGATTATTCTTTTTAATTATTATCATCATTCCAGAATGGAAACAGCGCCCAGCCTAACCTACCTCACAGGGTTGTTGTGAGGATTAAAATGTATTAGTTATTTGTAAAGCACTCTGTAAAGCAGGAGGGTGCTATATAAAAATAAATATTATTATTATTATTATTATTATTCCACAAATGGCAACAGCACCCAGACAAGCAAGTTTACATAAAAGGGTGGAGAATTTACTCCACATTGGAACATACCTCCACATGCTGGTGGAGATGGGAGGAACCAGTTTATACTTATTTTCTTCAAATGATTATTGTTGAAATCAAAGCCAACCAGTTTTTTTTTCTTTCTAAAAATTAGGAAATAAAGCCATATTATTTTTTGGATCTGGGGAACTGCACCTTTTGTTCATCTACTGCATGAGTTCCACAGCTGCCTACTTCCAACTATCCTCATCAGTTGATACTAAGTAGTATTTTGTGTCAAGTAAGAAGTAAACTTGATTTGGATACATCTAAAGATCCTACCTTGGGCCAAAAGACTATAGAAATTACTTTTGCATTTGCACAATATTCTAAACACCCCAATATGAATTTATGCTCCTTATTGTTTATGCAGCTCTCATTGAAATTAATGGAAAGACACCCAATTAAATTTTTGGCCTGATCCAGCTACCACTGAAGTCAAAGGAAAAGACTCCCATTGAGGTAAATAAGTCCATAAATTACTCAGTTTTAGCACTACTTTTTTGCAGTAAGAAGGGCCTCATTGTGCTGGAGGCTACACCCCCGAATGCTTAATAGCCTTATAGTGGAATTTAGAGGTGGAAAAATGAGATTGCTCATATAGCTTTCCATGTTGCTAAATGCGGGGTTGATTCCTCCAGCAAAGTCATGTGCGAGATGCTCACTTCTAGCATTGCTCAAGGGCAGTAGTAATTTATTTTTATAACAATCTTTTTTAGACACATACGGTGATGACAGACATAATTTATTCATGGTGCAATGCAGTTTTGAATACCATGTCACTCTGGCCTGCAGCAACTGGAAGACGGCTATTTTCCTAGCAAAGAGTGGAGACACTAAAAGTGATAACACACAGTGACGTGCAGGAATAGTGCTTATGTTTGTAGAAGATAACACATATCGCCACAGAGAGCTGTTTGGCACGGTTAAAAACATTCCCCTTCTCCTAGACAACTTGTCCTCCTTCAGAGCTGTGGATGGGTTTAGGAGAATTTCATAGTGGGGTAAAAATTAACCTCCTATCACACACACATCGATAGATCAATAGATATTCTTAGCTTTCCATAACTTTTTTAGGCATTGTGCTTCACACAAAGCCTTTCACATCTTCTGCTCCATGATCCTGGAAGTAAAGTCATATTCAAACTTGACGTAAGAAAATGCAGCTCTGTAGTTTGGCCAGTGTTGGATCTGTGACAAAAACTTTATTTCCATGGTAACAGATTTCCATGTTCTGTAACTCAAGATATGTATACTAGGGGACAATCTGGATTTGAGCAATGAAGATCTTATGCAATCAAAGCCTCACTAGTATTAGCAAACCAAATGGTTACTAGTAAAGTCCATTGCTTTTAAAATAAATATCCTCTTTTTCAGATTTGTTTGGGTGCAAAAGACCTTCTTTAAGGATCCTCTCCTTGGTTTACACCCTCTTTTCCTACAGAATGGCATGCCACAATATTTCTTCCATTAGACAAAAAAGTCAAGTATAAGGGCCTAAACGACGCGTGTTCCTCTATTAAGCTACAGTGCTGGATTCCTTCTGAGTAGTTTCTGGAAACCAGTGGGAACTTGCAGATTCCCTATAAAATCAGAGGACATATTTTGTAAAGTCAGAAGGTCACATTTATACAATTTGTATGTTTGCCTCTCTCTACAATTAATGGCACTTCATAAACTAGTAATTTGCCTGGAGAACTCATTTTCCATGGGATTTTATGAGCACCAATAGGATTTGGGGAACACCAATAGTATAACTGCATTCAAAAAGGGATTAGGCAAGTTTATGAATGATAGTCACAGTCAAAGCCTGCCCTGAGTAGGCCCCAAGGATAGTTCTATTATTGTGCATGAGCAATTGCCAAAAGTGACATAGCCGAAATAGTAAAATGACCAAATGAACAATCAAAAAACCCCTGAAATGAAATACAAAAAGGATACAAGAGTGCCTGTTTCCGTCACGGATATTATTCAGCTACATAAATGGCTACCTGAAGATGTGAATAATACCCGTGAATAATAAACCCACTATCCATTTCAACTCTAGTCATACCTGACCCTCTGACAAGCACAATACATCATACTCATCTTCAAAGACAGTCATTGTCCTAAATATACAATCATAGAACTGAAAAGACCACAGGAGTCATCAACTTCAAAACTCCTGCATTTGAAGGGGCTGGAATTCACTTTGTCTAAACCATCCCTGACAAATGTTTGTCCAGCTTCTTCTTTAAATCTTCTAGCAATTGAGGTTTCATAACTTCCCCCAGCATATGTTATTCCCCACATATTATTACACATAGGAAACTCCTCCTAATATTCAGCTTAAATCTATGGGTAAAAACAGATGTGACGAGTGCCCGCTATGGCCTGCCTGGGCCAGAGACTCACCAGCACTTCTCTTTGCGGGCCACCAGATGTGGGCCTACCGTTGACCTGGCCTGGGTAGGCGGCTGGCCTGGATGTGGTTCCCCAGATGGTTCTGAGCCAACAGCCTGGGCTGAAGGCCACCCAGGCAGGCTAACGTGGGCCATAGTGCAAAAGCCTTTTAAATGTTTAAAATCATTACTATGTCCTCCCCCCCCCCCACACACTTCAATCTACTTTCCCCTACACTAAACATATCCAGTTCTTTCAATCTTTCCTGATATGACTTGCATTCTAAACCCTTTACTAACTTTGTTGCGCTGCTCTGAATCTTCTCCAATTTGTCTTTCTTTTTTCTTAAAATGTTGTGCTCAAAACATGGCACAGTATTCCAGCAGAGGCCTAACCAATGCCATATAAAGCAGTCATATCGATTCCTGTTTCTTGAGACAACAGTGCTTCTGCTGATGCAATGTCATCAACTCAGCACCGTACTTGTGCAAAGTTCCAGAATGAACAGCAATGGAATTGATTATTGGGAGAATAATGTAGTTACACAAGACCTTAGAAGAGGAATTTTTTTTTTCCTTCTGAAGAATGGCCATTCCTACAACAGAATGATATGGTCATTCCTACAAAAGAATTGTACACAACAGAGTGACCTAAGCCTCAGAAACTAGGCTAAATTTTAAGTTCCTATGAGACCATGGAACCTTATAAAAAGTTACTTGACCCTATCATGTATTACACCATAACTTACATAAACTGGAATTATTTATAGAATGTACTAATGTATTACTAATATAAATTGGTTTACGAAACAGACTTCAGCATCTTTTGGGCAGATCTCCATCCACAGAGTGTTTCATAAGACAATCTGGATCGCCCCCCCATTCAAATTGGAATCCTCACAGCAAGGAGAATGAAACAAACTATCATTGTAACCAGAATTATTAAAGCCAGCACTTAGAGTTGTTTCAGCTCTGACATCAGTAGAGATCAGAAAGAATTAACATCTTGTGTCAATGATCACACATGTCGAATAATTAAACCTACACAAGGAGATGCCCTAAGCAGTAAGACCTTGGGTCCCATTTGCTCTTGCAAGCCACTGCTGTAATTTGAGAAACACCTCAAGTCAGCCACATTCATAGGAATAGTTGCTGTCATTTTAACCCACATTGGGCGGACATGTGCCTAATGGCTGGCTATAGAGAGGATCGGGTTCATTAGTGCCAAATCGGAGTTCTCCGCTTGAGTTGCAGTTCGCCCATGTGTGCAAATTCTTTTCTGGAGCTGACTCCAAAAAGGAGATTAAAATATATGCTTCTGATGCTAACAAACAAAATCCCTGTTAGCTGAAGGGCGGCCAGAAGGTGAGAAGAACTTATTTTTTCGCTCTGGGTATGTTCTAACACGAGTCTCGCATAGCAGCAGTACATGCTAAGAGGGGTTGCCTTGGAGAGCAGCACAGTGAGCCGAAACTGTAAAATATCTAGACAGACTTTTAATGATTATACTTGTCATCTTCCTGGAATTAAGCAAAGGGAGAGTATAAAAATAGAACCTTCTCTCTCTCTTTTTTTCCCTAAAATCAAAACCTTTTTATTATCTCTCATCTCAGGGGTTCTCATTTCAGCTCAGCCTTTTCTGTTACAGTCCTCTTTGTAATTTGCGCTGGCTGCCACTTTCGCTCTTCTTGATGAGACTATAACCTGGAGAACTTATTTGCTATAAAGAGAGACTCACCGTCTTCCCCATGAGATCCACTTATTCCCTGCACCTGTAAAGAAAAGAGATCTTTGCATGTGAATAAAGGAGATGATTTTTCCAATGCATTTGGCCATTGATATTTCCAAACACTAGTGATACCACAGATCAAACTTGCTGATCTAAAGACTTATCGATGGAAAATACAAGCTGACTGCAATGGGCTTTGGAGCAGGCCCCAAGGAAATGCACAAATGGAAGATGCTTCATGAACCTGATTTTGTTTTCAGCGTTCATTATAATTACTTGATATGGAGAAGGTAAATAAATAAACTGAATAGACACTGGAGAGTCAGCTTATATTTTGGGTATTGGGCTTGCTTATGTTAATTTTTTGTGTGTGTTTGGACATTTGGCTGAACTGTGTGTTTCAATCTGATGGGAAGGTGCCCACACACTTTGAGTCATGATCTGTCTTTGATTTCACTACTTACCATTGATTTCATGAATGGATGAAAGATCAATAAAGCCCCCAAGATAATAATTCAAATGCATATTGAACAATAAGAGGTGTTTTCCCAACACATACCCAGATAAAATTACATCTTTAAAAGATGCAATCAGATTGCTGTCTATAAATCCAGTTGCCTAATTTATTTGTGTAGCTGTAAGCTGTGTATACCATACACTATTGTGTTCCTGGTACAGGTGAATGTCTGCTGATTGAAACTATTTGTTTACTGATAAGACTCTTGGAGTGATTGCTTGGAAACCCACCAAGCAAGGGGAGGCCCCACATCACAGATCTTAGGGCAACATTCTGCATAGCCCCAAATAAAAGTGCAACTACTTCATAACATTAAAGAATTGAAGAGGAGCTAAATGGGCAATTGGTTGGCTGCCAAAGCCTTAGCTGAGGGAGAGTTTCAGTCTCTCCGAAGTATTGTCTCTCAATCACGTCTGTATTGTTGGCCATTGTTCTGCGGCCCAAAGAAATTAGCACAGCTCTGAAAAGAATCAAGGAGCTGTTAGTTCAACCACAAGTAGGATTTCTTGTTAATTTTACAATGATTATTTTAAACCCTTCAAGGCTTTACCTCCAGCTTCAGAAATGTCTTAAACTTAGAAAACGTGCATGGTCAAAACCCCAAGGGTTTGAAAGTTCTGTTTGATTTGGCTCAATGCCCACAGATCAAAATCACCATGTCCTGGTAATATCCACCCTAGCTTCCTCCCAAGACCAGCTGGGGCCTCTTGCTAGCAGCTCCCCTGATCTTCTATCCATCTGATTGGTGGCATAGCAAGCATCAATCTCTTATTCCCAGCAGACATGAAGAAAGTACTCAAGCTGCAGCAGCTGCTAGACTGAGAACAAATGCAGAAGCCTCTAGTAAGGTTCAGTGGGAGCTTAATGTATGGTTGCTAGGTAATAATCTCTAGCATCCACATGCTAAGCCTTATGGGGCACTACTGACTCTGATCTCAGTCAAGCAGTGGCTGCAGCAGACACAAAAATGAGATTCCTGATGCTACTGTCTGGGGAGAGTACCCTGGATCCCAGCTGCATTTGCTTCTTGGGGTCCAGACATGTTGGAGAATCATATCTTCTCTCCTTATGTAAAAATACACATAGGAGATAGGGTATGTTAAGCAAAAAGAAAAATCACCCAATAAACAACCACCACCACCACCACCACCCTTTAGTTTAGAACTAAACTAAGTTAACCCCTTTCAAAAATGTACAGACATGTTTATTATACTCATGGTCTCACATAGGCTGTACCATGTCCTAGGTTGCAATGATGAATGATATCCTGTTCATCTGTGCACTGTCTTCACTTCTGCATCTTCAGCTCTGCCTGCCTATATAAGCATGGATCCCCTTACAGTGCAGGGCCCCAGGTGGCCACCTCAGTCACCTCGTCTTAAAGCCAGCCCTGTTTGTACTTACGTACAAGCAACATTCCAAGCCAACTGCTTTCCCCGTACTGAAATAAAGAGAAAGGACATTCTTTTCATTTAATCAGATTTCCACCTTCTTCCAACGAAATGTGGAAGCCTTCAAAGGCTATGCAATTTCTGCCTTTTTAAAGCCTAGCTTTCCTATGGAAAGGCAGCTTATGAAATCACTTTGACTGGGTGTGTATGTGTCCTAATGCTGTTAGATAAAGTTACATTTGAGACTAATATGACAGCCACCCCCACGCCCTCTCTCCGAGTGTTTTTAAACAAGCAAGGCTGGGGAGGGGGTGTCGGTGACCACTGAATGGCAAAGCAGCCACTCAGGTGGAGTACAAGGGGAGGGATTCTAATGGGTGGCTCCCAGACCGCCCATTTTAAAATGAGATACTACCACATACTACCGTAGAAGGGCTACCACAGCAGCTGCCACACACTCCCCCTGCCACAGACCATGGGGGAGGGGAAAGTGTGCTGGGCTGTCCAAAGCTGTGTCCCCTGCCCACAGTGCGTATGAGCAAGGGACTTGTCTGCTGGCATGGCTGGCTGCCCCAGTTCATACGGGCAGGGGATGTGTGGACGCACATTGCCATGCACTTCTTCAGCTTATCCTGCATGGCGCACTCTGGATTTCTCAGCAGTTCTCCTTGAGTGGCTATGAGTGGTTGCTGGGTAGCTCATGGTAACATGTATCTCCCCGCACCACCTTCAGACGGGCAGTCAGATGTGTGGTTCCTGATCCATGAGTGGTTCCTGAGCGCAACACCCACCTCCACCCATGGAGCCCTCCGGAAAACTGGAGGATGCTCCATGGGTGGAGGTTGGTGTGTGTCCGTGTAAATGGACACCGACCCACCATGGCTAAACACTCATCCCACCCACCCACCTCTGTCCATGTAAAAAGGGCCTATATGTATACAATGCTGGGTTCTAAATTAGGTGTTACCACTCAGGAAGAGGATCTTGGAGTCATTGTGGACAACACATTGAAATCCTTAGCTCTGTGTGTGGCGGTGGTCAGTAAAGCAAACAGAACATTAGGAATCATTTGAAAAGGGATAGAGAATAAAACTGAAAATATGATAATGCCTCTATATAGATCTATGGTATGACAGCACCTGGAGTACTGTGTGCAGTTCTGGTTGCCTCATTTCAAAAAAGACATAGTAGAACTAGAAGAGGTACACAGAAGGGCAACAAAAATGATCAAAGGTATGGAAGGGCTCCCATATGAAGAGAGGCTTGATAGGTTGGGGATCTTCAGCTTGGAGAAGATATGACTGAGAGGGGATATGATAGAAGTTTACAAAATCATGAGTGCTGTGGAACACGTAAATAGGGAGCGGTTATTTACCCTCTCTAACAGTACTAGGACAAAGGGACACTCCATGAAATCAACTGGCAGCATTTAAAACTAATTTTTAAAATTATTATTATTTTTCACTCAGCACACAGTTAACGTGTGGAATTTACTGCCAGAGAAAGTGGTCAAAGCCGGCAGTGTAGCTAGTTTTAAAAATGGATTGGATAAGTTCTTGGAGGATAGGTCCATTAATCGCTATTAGTCAAGTAGATTTTGGGAACATAACCTGTTACTGTTGGGGGCTGGAACAGTTGGGTACTTCTCCCAAGAGATAGAGATTGGCCACCATCAGAGACACGATGCTGGGCTTGATGGACCATTGGTCTGATTCAGTACGGCACTACTTATGTTCTTATGGTCTATTTGATTTCTCTTCTGTTGGTTTGGTTATTATTATTATTATTATTATTATAAACATTTATATAGCACCAGTCGTGTGACCTGGTGCTGTACAGAACAGAAAACTAGATGCAGTCCCTGCCTGTGGCTTACAATCTAAAAGACAAGGAGGGGGAGACAGGGAGAGGGGACAGTGGGAGAGACAGGGGAGAAGACAAACAAACATTCAAGCGGATGCGAAGTCTCAGGTGCGTGTGCTTGGCTTGGTTACAATAAGGTTGGTTGCAGCAGTCTGCAGGAGGAGGGCAGACAGTAAGTGTACGGGGAACGACTAGCAGGCATTGGGAAAGGCAGCAAGGAAAAGGTGGGTCTTGAGGAGGGATTTGAAGGAGCGGAGGGAGGGGGCAAGGTGGATGTGGGTAGGGAGGCAGTTCCAGGCATGGGGGGCAGCGAGGGAGAAGGGTCGAAGGCAGTTAGGTGAGCAGGAGAAACGAGGGAGAGTGAGGGAGGGGACAGAGGAAGAGCGGAGAGCACGTGCAGGAGTGCGTAGGGAGATTAGGTCCGAGAGGTAAGGGGGAGCTTGGTTGTGGAGTGATTTGAACGTGAAAACCAGGAGTTCAGGAAGGGGGAGCCAGTGAAGAGAGAAGAGGAGAGGCTGCACATGGTAGAAGTGACGGGCAGAGTGAATGACCTTGGCAGCGGAGTTTTGGATTGCGATAAGGGGGTACAGGTGAGAGCGAGGGAGGCCAGCAAGGAGGGGGTTGCAGTAATCGAGGCGAGAAATAACCATGGCATGAACAAGGGTTTTGGCCGAGGAGATAGAGAGAAAGGGGCGGATGCGAGCAATGTTGTGGAGAGCGAATAGGCAGGATTTGGCCACAGAGTCAATGTAAGAGAGGTGTGTGTCAAAGATGAAGCCCAAGCTACAGGCTTAGAGAACAGGATGGATGGTGACCCCATCGATGCAGATGGTCAGGGTTAGAGGGAGAGGAAGGGGAGGGATGAAAAATGAGGAGTTCGGTCTTGGCCATGTTGAGCTTGAGTTGACGTCGGGACATCCAGGCGGAGATATCAGAGAGGCAGTCGACGAGGCGTGAGCGGACAGACGAGGAGTCGTTAAGTCCATTTTCCCTCAGATACAAGACTGAAGGATTCAATCATTTTACTAAGTAGCTAGTTTCACAATAGAAAAGTTCTTATTCTTCTACTCCTTATATCTTGGGAGGAATCTTCAGGAGTAAGAACCTACAGTCAGGGCTGACCTTACAATTCACGGGGCCCAGGGTGGGGGAGAAATGCAGGGCCTTTTTGTCTAGGGGTGTAGGGGTGCTCCCCGGCTCAGGAGCGCTCCCCAGATCGGTCTGTGGGTGGCACGCTACCCAAACCCAGCCATTTCGGATCTGTTGCCACCGCCATTGCCGACCTGGGCCCCATGCTTGAATCTGCTGCCGTGCCGCCTGCTGCCACCGGACGTTGCTAGGAAGTGTGGGAGAGACGGGGCCTCTCCCTCTCCCTCATTTCCCCTGGTCGAGACTGACAGGCAGTGGAGGGGGCCAGCGGGAGTGAGGGAGAGGCCTCCTTCGCTGCCTGTCAGTGTCTCGCCAAGGGGAATGTGGGAGAGGCAGGGCCTCTGCCTCTCCTTCATTCTCCCTGGCCGAGACTGACAGGCAGCGGAGGGGGCCACGCACGGAGTGAGGGAGAGGTGGGGCTTCTGCCTATCCCTCACTCCTGCTGACCCCCTCCACTGCCTGTCAGTCTCGGCCAGGGGAATGTGGGAGAGGGCAACTTCTGGTAGCGATGGGCGGCGTGGCAGCAGATTCAATCTGCTGCCATGGCACCCACCCAAGCTTGAGCCACGGAGCTGACAAGTGGGCCCGGTGTGGAGCCCAGGCCGCCAGCAACGATGGATCCGGTAAGAGCCCTCAAAATGGCTGGGTTTGGGGATGGGTGGAGGGGAGTGCCCGTCCGCCGGTCCCCCAGCCCAGGTCTGGGTAGCGCGCCACCCCCAGACAGAGCCGGGTAGCGCTCTATGAGTCAGGGAGCACTCCTAGGGCCGCCGGCAGAACAAAAAGACCCCACATTTCTCCCCTGCCCTGGGTCCCACGAATTGTAAGGTCGGCCCTGGCGGGTCCCGGGCGACCACCCCTAGCCGCCCCGCGGTAAGGCCGGCCCTGCCTGCAATGGTTTCAGAATACTTCCTGTGTCAAATGAAATCTCATCAAGAACATCTTCAAAGATTAGTTCCTCATCTTCAAATTATATCTCATGGTGTCACTGCAGTGCTGACAGTTGAATTTTTACATTATGCATGATCTGGGTTTGCCCACAGTGTTAATCAGATGGCAAGAGGGAGTTTAATTAATAATTCCCATTTGCAAAGTTTTCCAGTTTGTTGACATTATTTATAAAAGTGTAGTGCTGCATATTAATTAGCATCATATAGTGTCATGCGTCTTAGCAGGATTCTTAGGATTCTTTAGCTAGGGCAACATCCCAAACCATGTAAAGTCTATTAGGCACCTTTTCACTACATAGGACAATGGATTAAGTTCTTATTGAAGATTAGAGCTTAAATTAATATCCTAAGTGAATACCAGATTCAACAAATTTGGTATGTTTCAGTTCATTTTAACAAAGTGGATACAAAGTAGCATTTGTTTCCCACATGGTTTGCAGTTTCAAATCTTTGGCCGTTTTTAGATGGGCATGGCTGGGGGGGGGGCAGGTCTGTGTGTGCTGGGTGGGACAGCCATGGACTGCCCACGCATGTCGAGTGAGTAGGGAGGGGGTCAAACAGGTGGCTCTTTGGCTGGGTACCCTGGCAGCCTCCACAAGCTACTTCTGCCATGGACCATGAGGGAGGGGGAAGTGCACCAGGCTGGCCTCCAAGATTGACATGTCCCAGCTAAGCACTGGGGAACCCGGGCTCCCCAGCAATCCCAGCCGGTTCCCTGTGCTGTGCAAAGGCTGTTTCCGCACCCACAGTGCCTTAAATGGCAGACCATTCAGCCGACATGGTTGGCTGCCGCCATTCATATGGGCTGACGACGCGTGGGTGCCTGTCCTCACGCACCATTCTGCCTGCCCCTGAATGAAGTATTTCAGCTTTTTCCCTGATGCTGCATGAGTGTGGGTGAGTGGGTGGTGCATGCGTTATGGGAGTACACACCGCCCCACACCACCTTCAGACAGGCGCTCAGGTGGGTGGGTGGGTGGATGGACCCACGTGGTACCGTACAGTCCCACCTGGTTCTGGTTTAAATAGCTTTGACGACTGCTGCAGGTCATGGTCCACCTGTGTGGTACACCCCTCTCCCACACCACAGAGTTGTGGCATTGCCACTGGGCAAAACCCAGCCGGTGCCCCAAAACTGGGCTGCCCACTCTGCTGGTGGTGTTTTGAGATGTTGCAGAGCACCGCCGGTGGGACTGTTCCACAGCAGGGACAGCCTGCCTCACCTCTGCACATCTGGCAGGTCACCTTGAAATGGACAGCCTGACAGGGGGTGAGGTGGAGCAGAGGCGAGGCAGCTGTCCATGTGAAGACACCCAGTGTGGGACCAGTGTGGGAAGAGGTCAAGGTAGACGTCCCCTCCTAAAGTGCATCCCCACTCAGGATGAAAGGAAAAGATCCCCAGCCATGCCCATCACAGCTGCTGTTCCACTTGGCTATTGATCCCTCCAAGTTCCTCACCTCCTGATGCTCAGAGGGAAGGATTTTCAGGAGCAGTGGGTAAGGCTGCAGAGTCAGAGGTGGGGATAATTCCACCATATTTTTTTTCAATACTCACATGTCAACCCTGAGGCACTATAGACTGTAGGCAGGGCACTGAATTTGATGTACAAGTTGTCTGAAGAAGCTTGGCAAATTCTGTGCACACACACCTGCATTTAAAAAAAAGGGATGTGGGGGGCGGGGGGGAGATATTTAGAATCTGGTCATTGAAGCTAGTTCTATTACAAGTTCTGTCTAGAACTATGACACCCCACCCCTCCTTTTCAGGAAACACGTACTTGTTGAGTGCACTCCTAGAAAAAGTGGGTCATTATTGATGAGAATTATTCAGGAAGGGAATTCCCATCTTACGTGATGGACTGAGATTTCAACTATTTCCCATCCCCGATCAGAGCAAGCAGGACTCCTCACAGCATGAAAAGTCCTGTAAGTTTCCAATTCAGAATTGTCAAAGGGGGGGAATTTAGATCAATCAAAACATTTTGATAATTCAAAATGGATTTTTTCATTAAGAATGTCAGATCAAGTCCTTAATGTAATTGGGGGGTGGGGGTGGGTGCGTTGTGACTTTCAAAAAGAACAAAAAATGGGCCCTTTGAGCTGGTCACAAAAGAACATAAGAACTGCCATACAGGGTCAGACCAACGGTCCATCTCCTGTTTCCATCAGTGCCCAGTATCAGGCGCTTAAGAGGAAGTACCTTCTAGCAGTGCGAGTTTACATCCCCTAACCAACTTGGCTAATGACCATTGTTAGATCTATTCTTCATGGACTTTTCTAATCCTTTTTGGAACCTCGTTATATTACCAGTCTTCACAATGTCCCATGGCAATGACTTCCATGGGTTAGTTGTGTGGAACAGCATGAGACCTGAAACATCTAGCCAACTCTGTATTCATGAAGATAAAATTAGCATTTTTATGTAGCCCTCTGAATATTCAAATTATATTTGAACACTGAAATCAAATTCATATATCTACTATTTTGAACGTTTTGTTTTGCGTACTTCAGATAATTTGGGGTTATTTGCTATTTCATTTTGGGTATTCCTTTCACTTTGGTAAAGGTTATAACACTAAATAACACTACCAAAGTCTCTGAAATTCTCAGAATGAAATACCATATAACCCCAAATTACCCAAAATAACCAAAATGGAAGAACAGAATTTTAGGATTTGAAAGGACCTCAAGAATCATCTAGTCTGAACCAAATAGTCATTTTGAGAAGTGAAATGGGAAATTAATAGTGCTTCATATTCGTTTGTTCCAAATGAAAGAAATAGCCAAATTCAGTATTTGGCACAGATCTTTGTTTCAAACATCTCTCCTACCGCAGGATCAATCCATCTCTTTTCTAAGCTGGAGAAACCTATTCTTTCGCCTCTCCTGTGTGGAAATCATCCCAGACCCTTGACCGTCTTTGCTGTTCTTCTCTACAGCTTGCCCAGTTCTGCTGTATCCTTTTCAATGTGGGATGACCGGGACTGCACACAATAAAGGTGTGGCTACTGCATCACTTGTCATTTAATTTTATTTCAGATTTTTCACATTGGGGGAAAAAACAAATCAGTGCAAAAAAACTGAATCGCCCCAAACCAAATTGAAAACAGAAATTTTGGGAGAACCGAATTGGCCATTTTGGGGTCAGTTTGGTTCTTACTGAATCTGAAATTCCCATCCTATTAGTTTACATTTAAAAATTTAGACCCAATGAAGTCTGCTATGAGTGGCAGGGGGGTTTCTATAAAATATGCAATAACTGAGACTTAATTTTGCCTAAAATGCATCTAGTTTGCTTAAATTTTCAGACAGCATCATCCAAAAAGCTTTAGAATGTTGGTTACGTCTGCTTTATAATTTTTTTATATACATTTCAGTTCTAAAATCCGTTGCCTGTTCTTCCAGACATGGTATCTTCCTTACATTAACTCCCTCCAGTTATTGTACTCTGAGTCACAGATCTATGCTGGCAAGGCCATGTAACTAATAATTAATTATAATCATATACAATTTCATCAGTCATTTTGGATTTTTTTTTACAGCGTCAGCCCCTCTTTCCCGGCTGCTTACACTTTTCCATTGTGTTTCATATTTATATGATTCAGTGGAAATGCCAAAGAGAATATGGAAATCTGCCACAAGTAATTCAAAACTAAAACTAGGGCTCTCAATTCATCTTTCTATGTCATTCGAGGACAAGCAAACAAACCCCTGAAAGAGTATGAAATGTACACTTGTCAATGCATTTCGAAGAAGAATGCAGTTCTTCACAAATGAATCCCTCATGACTCGCACAGTCAGCTTCTCCTCTCTGCTCTTGCATTTAATATTGTTTAGATGCTTAAAACATTACCCTGGTATTGTTGTTCCCTGGGCAAAGGGCAGTAAAAGAGGACATTTTGTATTCAGCAGTGTCACGCAGAAATGGTCATCAATTTTAAAATGTGACCCTCACCATATGAAACTCTTTGTGTAATAGTATTAATGGTAGTTGTCCACCTTCTTGGAAAGGCTTTTTATCACTGCTCCATGCAAAACAATGTAAAGAAGGTTTTCCTCTTGACAATACCCTTTCGGAACTCTGATGTAATCCACTGTGGATTACACTCCTACCCTCTTTTCACTGCTGCTGTGACACAAATATCTAGCTACTTAAAATGACACAAATATACAGCTGATAATGACATGGAAATGAAGAGGTTCCACATTCCTTTGGTTTTGGAGGTAAGCTTTGATCAGAACATAATTAGTCTTAGTTTGATAGATTCATGACTGATACTGTATGGTCGAGTCTTAATCTGATGGTCTGGGTTGGCCGGTCCATCTAAAGGTGCCCTACCAGATGTGCAAGTAGAGAGCAGCCCCACTGTCAGCTAGGCTTTGGGCAAGGAATTTCTCTCCACACTTAGCTCCCTAGCTACAACTTGAGGTGCTGATCACAAGTCTGGCCAACGAACTGGTATTTGGTGGACTTGATGGAAGCAGAGTGATACCTCCAACCATTACGTTACCCTTAAATTCCATCCTTGAAATACCTATAGCTTGTCAAGACTATGAAGATGGATGTTATTGTTACCTTTATATTATACTAAGGGGAGAATTTATTGTATGAATTTGGGTGCATGACACAGAAAATGCTATACCAATATTCACAGTGCTATAGAAAATTGTTTGGTCTCCTCTTCCCTTTATGTGGTGGAGGAGCCTTTCTCCTAATGACATTGATAATCAGCATGCCGCCTCTTCATTTTAATAATAATAAATAATAATAATAATAATAATAAATCATCTTTATTTTTATATAGCGCCACCCTGCTATGACACTCGGAGCACTTTACATATAACACAACTTTTTAATCCTCACAACAACCCTGTGGGGTAGGTTAGGCTGACAGAGCATTGTGACTGGCCCAAGGTCACCCAGTGAGTTTCTGGCTAAGGCAAGATCTGAGTTACACAAACAGTGATGCATTAGTTTTCCTGGCCATCAGTAGGAGATGTTCACTGGCAGATATTTTTGATGGAAGGTATCGTAAGCTAAAACCATTGGACTGTATGACAATGCTTCTCTCTCAGAGTCTGATTATTATTATTATTATAAACATTTATATAGCGCCAGTAGTGTGGCCTGGTGCTGTACAGAACATAGAATTGTACAGCGGGAGAGACAGGGGAGAAGACAAACAAACATTCAAGCAGATGCGAAGTCTCAGGTGTGTATGCTTGGCTTGGTTTACAGAGAGGTTGGTGGCAGCAGTCAGCAGAGGAGGGCTTACAGTAAGAGTAAGGGGAAAGACTAACAGGCATTGGGAAGGGCAGCAAGGAAAAGGTGGGTTTTGAGGAGGGATTTGAAGGAGCGGAGAGAGGAGGCAAGGCAGATGTAGGCAGGGAGGGAGTTCCAGGCATGAGGGGCAGCGAGGGAGAAGGGTCGAAGGCGGTTAGGCGAGCAAGAGAAACGAGGGAGAGTGAGGGAGGGGACAGAGGAAGAGCAGAGAGCACGTGCAGGAGTGCGTAGGGAAATTAGGTCCGAGAGATAAGGGGGAGCTTGGTCATGGAGCGATTTGAACGTGAAAACCAGGAGTTTAAACAGGATACGTTCAGGAAGGGGGAGCCAGTGAAGGGAGAGGAGGAGAGGCTGAACATGGTCGAAGCGACGGGCAGAGTGAATGACCTTGGCAGCGGAGTTTTGGATTGCGATAAGGGGGGACAGGTGAGAGCGAGGGAGGCCAGCAAGTAGGAGGTTGCAGTAGTCGAGGCGAGAGATAACCATGGCATGAACAAGGATTTTGGCCAAGGAGAGAGAGCGCTCCCTATAAGGTTAATTGGAAAACCCCTGTTAACGTCATGGGGACCTGAGTCAGGGCTGGTCATGAGCCAACAGAACTTTCTCCTCTTAGTCTTTGTCCTTTGATTCAGACTTTGGTTGCAAATTTAAATCCAGCTTTTGGACAACTATTAGTTCTGGAAACCTTGAAGATGAGAATTCTCAGAGAATTTAAAGCTAAGGGATGACAGCCAAGAAAACTTGGCTCAGGCTCTCCAGCATTACGTAGTTTCTATCTCCTTCCTCACAGCATACAAAACGTCCCATGCCTCTCTGCTTTTTCTCTGTCCTTCACCAATGGTGCCAGTGGAGGCCTCCATCTCCTTTGGGCATGCACCTCAGACTGCTCTTCCCCGTGATGCTAGAGATATTTCCTACCTTGCCTCAGTGTTCTGTATTCTCTTCCAACTGTCGTTTCTAGTCTGGAAAGAAGGTTGAAACATAGTAGTGGAAGTAGGCAACTTTAGGTGTTAGCTGGATGTTAGAGGGCCATAGGGGAGGAAGGGGTGGAAAGGAAGAGAGTGAATGTATTATAAGTGCCATACTGGGTCAGACCAAAGCCTAGCATTTTATCTCTGACAGTGGCCAAACTTGATCACTTGGAAGTAGTACACGACAGGTCACAAAGGAGCAATCCATTTCCTGCTGTTCACTTCCAGCTCCTGACAGTCAGAGGTGACGTCCCCCAAACCTACTTGGCTAATAACTGTTACTAGACCTACCCTCCAAGAACTTATCCAATCCCTTTTTAAACCCAGCTACACTACTGGTCTTGACCACATCCTCCGGCAACAGATTCCACATGTTACATGTGCATTGAGTGAAAAAAGACTTTCTTTTATTTGTTTTAAATCTGCTGCGAGTTAATTTCATAGTGTGTCCCCTAGTTCTAGTAGTATTTGAGAGGGTAAATAACCGCTCCCTATTTACTCATTCCACACCACTCATAATTTTATGAACTTCTGTCGTATTCCCTCTGTCACCTCTTCTCTGAGCTGAAGAGCCCTAAGCTATCCAGCCTCTCCTTGTACAGAAGCCATTCCATACCCATTATTTTTGTTGCCCTTCTCTCTACCTTTTCTTGTTCTACTATATCTTTTTTGAGGTGGAGTAACCAAAACTGGACACAATATTCAAGGTACAGTCACACCATAGATTTATATAGAGGCATTATGATATTTTTAGCTTTATCCTCTATCTTTTTCCAAATAACTCCTAACGTTCGGTTTCCTTTTGATGGCCGCCGTGCATGGAGCTGAGGATTTCAATGTATTGTCCACAATGACTCCAAGATTCTTTTCCCGAGTGGTAACTCATAATTTAGATCCCAGCATTGTGTACATAATTTGGATTATTTTTCCTTATGTGCATCACTTTGCGCTTGTCCACATTAAATCTCATCTGCCATTTAGATGCCCCATCGTCCAGTCTTGCAAGATCCTCCTGCAATTCCTCACAGTCTGCTTGGGTTTTAACTATCCTTAATACTTTGTGTCATCTGCAAACTTGATCACCTCACTCTTTACACCCTTTTCCAGTTCATTAATGAATATTAATATTAAAATCGGGCCTTTATTTTGGCACCTAATTTGAATGCTGAGTTCTTGCTGTTGTTTTAAATCTAGCTGGTTTGCAAGGAATTAACGACTTCAAATATTTTGAGCACTGAGTGTGTGAAGGAGAGGGGGGGAATAAATTCAGAGTAAATGAGCTTCAGTGATTATGTCTTTAAACAAAACAATGAATAAACTCTCCCTACATCAGTAATTCGCAAACAAATTTTTGCTGTGGTCGCATGTGTGGTTGCAGTAAATTCTCAGTGGCCACGGATCTGTCAGTTAAAACATTGTAGTGATTATTTAGAAGTGCCATGTTAATAAATCAGTAAATCTTTTCAGTTGAAAGCAGAATATCTAGTATCTACTCTTAGTACCACCAAAAATATTACAGTTATTGCTATTACAATTATTTAAAAAAAACTTTTACTAACTTAGGGGCCAATCCAATGTATGCACATGCACCAAGCATGCACGTGTAGTGCACATGCATACCAAGTGCACACCAAGTACATGGTTCTTGTGCACATCCTGCACTTGGAGAGCATGCAATGCATGCTTGGTTCACACATGCAACCTGTGCTTGGTATTTACACAGACCTTGGACTGAACCCACAGCTTGAAGATGTAGCTCTGGATATGAGGAGCTACTTTGTGAACCCAAAAACCATGATCACACATTAAGTCCTTGGTGGCCACACTTGACAATCACTGGCCTGGATTGTAAGGTGGAAAGGCAGGTACCCATCAGAAAGATTCTTGGGTCATGATCAACAAACCACTTATTCCATGATAGTGGGTTTCAGTGGGATTACTATGGAGTAAATGATTTGTGGATTGCAGCCATAAAGAGGAAATTGTAGACCAGAGGTTCCCAAACTGTGGTTTTGACTCCAAGTGGGATCACCAGATCTGCAGATAGGGTCACAATCCCAAATGTTAATTGATATACTTTGTATGTTTTTGCTGTCTGGGCCCAGATTATATTTCTCAAAGTGGGGTCATTTAGGCAAGTTTGGGAGCTACTGTGTTAGGTGCTGCCAGCTCTTTCCCCAATAAAATCCCCATCTTCTCCCATTAAGGTGTCAACAAAACTCTCATTAATTTCAAGGGGAAGAAGACTAGGCTCTGAGAAACCCTCAACAAAAACAACTAGGCCAGCTTAAAATCAATTTCCTGGCAACGAAAGAAGCATCTCATAACCATGCACTATAAACTGTAATGAATGTGATCCTCCTCCTTGCCTTTCTCTTTGTCTATTTCCTCGAGCCATACAGCCACCCACAGACACATGAGGGACATGGCTGACAATCTGTGGAAGATCCTGTTCCATTGGCAGCAGATGACTAGACTGGAGTGTATTTGTTTTTGCTGGCTTCCCATAAAATATTATTGATCTGAGTGTGCAGTCAAAGAGCTGGAACAGTCAGCTGAGAAACAGAAAAGCCTAATGCACAAAATGTGAAGCAGTTCAAACGATCTGTGTTTCTCAATCCTTGAGGGGGCAGGAGGGGGTTATTAGGATATAAGTAACGGCGATGATCAATGTTTCCCTTCGACAGTATGACTATTTGGCAGGATCAGTGCACAACTTTGTCTGGCATGGCTAGAAATGCATCTGGATCCAGCTCAGGCTTTGACTGTTGCAGGTCTGTCTAGTCTGTCTAGTGTATTTGCATATGCCCTTCTCCTGTGACTCACCTTTGATCTTGAAGGAATTTGGCACTGCTTCCAACTCGAAAATAATTTCTTCACATGCCAGATCCTCAGCAAAGACTAGCTGAATGAAGAATAAGAAGTGCAGTGAAGTCTGTCTGATGGAACAAGACTTGTCAGGATGGGAGATATCAGGAGAACCATGATGTCATTAAGACCAGGACCTGTTTTAATCACTAAGGCATCAATCCCTCAAGGCTCTTGAGCGCTTGACTATTCTCGAAGCCATCGGAGCCCCTCACATGCTTGAAGTTATTCACATGCTTAAGTGCTTTGCTGGATCAGAGCCTAGTTCATGCATTTTATCTATTACATAACAGGCCCTCTTTATATCTTCTCTCTTTTCTAAATCATAATCAGATGCCATTGGTTAGCCTTAATCTGCTTATTGTAACTCAAGAAGTGGCCTTTCCAGGGAGCTTGTCAACTAAGAAACTATTGTTGAGGGTAAGACGTGAGCATTAAAGCAGACTCCACGTGAACATTCCCTGTGACAGGAAGCTATCACCATTGTGGCTTGCTTCGGGGAGAATGCAGGGAGAATGATTATTTATTGCTTTGTTCATTAGCTCATCACTGGGTGAAATAGAGCCCCCTTAAGTCTTTTCAGGGTTAAACCTCACGCTGGTGGGCCACTTTACATGTACGATCATCTGTGGCTAATTAGTCCTGCTGGGAGAGGGAATGCTCAGGGTCAGCTGGGAAAGGATGGATAAGCCTTACTCAGGGAGAGAGAGAGAGAGAGAGAGAGAGAGAGAGAGAGAGAGGGACTCTGGCACTGACTGACCAAACCTGGGGACCAAAAAGGGACCAACACAAGGAAGGAGTTTGCTTTAGGGGGTCCCCAACCAGAGGATAGTGAGGCTCTGGGAAGCCTAGGCCTGAGCTATCAGAGGTTACTGAGAATGACAAACTTCGAGGGAGCTGAAGGGGCCAGACTGCCCTACAGCTGGTGTCTCTAGAACTGACCAAAGTCAGAAACCACCAGGCATGGGCAAGAAAATGCTTACAGACCAAGGCCCAAGAATGGGATAATAGACTTCTGGAGAAGAAGGGTAAACACGTGTTGCACTGTAAAGAAAGTGCATCTTTGGGTGAAGAAGACGTGTGTTTGTGGACCTGTGAGGGGAGCAGGGTCTTCAAGGATATGTATGGCCAACTTGGGCCACTCAGTATGCTAGGGCAGAACTAAACTCCAAATGACTTGAGCATCTTGATTGTTCTAGACTCTGTTCCAATACATCATACAGTCTTGGCTAAGCTTTTTGCCTGCATTACCCTATTTTGAGACTTAAGTATGATCCCACAACCCCAAACATCAGTGAAGACATGCAAAGCATATCGAATATTATTTGGGATCATGACCCGAACTGTAGATTCCGTGACTTCATTTGGGGGCTCCATCCGCAGTTTGGGAAATTCTGTCATCATGAAACAGGCTCTGTGCTGATGACACTGGAGTTTAAATAGGCAAAGCAAACAATATTTACCAAGGGAAATAGAGCCATAGAGGGAGAAGTGTCACACAGCTTGTCTGTGGCACAGCCAGGTCTCTGGTCCAACATACTAACCCACTGGGCCATGCTGCCTTGCCTTCCATATGTGTTTGTTCACTGAAATTCCCATGCTGCTCTTTTTCACACTTTCTCCATATTTGTATTTCACTCTGCCCACTTGCAGCTCCACTTCTCACCCTGTTTATTCATCAGCTTTTTCTCTTTTTGCCCCCTCTGCTCTGTTGTTTCACAGTCTCGTCTAAGTACAGCACATGCTTAAAATGATTACCCAGCTAGGAGCCCATAATGTTTATTAGGCCCAAAATTAGGCAAAAATAAACGCACACACACACATACTGCTGTCAAATTACCTCGTTGAATATTATTTATTTATTTTTTATTATTTTATTTGTATAGCACCAGCAATGTACCTGGCACTGTACAATCCACAGTCAGAGACAGGTTCCTACCCCTAAGGGGTTTACAATCTGGGATACGAGGGAGAGGTAAACATCAGGAAAGACAAGAGTACATTAATGAGGTTGAGAAGTTGCAGGCTCACGTGCTTCACTTAGTTACAGGGAACTGGGTTCTGAGTGAGGGGGAAAGGATGCAGTATCACTCATGATAAGCTAGGGAAGACCTGACAGAAGAGGTGGGTTTTCAGGAGGGATTCAAAAGTTGGGAGGGAGGGAGCGGAGCAAATGTATCCAGGGAGGGAGTGCCAGGCATGAGGGGCAGTAAGGGATACGGGGCAAAGATGTTTAGAGGAGCAAGGGGTTCACAAGCAGGCGAGGGTGGGGGCAGAGGAGGAGCAAAGTTCCTGGCAGGAGTGTGGCAGGATACAAGAGCGGAGATATATGAGGCAACAAAGCTATAAAGAGCCTTGAAGCTGAAGGCCAGGAGCTTGTGCTGAATGCGTTCACGTAGAGGGAGCCAGTGCAGGGTGGAGAGGAGGGGTTGTACATGGTGAAAGCGATGGGCAAGGTAGATGATTTTGGCTGCGAGGCATTGAATGGAGATGAGGGGGGCCAGATCAGAGCAAGGGAGGCTAGTAAGGAGGAAGCTGCAGTAGTCAAGGTGAGAGTATGGATTAGGGTTTTTGCAGCAGCAACAGTAAGGCAAGGCTGGATAAGAAAGCCAGAGAAAGCACTAATGGCACTCTTGGCGATGTCGAGGATATAATATCACTAGTTTTATAAGAGAAGAAAGGAAAAGAAAAAAATAAGATTCCATCATCTACAGGGCAAAATGTATCCCTCAGGGCCATGCCGTTGGTCACTTGTCTGCACTGCAGAACTCGATAGCTTATTTTGCACTCCGTGCGGCAGCCACCCTTGCTCATGTTGAGCAGAATCTCTCTCCTTATCTAGGAGGACACAACAAATGGTAGAGGTATACCGTGTACAATTAGGGGTGAAACGAGCAGCTAAATTACTGCTCATGAGAACCTTTGCCATATTAGATGATTCTGAAAGACCTGGTTGTTCTGTCAGATGTTTGGTGAGGGAAAGTCGGGTAGGGTGGGTGGTTTTGGGGGTTAGGGTGGGAGAGTATATACATTTTTTTTATGAGTTTGCCTTTTTATGAGATATAGCACATTTTATATTTGTATTTATATTTATATTTGTATTTTTAACTATTTTATATTTTGTTTAGAATTGTAAGCTGCCCCGAGCTGCTTTGCAGAAGGGACGTCGTATAAATTATGCAAAAGAAAGAAAGAAAGAAAGAAAGAAAGAAAGAAAGAAATCTTGGAAGCTGGGATTGATTTCTTGACCATTTTCTGATACCGATGCAGATTCTCAATTCCCACAACAATGCCCTAAATTACCAACTTTCCGGTTACCGTTTACTGCATAGCATTCATTTACCATATACCACATTGCCAAGAGTACCGTTGTACTTCTAGGTTTCTGTTTGTTCATTGGACTGCATTTATGAGACAATCACTGTGTGAAAAACCCACTCCATAACCTTCTCCCCAGGTTCCAGTGCCTCCAGTCAGAAGGGTTGTTCTATGTTGTTCCCTTTGCTTTGACCAATCTGCACTGGGATTACAGTTTAGTAAAGGAATTTGCATACTAGCCAATGAGTGATAAGGAAGTACAGGAAAAATTGGGTACAGAGAAGATAGAAGAAATACCACTCTCTAACCCTTAGGCCAGTATGGTAATTATAGGCACCTGATCACTTGCTGCCACTCTTGCAAGACACAAACACAGGGTGCTTTCAAACGTGACAGGTGGCTGGCTTTAGCACGCTTCACTCTACAGCCACTGTCATGTTAGAAAGCTGCTGCATTGGTGCCACCAGATGTTTGCCTGGGCTGGATCCTGTCTGTGGTGGTGGCTAGCCTGGACTGTGCCTTGTGGAAATCCCCAAGTCACATCCTGGGCTAGCCACCACCACGATTGGGATCCAGTCACTGGACCCAGAGTAAAATGGGCTTTCTTGTCTAAAAACCTGCTTTACTTAGACCTGGTCCAGAGTTGCAGCAGTTCCAGGAACCATGGTGGCCGTCATTTGCCACCATGACTGCCCGTCAGCTGGGTGGGCGGGTCACTGTGCGCAGCACAGAGGTAGGGCCAGGTGGACGCACGTCTGTGCATCTCCCACCCCGTCACTGGACTGGCCACTGTCACATTAGTTCAGTGGCTGGGCCAGATCCCGACTGGAGGTTGAAGGCACCTACAGAAATACCACAGGGTTCCTTCCAACTTTTGATCATCCATACCACCACTCACCACAAGTAAAACAGTACCCTCAGCAATTTATTATTTATTTATTTATTTATTTTACAAATTTATATCCCGCCCCCTCCTGCAGTGCAGCTCGGGGCGGCTCACAATAACCAATATCAAACATTTAAATTCATTTTAAAATATAAATATAAAACATATCATATAAAACAGGGCTAGAAACATAATAACCAAAAAACTAAATGGGTGGGGGATTAAAATTATCCCTCCCCACCCTCCCTCCCAAAGGCCTGGGCAAACAGCCAGGTCTTACAATTCCGCCGAAATGTTAAAAGGCTTGGGGCCAGGCGAGCTTCCTCCGGAAGGGAGTTCCACAGCCGCGGTCCTACCACCGAGAATGCACGCTCCATCGTGGCCCCCCGCTTAACACGGGGGACCTCCAGGAGGGCACCCCCGGCAGACCGCAGGAGCCGCTCCGGGGCGCGAAGGGCGAGGCGGTCCCTAAGGTATGAGGGGCCAAGACCGTATAGGGCTTTATAGATCATCACTAGGACCTTGAACTTGGCCCGGCACACTATCGGCAGCCAGTGCAGAGCTCGGAGCACCGGTGTAATGTGCTCCCGGCGACCCGTCCCCGTAAGAAGACGAGCCGCCGCATTCTGCACCAGCTGCAGCCTCCGGGCCAAGAACAAGGGAAGCCCCACGTAGAGCGCGTTGCAGTAGTCGAGCCTCGAGGTGACGAAGGCATGGATGAGGGAGGCCAGGTCCGGGCCAGAGACATACGGACGCAGCCTACGTACCAGATAAAGCTGGCGGAAGGCAGCCTTAGCGACTGCCTCCACCTGCCGCTCCAGCCGCAGGTCTGCGTCCAATATGACCCCCAGACTCCGGACCTGCTGAGCTACAGGGGGGCAAACCCCCCCAACCAGGGGGGCCACCACCCCCTTCGCCCTCCCCACCACCATCACCTCCGTCTTATCTGGGTTGAGCTTCAGTCTGCTCAGCCGCATCCAATCCGCCACGGCCTCCAAACATTGGGATAGCACCGAGATAGCAGGGTCTGGGTCAGTAGAAAAGGAGAGGTACAGCTGAGTATCATCAGCATACTGGTGACATCGCACCCCGAACCCTCTCACGACCTCCCCCAAGGGCTGCATATAGATGTTAAATAATAATGGAGACAAGATCGATCCCTGCGGAACGCCACACGGTAAGGCGCGGGGGCTCGATGTTTCCTCCCCCAACACCACCCGCTGGCTCCTCCCCGAGAGGAATGAACGGAACCATTCAAGAACAGTCCCGTCCAGACCCCCCCGGTCACGCAGTCGTCTCAACAGCAGCCCATGGTCCACGGTGTCAAAAGCGGCCGAGAGATCGAGCAGGATGAGAAATGTCGAACATCCCGCATCCATCTCCCGGCGGAGGTCGTCCACCAAGGCCACCAACGCCGTCTCGGTGCCATAGCCGGGGCGGAACCCAGATTGAAAAGGGTCAAGGAGCCCGATGTTATCTAGATGACCCTGGAGCTGGAGCGCCACTGCCCGCTCAATAACCTTCCCTAAAAAGGGAAGGTTAGAGACAGGTCGGTAGCTGGCGAGCGCGTCTACGTCCAACGATGGTTTTTTCAGCAGGGGGCGCACCACAGCCTCTTTTAAGCAAGGCGACAACCTCCCCTGCCGAAGGGACGCATTCACCACCCTCGCCAGCACCGTCCCCAACGTCTCCCCGGAAGCTTTTATTAACCAGGACGGGCATGGATCTAGTTGACAACACGTGGCCCTCACAGACCCCAGGACATCCACCACATCGGCTGGCGTCACTTCCTGAAACTCACCCCATAAAGATGGACCAGACGGACCCTCCGCCCCCCCGCGCTCTTCCCCTACTGCTATCAACCCAGCGTCGAAATCGGCCTGAATCCGAGCGATCTTGTCTGCGAAGTAGATGACAAACTCCTCACAGCGGGCCCGGGACAAGTCCCCATCCAGGCGGAGGGAGGCCGGACTCACCAGCCCCCGCACCACCCGAAACAGCTCCGCCGGACGCGACTTCGCAGACGCTATGAGGACCGCAAGGAACTCCTTCCTCGCCGTCCTCACAGCCTCAACATAGGACCGCAAATGGGCCCTATGGAGAAGACGATCGGAGTCAGATCGAGTCCGACGCCAGCGACGCTCTAGCCTCCTGCCCACACGCTTCATACACCACAGCCCCTCAGTAAACCAATGCAGTAAGTAGTAAATAAATGTAAATTAGGGTAGACCTACCTGCCCACCTGGGTAAGTTGTGGCAGTGGTGGGCACCATCATGTTTGAAAACACCCACAGAGATACCACAGGGCATTGTCACATATGAAAACATTCGCAGAGATACCACAAGGTTCCTTCCGACTTTTGATCATTCCTGCCAATACTAACATGTATGCAGGGCCTACTGGCCTCAGTAGTAGTGAGTGGTAATTATCATTTTGCAAGCACCCCACCCCTCCCTTTGAAGATGCTGGTTGGGATTTCTCAGTGCTGCCTGGTTGGGACCTTGTGCGGGGGGTTGGAGGACGCACCTTGCCTATTGTCAGCTGGGGCAGGAGTTTGGTGTCTCCCCTCACTGGCAGGGGGCGGGGCTGGAGGAGCCCGGCTTCCGGGTCGCTCCCTCAAGGGCAGGGAGTGGCCGGCAGCCGTGCTGACGGCCGTGCTGGAGGTCCGTGCCGAAGGGGCACTTCCAAAGGAGCTTGTCCTTTGGCTGTGTCCTTTGGCTGGGGTCGAGGGATGGAGTTAATGGAACTAGTGTTTGGGTAGAGGAGGAGGGTTATATGTATATTGTTTTGGAATGGACTCTCCCTCCTGGTGAGAGCAGGGGGTGGAGGAAGCCCCCCCCCCCCGGTGGCAGCAGGGTAGGGGAGTGGAAGTAGGTTGACCTGGGCCCCTGGTATTGCTTGTGTGTTGATATGAGGGGTCTGGGTGTTTAAATGGAGAATAGATTTGTTTGCTTGTTGGGATTGTTACATTTGAAGGGTTTTTTATGTTAATTATATAATGATGTTATGATGATTTCATGTATTGTATTTTCTTTAAGCCGCCTCGAGTCATCTTGGGATGAGAGACTTGCAGGGTATAAATTAAAAGTGAAATGAAATGAAATGAAATTTAGGATAAGCCAATGTTACAGGGGGTAAGGATCAGAGAGCCCAAAGAGCCAGGGGGAAAGACTAGGAGAGAGAGAGAGGGCAGATCTGGACCAGCAGAGGGGCTAGGAGCAAGGGAGAGGGAGACCTCTTAGCCATTCTCTGATCTTAGGGCAACATCATCGAGGTCCTGGAGGAGAAGGGAAAACCACACCAAGAACGCAGGAACCAAGAACAACGGAACCAGGGAACAAGGAACTAGAAGTCAGGGAACGCAGGACTGGAGAACTAGAGAGCAAGAGCAGGGTGGAGGGGAGGAACAAGGAAGCAGGAGAACTTGGCACAAAGGGCCAAAACAAGGACTAGGAGTCAAAGAGCCAGGAATGGAGAATGAGGAGAGGAATAGCATGAGGAGAAGCAAGGCACACAACAGGGAGAGTTGTTCCACCCAGTTTCCTGTTGGTACCAGCATGCTTTTGTACAAGCTGGTAAGAAGCTGGGAGACAGGGCAACCAAGCAGACATACCAGGGGCCTTACACAATTGTAAACCATTCTCATGCTGACTTCCTTCACTTCAAATTCTCTCTCTCGTCCCTTACTTCTGCTATCTCCCTCGCTAGACAGCATTACTATGCCTCCCGCACTGAGTCCTGTTCTCGGGATCCTCGCTGCCTGTTCTCCACCTTTGACTCCCTCCTCAAGCCCCCCCCCCCCATCCTCCTCCTCTCTCTTCCCTTTATGCTCAGGATCTTGCTTCCTTCTTCACCTCCAAGATAGACAAGATTAGCCTCGACATCGCTTCCCATTCCTCTGCTCTTCCTACTCCTTCCCCTCTCCCTCCTCCTTCTCTCCTGTCCTCCTTCCCTCCCACCTCTCTTCAGGAAATCTCCTGCTCTCCTCCTCCAACTCTTCCACTTGCCCCCTCTACCCCATTCCCTCCCGCCTCCTGACCTCCATTGCTTCCACTGTCGCCCCTTCCCTCCTGCACATCATCAACCTCTCCCTCTCTACTGGCTCCTTCCCCTCTGCCTTCAAGCATGCCACTGTCTCTCCTACCCTCAAAAAGTCCACTCTCGACCCCTCTGACCCTTCTAGCTACCGTCCTGTCTCACGCCTTCCTTTTGCTTCCAAGCTTCTTGAATGTGTTGTCTACTTCCGCTGCCTCGACTTCCTCTCTGCCAACTCCTGCCTTGGCCCCTTCAAATCTGGCTTCTGCCCCCTTCACTCTACTGAAACTGTTCTGGCTAAGATCACCAATGATCTTCTTGTGGCTAAATCTTATCACCTCTATTCCATTCTTGTTCTCCTTGACTGGTCTGCTGCCTTTGATACTGTTGACCACTCACTCTTGCTGGACTCACTTCACTCCCTTTGCTTCTGTGGCTGCATCCTCGACTGGTTCGCCTCCTACCTCTGACCGCTCCTTCAATGTGTCTCTTGCCAACTCTGCCTCCACCTCCTTTCCCCTCTCGGTTGGTGTTCCCCAAGGCTCTGTCCATGGCCCTCTCCTCTTATCTATCTATACCCTGTCCCTAGGCAAACTCATTGCCTCCTATGGCTTCTAATATCACCTCTACGCTGATGACACTCAACTCTATCTCTCTACTCCCTCTCTTTCTCCATCTGTTCAAGCTTGCCTCACCAGCTGTCTCTCTGACATCTCTACCTGGATGTCTCAACGCCAACTCAACATGGCTAAAACTGAACTCCTTATCTCCCCCCCCCTCATCCTTCCTCTCCCTCCTCCCTGTTGATCCTTATCAACGGGGGTCACCATTCTTCCTGTCCCACAAGCTCATAGCTTAGGCTTCATATTTTATTTATTTATTTATTTAATAAACTTTTACCCCGCCCCTCCTGCCATGCAGCTCGGGGCAGCTTCCAACAATTTTTAAAATACAATAAAAACAATTTAAAATAAACCATAAATATTATAAAAATAATTAATTAACAGGGCTAGACAAACACTCTAAAAACCAAAAAT
>QEPC01011796.1:7982096-8002257 GCA_003113815.1 Sphenodon punctatus | reverse complement strand
CCCCCCCCGCCCCCCACTTGTGGGTCTCCCTCAAGGCTAGGGTTGCTAAATGAGCAAATTTTTCTAGGACAGTTATGAAAAATACATGCAGGCCCTGCAACATGTATTTTTCATAAGTGTTGGGAGAAATTTGCATATCTAGCAACCCTACCTCCAGCTTGTGGGTCCCTATTATAGCTGCTCCCTCACTGGGGGTGGGGTGAGTGTGAGGCTCTCCTTGGGGACTCAGAGAGGCTATTAAATGCTTTTGCCCCATCCCTTAAGCCCCGCCCCATCCCTTAAGCCCCACCCACTTTGGGGTTTTGGAGCGCGCGCGTGCTTTACACACACGCACATAGGGGGCCCATAACTGAGACTTGAGCCCAGGCCCTTCTCCACCTTGCTACGCCCCTGCATATCCTCACCACATGGACCAGCCAGTCATCATTCTCGATGTAACCAAACCAAGCACGTGTACCTGAGACTTCACATGTTCGTGAATGTTACACTCCTGGTCTCTCCCTCTGTTCCCCTTCCTTCGTCTCCCCGTTCCCCCCCCCCCTGTCTCGCAGATTGTAAGCCCCCGGTCTCTCAGGGACCATATCTATTCCATTACTTTGTAAAGCAACAGGTACATTGCTTGTGCTATATAAATGCTTGCTAATAACAACAACAATGGATAACAATTCTTCAGGTACAGACTGGCAAGGAGTGTATGACAGTTTTCCATACACGACTGTTCACATGATCAGAGATACACAGTGTTTTATGTTTTTTTACCACATTGTATCCCTCACCACAATGTGTGAACAAGCCCATACTAAACTGAATGACCATAGGGCTCTAATCTGAAGAATGTCCATTGTCTATCAGAAACCAATCCATAAAGCTTTAAAATTTTGCCAAACCTTGTCAGCTGCAATGTTCTCTAAATTCCCATTCGTATGAGGATGCTCAGCTTTCATAAACTCACGCTTTTACAATCTGAACATACAGGCCCAAATGTTATGGAGGTATATTGATTTGCTTCAGCTGGCCCCTATCATGCTTAGCACAGTAGGCTGCATAGGACTTGGGGGCGGCGGTGCTCAAGGGATGTAGTCAGAGTGGAGGAAGAAAATGGAGGGTCCAGACTCCAGATAATTGATCTAGGCCTTTGATCAATTCCCTGTGCTTGAGTGCATGCCATCACCTTCACTCCCTTCCTGAGTTCACTTATGCAATGCCTGAAGGTATGGACTGCATCCATGGGCCAGATCCAGGAACTGGAAATGGGCCAAATAAGCATTTTGCAGGCCAGATTTGGCCCATGAGCTAGAAGATCCCCTCATCATTGTGCAAAAAACTGTATCAAACTGCCTCTGCATTATTGTCATGCTGACTAAATGTTATTTTCTTTCATAAATCTATTCCTCAAAATGTACCCTTTAACTTTCTATCTACACAGAGAGAGAGACAAAATAGTTCTGATTGTATCTTTTATTGGACCAACTTCCGCTGGTGAGAGCATGTAAGCTTTCGGTCCACACAGGACCCTTTCTCAGTCATGTAAGACTTGAGAATTATACCCACACAGAGGGAAAGAAGTGAGAGAATAAGCTTGCAGGTTTGACAAAATAGACCATTGTTCCAATCCCTACAAATTCTATCTTCGTATAAATCAAACATGTCTACATTAGGCCTTGCTGCTTGGAGGGAGACATTAGAGTCTAGGGCTTTGGATGTAATCATTTTCTTTTATATTTTACTGCAAAAGAAAAGATTGCCACTTTATGTAAAATAGAAGAAAAAACGGCAGCAGGCAAAAGATATGCTTATTTTGGTAACCAGTTTCCCATCTCTACAATTAAAAGGGTGTGTATGTGTGTGCACACGTATCTGCCCACCCAGTAAAGCAGATGATCATGCTGCTCCATAACGTATCACGTGACTGCCACTATCCACTACATGAATGACTTACACACATGCGCACGCGCACACACACACACACACACCCCTTTGACAGTCTCACCTTCATGTCTGATGGGAGTTCTCCTTACATTTTGGATCTCGTAGCAACCTCATATAGATGCATCTTCTCAAGCCAACTACCCCAGTAACTTTTCCTTGTTACTGTCAAAATACAAAGCAGAACCAGCCTTACCCTAAGCAGGGCCCAGGGCGGGAAAGAAATTCGGGGCCCGCTGGTGGGCCTAGGGGTGCTGCCTGGGCCTGGGCTTGGGGATGGGCAGAGGGGAACTCCCCTCCGCCCATGCCCAAGCTTGAGCTGCCATTTGGATTCCAGCAACCGAATTAGATCACTTACATGATCCGTTGCTGGTGCCACCACAGCCTCCGGCCTGAGCCCCATGCCAGGCTCGCCCCCCGCCCCTGCCTGGCAGAGTCTCGGCCAGGGGAAATGAGGGAGACAGAGGCAGAGACCCCGCCTCTCCCTCATTTCCCCTGGCCGAAACAGCCAGGCAGGCAGAGGAGGGGGCCAGTGGCGTGAGGGAGCAGCGGGGCCTCTGCCTTCTCCTCCCTCACTTCCGCTGGAAGTGAGGGAAGAAGCAGAGGCCTTGTCTCTCCCTCACTCCGTGGGTGACCCCCCCCACCTGTCAGTCTCTCGGCCAGGGGAAATGAGGGAGAGGCGGGGCCTCTGCCTCTCTCTCCCTCATTTCCCCTGGCCGAGACTGTGCCAGGCAGTGGGGAGGGGGGAAGGGCACAGAGTGTGGGAGAGGCAGGGCCTCTGCCTCTCCCCTGCTGCCTCTCCCCCTACCCGGACCCAATTTTTTTTTAAAAAAATTAAATTTAAACCCAAACCCCCCCCCCCCAGTGCGGGGCCCTGGATGGCCGCCCCTAGCCGCCCAGCGGTAAGGCCGGCCCTGATACAAAGTTCAAAAAATAAGACTTGTGACTGACAGTGCACAGTTCTGGAGTAGTGACAGTCTGAAGATCTGTTCCTCGTGAACCTGCAGTGTTAATTCATTTCACGTCCTCAGCTGGTTAAGTCATCTTAGGGGCCATTGACTGAAACAGAGCTGATTTACACCAACTGACAATGACACGCAGGAGCATCAGACTGGGGAGATATTGTACTTCCAGCACTTTTACTTCTGGCAGGGTTAGGTATAGAAAAATTATCTGAAACTTTTTATAGAGTTCTGCCGTTACTTCTTTATAGTTGGAATCTTTCACACAACACTCATTTAGAGTGGATAATAGTGGCGCAAACCCACATTTTGGGCACTGTGTGAAGTTCTTACTACTTGCTGGACTCATTGACGATTCCTTTGTCACCCAATGAAAAATGTTTGTTGCAAACATCTGAATATACCATGTTGCAATGGTGTTGTGTGATTGGATATTCCCAGAGCAAGTTTCAATTTCCAATACAGCATTTCCTGTTTGCTGCTTCCTACTTTTTAGTGACCAAGTGGCCAGAGAGTTCTGGAATAGGAACTCCCTTCTCCACTGATGTTACTTCTGTAATGTGGTATGCAGGGATATAATGTTCCTCCATGCCCTTTGCACTGTGGCAAATACAGAGTGGGAGAGAGCAATGAAATGCAGGGCAAGCAGCAGCTCTGTGCGAATGCATTGCTAGGGGACAAAGCAAAGACAGACCGAGGAACACTTGTTGAGTTTGCAAGGGAGAAGAAGGGTCTTGCCTTTAGTCACACTTAGCTGTATCTCCATGAACCAAATCAAATGGGCAGTTTGTTCAGCTTCAGTTAAGTTCCCCACTTATTAATACCTCATTATCTCATCATTATGGAGCAAGAGGTTGTATGAACTGCCCTGCTATGATCAATTTTGTCTCCTGCAGTGACAGCACTTTGTCCAATGCCTCCCAATCACAATTGAAGCCCGCTAAATGCTTTTGTAACAAATAACAAATAATAGCTGTGTTATACAGAGCGGTTTCATTAAGAGCCATCAAAAAGAAGTTGTTTATCAGTTTTGATTATTACCAACTCTAGCACCACAGTTTATAGCCTGATAGCATTCAGTGTACATGTGAGGTGACAAACTCTTGCTGGATATATGTCCAGGTCAAGCTAGATCTTCTACATAATCCAATGACTACCTGACTAATCCATGTGTATAATTATTTCTCTGGTTTTCTTGCACTGCATTTTTGCTCAGGGACTGACCTATTCTCTGGATTGGCTTCTTGTATCAGTATTCACCTATAAGCATCATTCACATTCAAATCAATCTAGCTTCCTTATACATATGAACAAATAAAGCCAGACTGTCATTTTCTCATCATGCCCCTAGATGAGAAATAAACCTGGCTGTAAGGATGATAAAGGATCATTCAAGATTGTCCTACAGTATACTGTAGTAGTAATAATGTATTCATCCTCTCGTCTTATACTTTCATCTTGAGTGGAAAGATAATCTTTTAAGAGGTATGAAAAAGCACGCAATATAATATTTACTGCTTCTGCCTTCCTGCTTAGCCCTAGGACTTTCAAGAAAACGAGATGTGACATTCTGTGATACATGTGTTAATTTTAACTCAGGAAAGAAAAAATTGTCCTCAAACAAATAGGTAAATAAATACAAAAGTCATCTCATGAATATTTTTCAGATTTGATGGAAAGTCAGATCATTCTGCTGAAGTCATGCTCTTCCTTCTGAGGTCTCACTGGCAACTGTTTGATGCATTATACTCTTCAGAGGAAAATATTTAGAGAAAAGCAAAACTAATAAGCTGTAACTTGAGATGCTGTGCTTTTACAGCGGTCAGATCAACAGCTAAAGGGAATTTCATCATTCACAAGCCCCAAATATGGATTTCTGGGGTGGGAGACTTTTATAGATACATTATTAGGAAGGTTCTACATAGAAATGCAAGAACCTGACAAAAATATTCCATCTTCTTTTTGTTCCAGGAAAACAGGCCAAATCTCAGATGCAATACTTTGGAGCATTTCCTGTCTGGTAGTTTAGGAACTGCCAAGAGTGGAGAGTAAGAGCCAGAAAGAACTCTGTTGTCACTCGCCTAAACAAAATCATAATACTTAAGAAAAAAAAAAGTCAACAACAATAAAAATTGACCAGATTTTAAACACAAGCTTCTGTTTTACACGTCCGATGGCTAGACGTAGCATTTGGAAGACAGCCATAGCAACCCACTTTCTCCCACCATCTGTCAGCAGAAGTTTTGCTTACTTCAAGAGCTTAGAGGCAATGAGGGAAGGCTAGTGCTAAGTAATCAATTTGAAAAAATGGCAAAAGTAGGGACATTCAAAAGGCTGATGCTTCCTCTTGAGAAAAAGGCACAGACTCTAAAATGTCATGTCAGAAAGGGGCTGTTGGCTTTTAGCCTGAATTCCCTGGCTTGTATCAGTTTGTACTGCAACCCTGTTATTAGTAAAATGTGGATTTGGGTGTGGTTATTTCAGAGAGGTATACCAAAGGGTTTCCAGATATGGATTAGCTCTCTCAAACTAAGAGCATTCTGAAAAGGGGTACAGGCTGGTGGGTGCTTTAATAAAATCAGCAAGCCCTGCTGACTAACCTCTTCCAATGACCAAAAGCCCCACCCCCTCATTCTGCCCCTTGCTTCCTCAATGCTATAGGGGATGAAGTGTATATGAACTATACACCCTTGTAGATACCTTGCCACATTATGAGAAGACAAAATCATTGCATCTCTGCACCACTACTATTACATACTACTTATCATTTCATTTTCTAGTAGTAGGCATGGTGCAGAGATACAGAGACATCATTGTTGCATCTCTGCAAGACAGAGTGGATGACAAGACCATGCAGGGCGGATTTTACATGGAGTAGTTTGAAATAGCTGAGACGATGTTTAAGCACGTAACCTGATATTTTAATTGTGATTTCAGCTCAGCAACCCATTGAGATGAATGAGAGCAGTTCATATGTCTGAATCCAATGCTGTGCCACAACATCTAAACCTCAAGTGAATTCATTGTGCACACAGCAGGGCAGGGGTGAGGCCAACCAGGGAGAGTCATGGGGGAAAGAGGCCGGAAGAGGCTCCTGAATAAAGTTAGGGAGGTCAAATGATGCCTTCCAGCACCCTTAAAAAGATCAATGTTATAGATGACCACACAAGAGCTCCAGGAGCCTTCCAATGTCCCTGCAATTTAAGCAGTGGACATGACATGGGGAAGTTGAAGATAAATCACCACCAGAGCCTGGATTTAGGATTTATGACTACAAACTCTTGTCAACACTTCTCTCAAGAGTTTGGTCTCAAATACTGAAATTCCAAATCAGCTAAATGTTTGGATTTTCTGCTAAATTTGCTTTATGGAAATCTGCTAGGGCCAGACTATGATTCCCTTACTAACCCAGTGAAAATTTACTTCCGTGCAGAGACCGGAGTTTACTGTGTTTTTCCCATTGCCACTGTAACAGGGTTGCCTCCTTCTTGGGATGCAAGTCCTCCCTGGGTTAGTCCCCGAAGTCAGCCCATGCAGGATCTTAGTTACACTGTGTCCTTTTATTTACACTGTCCCATCCCCCATGACGAGACCATGCAGGGGGAATTTGCATGGAGTAGTCTAAAATAGCTGAAATGATGTCTAAGCACCTAGCCTGATATTTTGCACAGATACAGTCTATCTCAGATTGTCTCATTGATATGAACAGTCACACTTTACTCACAGCCTCGCCTGGCTGGGCCCAATCCCTTCTGAACCAGTCCAAGCCATTCACAGGCTTGACTCACCCTCCAAGCTCCTGGGTTTGAGTGGAGAGCGAGCTCAACCCAGCTCCTGGCCTCTCACGCCCTCAAAGTCTCACCATGTCACCAGCTTCCCAGAGTTAGCGCTCACCAGGCTCTGGACTGCTCTTACTCCAGAGCAGAGCTCCTCCTAAGTTCTCCCTATTCAAGGTCTCTCTCAACAATCTCTCCACAAACTTCCACAAAGTAAGCCCCACCAGGCTTTCAAGACTTTGGGCTGGCCAAATCCCAATCCCAAGTGTGAGGCATCCAGGCATGATCCTCATTCCCTTCAGCACCTGCACCTCAGGTAGCACGTGCTCCTCCCTTGCAGCTGTTACCCCCCCCTTAAAGGGCCAGTATCCCCTTTAGTCTGTGCTCTGGCACAGCTGCTGCCCCATCCGTTTATGCCCACTCTCTCACACTGATCTCTTGACCTTTCGATCAAAGCGCAAAGCCGATTTCTTTTCTTAAGAGATTGATCGAGCGTGTGTGTATTTGGGGAGGAAACGTCCTCTTCTTTGTGCTCATTAGAAAATAAGCAGATTGTATGTTCGATTTATATTTTGTAAATGGGCTTCAATGGAGCTACATGGCTACTGTGGGTGCCAACAGGTAGGGCATATCCTAAGGCTTGGTCCCTAGCAGTGCAAGTTCATACTTTCTCTCTTTCTCCTTGCTGCTGGTGCCTGCTCAGTGCCAGGGGTCTCCTACCTGGTCAAGGAGAAGGCACCAGGCAGTGGGAGAGGAGCAACAGCAAGATGAGGGAGAGGGACCCCAGAACTAGGGAAGGGAGTGGAAAGGGGAGAAATGGGCTCTTCAGGTTCTTTCATCTTCCTGCTGCTACTCCTACTAGTCACACAGCAGAGGTGGAATTTGACAGTAAAGGGAAAGCAGAGGAAAGTAGTCCCCTGACTCAACCTGTGCTTGGGGAATAGCAGAGAAGAGTGGGGAGCATAAGGGTGGCGTTCTTGATCCGGTCCCTCCCTTCAGCAAAATTCTGTTTGCGCTCTGTTTGCTGTGTGTGAGTAGAATTGGGCCCTGTCAAGCCATACCTCCTGTGCGTGGGATATGCTGAGAGCAGCAGAATGGGCTGGCACCTGTGCGTACCTGACAGGCTTTGATGTGGTTCCACTTTTAGAACCCGTGCTAGTAAAAGAATCCTTATAAAAACGTGTGAACCTAATTTACTGCTCTGTTTGTGTAAACCAATTTTTAAACCAGAATATCTCACTTGTTCTGTTTTGAGGGGAGGGGGGGCAGGGGCTGGAGGTTTGCAGCATTCTTAAAACAGTTTTTAAAAAATTTCATGTTCATTTTTAGACTGAAGTTCTAAATCCTCAAGAAACCATCTGAAACTTATAAATGCTCTTATTTGCTTTACATTTATCTCATAAAAATAAATACCACACTATTTATAATTGGTATTTAACAAAAAAAAAATAATCACTCCCACTCACGTACTTTGTAAACTAAGTTTCACAGTATGGTGAATTTTTACATAGCTCAGTTAAAATAACTTTGGAAAACGAAGGTTTAATAACTGAAATGCTGATAGACTCTTGAGTATTGTAATTGGATAACAGCCGCTGTGTGCTGGATAAATACATGTATAGGAAGAGAAACTTGGTGAGAATAATTTATCTTTATGTACTGGGAATAAAGAATGCTTAATGCTGTGGTTCCCAAAATTTCACCTGCAGGATCCCATCTTGGAAGTTATATGTAATTCCATGACCCTGAAGGGCAACAGAGATATGTAAAGTATATCAAATGTCATTGTGCTGATGACCTCACCACAGATGGCTCCCCACTTGGAGTCCTAATCCATCCTCTGGCTTAACAGCATCATAAACTACAAAAGCCACCATGAGAGATGAGTAAAACACAGAAAAGAAAGATTCTCTTCAAAATCTCAAGAGTGTCAGAAGAGGCCCCTATCTCTTTAGTTTCTAGCCTCAGGCATGTTCAGCTAGTCGACAGCCTGTCCCTTCTGAGGAAATACTTCCTCTTTATACCCATACCTCCTGCATTGTCAGGGATAGGCAGGAATGGTTCTTTACCATGTAGAGAACCTCAGTGGAAACAGAGATGAAAAACTAGAGATGCTGGATCAACACATCATTGCTCTGGCACCCTATTCACTTCAGAGCAGTGTCCAAAGTCCTGTGAGTGATGGCTAGTGAGGCAAGGGCAGCATGGTGGGGAAGGGTGGTCAGAACCAGGTTCGTCCGACAAGCTAGGCTGCAGGGAACCTGCTAAAGTTCCATTCCCTACGTACAAGTTCAACTTCAACAAGTTCCACTTCTCCTCATCTCCTCTGATCACTCTCCTGTTTGGTTCAGGGAACTCCAGAGGCAGAGGTGTAGCTAGGTTAGAACTAGCCCTGGTGCAGAAGATGGAAAGGGGCTCCCTACCTCCCTTCTAGCAGCAGCTGATTTAGCTGCACCAGAGAGCTGAGGCCTGCCAGGCTCATGGCCCTGGTGCAGCTGCACTGCCAGTTCCTATTAGCTAGCTACACCCTTGCCTGGGGTGGTGGTAAATGGGCATATGCTAAAACTGAACTCCTTATCTTCCCCCCTCATCCTTCCTCACTGTCAATAATTATTGATGGAGTCACCATCCTGCCTGTCCCCCAAGCCCGTAGCCTAGGCTTCATCTTTGACTCACCCCTTTCTTTTAAACCCTACATTGACTCTGTTGCTAAATCCTGTCGCTTCTCCCTCCATAACATTGCTAAGATTCGCCCTTTTCTCTCTGTCTCGTCTGCCAAAACTCTTGTTCATGCTCTGGTCATCTCTCTCCTCGATTACTGTAACCTCCTTCTCACTGGCCTTCCCCGGTCTCACCTTTCTCCCCTCATCTCTGTCCAAAACTCTGCTGCCAGGGTCATCTACCTCGCCAGTCGCTTCGACCATGTGCAGCCCCTCCTCTCCTCACTTCACTGGCTTTCCCTTCCTGAACGAATCCTGCACAAGCTCCTAGTCTTCACCTATAAAGCTCTTCACAACCTTGCTCCCCGCTACCTCTCTGCACTTATCGCCCTCCATACTCCAGCCCATGCACTTCGCTCCTCCTCTGTCCCTTCTCTCACCCTTCCACGCCTTCCCTGCTCCCCTAAGCGCCTTCGTCCCTTCTCACTTGCTGCGCCCCATGCCTGGAACTCCCTCCCTGTCCACATACGCCTTGCACCCTCCCTTCATACCTTCAAATCTCTCCTTAAAACTCACCTCTTTCGCTCTGCTGTCTGACTCTTTATCCTGCTGAGCCACTATTTCCTATACCTACGGTCTGTTTACCCTTATCCTTGCAACATGGACCTGCCTGCTGTCATCGTAACCAAGTCAAGTACGTGCACTTGAGACCTCGCATCTTCATGAATGTTAGACCCCTTGTCTCTCCCTCTGTCCCCCTTCCTATGTCTCTCCCCCAGCTCCTGTCTCTCAGATTGTCAGCCCTAGGTGCAGGGACCGTGTCTATTTTATTACTTTGTAAAGTGCCAGGTACACTGCTGGCGCTATATAAATGTTTGTTGATGATAATAAAATAATAATAATAATAATATGCTCAGGTGTGTCTCTTCCTCTGCCCTACTGTGGTGGGAGAAGAAAGTTTCTGCTACTTGGGCTATGGAATACAGTGCCCATACAACAGAAGAACACACTACAGCCTCCAAGCTCTTTGACGGGGCCAAATCAAAACTGTGAATGTGCCACAGGGCTGGTGCAAAAGCCACCTGAGTAGACCGTGCACAGTTGTGGTTGGCTATGGTGGTTTTCAGTGGGCTTTTGGGCGCTGTACTCTACCCAAGCCACTGCCTATTTGCTGTGATACCTCAAGTGTGGAGGCAGTGCGCCTTCACTCCCAATGCATGAGCCACCACGGAGTCTACAAGATGCTCAGTGGAGACTCACAGCACCAGTGGAGATATCCTTTCAAGCTTGACTTTCACACCCTGACCCAGGTATATATTAGGAGAAATTCTACTACATCAATGGACTCTCACTAATGAAAACCCACAGAAACAAAAGAAGGAGCAAACCCACACGGCTTTATGCAGGGCCTGCTCCTTTCCTTCTCACATTGATCTTAACTTTGTGTAACTTCATGGATGTCAGGGATTTACTGCTGATTAAGACCAGTGTACACAAGAGGAGAACTCAGTGCCAGAAGATCCTGTCACTCTTCCTCAAGACTTTCAAAGATGAAATTATCTCATAGCAGCCAGTGGACAGCGTTGTTCCCGATGTCCTTCATGGAGCTATGAGAACATAGAACATAGATAACTGGATTGGTGTCCTCAGCTGCTCAGTGAGGCAATTCTCTGAGGAGGTTCAGCCTCTTGGGTTGTTTCTGCTTATTTATTTAATTTAATTAATTATTTATTTATTTTATTTTAAAAGTTTTCTACCCTGCCGATCCTGCCATAGACAGCTCTGGGCGGCTTCAATGGAGTGTCCTGCATTTGTGAGTTGTGGTGGCTGATATGAGAGACATGATCCAAATTAGTAAAGATAATACCAAATAGAAAGTAAATAGAAAGTGGGTTAGAGACAGCGAATCAATGGGTAATTTCAGACGTGATGCCACCACAGTCAACTACACTGGATCACAGTGGATCCAGTGTGTAGTGGCAGTGATGTGTGGCATGTCTGTTTGAGCCCCGCCAGATGTTCACCATGGTGAATTCCTGGAGGAGTTCAAAGCTAACCATGGTTCTGGGGGTGAGACCGGCCTCACCTCCAGAACAGTGGTTAGCTGAACCATGATCAGGAAAGCGTCAAAAGTAATGTATGTTACCTTGCCCGGTTCCTGAGTGTGGTCTGGACCGCGGTATGGGATTGGGCACATTGGCCGCTGTGCCCCCCCCATCTCCTTGAGGGCGGGCGGATGTGGGAGCGTGAGGGGTGGGGCCCTGCAGCCGCACGTCACACCGCACAGCCCCACCCCTTCTGAGATTTCCCTGTGTGATGAAGCCGGGACGTCTAAAGGACGGTCAGCTTCATTACTGTCCGGGATCCGAGATGGATCCAGGTCCGGGTTTCAGCATGTTGGGCAGGGAGGCCCAGCACATCTGAAATTACCCTATATTTCTATTTTAAACTATTGTTTTTGGTAGCCAATTGAGTTATTAATTCTAGTTCTCAGGTCCACATTTTAAAGGTGTTATACAGTTTCCCTTTCAGGTCAAGGAATAAGAGATCAGAAATGCAGTGGTTACTCTGGGAGGAGTGTTGTGGGTGATAGAACACTTGTGTTTTAAAAGAAAAACAAGTGCCAACATCTGTCTCATTTCTCAATGCTATTCTTCCCTTCTTATGTGGGAAAATTTCCTTCCTCTTCCACATCCTGGTCAGAATTGTCAGCCTCTCTAAGATCCATGCTCTCTTTGAAAAGTAGGGATGGGTGTTATGGATACGGATTAATCCATAACTGACAGTAATGGGCAGTTATACGGATCAATCCATACTGAACTGCAACATGCCCGTTGTGGTTCGGTTTAAGAGCTATTAAAAAACTAAATAACTATGCAGGTGCAAAATGCTCACCAGACTGTTCTGCGCATGCATGGCCTTTTGTAAAGTGGTGGCGGCAGCTTTGTCACAATTTTGAAAAAGGGCAGCCAGTCTTCACTGCAGGCACGGCTGGCCTCCCAGGGAATTTGGGGCGCTGACCCCCCAAGCGCCATGCCAGGTGCCACAGCCGCCACTCGTGAAAAAAACCAAAAACCTCACCGTCGCCACTTCCCAGCACTGCAGCAGCCTCTGCCTTGCCTTTGCTTCAGAGCGGAGGCTGCTGCAGCGCTGTTGTCAGTTTCAGTGAAACTGATAACAGCGCTGCAGCAGCCTCCCCTCTGAAGCAAAGGCAAGGCAGAGGCTGCTGCGGTGCTGTTAGAGGAGTGGGTCCCAGAAGGCTCAAAAATGCTAAGCCCAACCGCGTTTTCCAATGGAAAACGCGGTTTGGGCGGCTGAGCACTCAGCCTGGCTGAGCTCCACTCTACACAGCATGTATAGGACGTGCTGTGGAGGGAGGAGCTAGGGCTTCCATTGTGCTCAATGGGTGCAAGGAAAGCTCTCACCAGGGCGCTTGTTGAAAGCGCCCTGGCGAGATGCCTTGGGCCGGGGGCCTGAGGCAGGGAGCAGTGCGCATGTGCGCTGGTCCCTGCCTCACATGCTCAAAGAAGAACATGGATGGCTGCCACTTCCGCTCCCAGCACCAGGTAAGAATAAGATTTCTATTTCCTTCCTAATCCTATCCTCCTCCCGCACACACACACCCCAAGGCTGTTTCCCACTGGGAAACAGCCGGGGGGTGTGTGCGGGGTGGGAAACGGCCTTGGGGGGGTGCGGGAGGAGGATTTCCACCCCACACCCCCCCAAGGCACCCCCACACTGTTTCCCACCCCGCACCCCCCCAAGGCACCCCACACACCCCAAGGCTGTTTCCCACCCTGCACCCCACCCCCCCAGGCTGTTTCCCACTGGGAAACAGCCTGGGGGAGAGCAGGAGGAGGCTTCCCACCCCACACCTCCCACACACCCCCAAGGCACCCCACACACCCCAAAACTGTTTCCCACCCCACACCCCCCAGGCTGTTTCCCTCCCCGCACACACACCCCCAGGCTGTTTCCCACTGGGAAACAGACGGGGTGTGTGTGCGGGGTGGGAAACAGTCTTGTGGGGTGTGGGAGGAGGATTCCCACCCCACACCCCCCCAAGGCACCCCACACCCCCCCAAGACGGTTTCCCACCCCGCACCCCCCCAAGGCACCCCACACACACCCAGGCTGTTTCCCACCCTGCACACACACCCCAGGCTGTTTCCAGTGCAGGCAATGATTGCGGAGCGAATGCGGGAGCAGGGAACAGTGTTGGACCTCCTCCTGCACGTCCTGGAGAGGCTGCACAGGCTGGACCGCATGCAGGCGGATTGCTGGTGCCAGGTGCGGGGTCGTTGGCCCTATTGACCAGGGGTTGCCCCGGCCCTGCTGCTTCCGCTGATGGTACTCCCCCCCCCCTTCTGTTGACCCATACACCTACCCCTCCCTCTTGTCCCCTGTTCCATTTTATTAAACTTTGTTGTGTTCCTTCCCCAGGTGTGTGTGTTGTGCTTTCCTGTGCCCTTGTATGGACACCTGTGGGGGGTGCTGAGCAGTTGCCTGGGTGGTGCGGCTGCTGTCCCTCCCCCCCCCGTGGGGCGTGGGCCTGTCCCTGTGTGCTTGTGTCGGCTGCTGTGTGTGGGGTGCTTGGCTGTGTGTGGGGATTCCGTGGCATCGGGCTGTCTGGCCTCAGAGCCGGGGCTGGGAGGGGATGGCTACGTTGTAGCTGCTGTCATCCCTGCCCCCTCCTGCCCCGCCCACGTGAGTTCTGAAGGCTCAGGGGCGGGGCTGTGTTGCGCGGCTTCGTTTGCCCTCAGTCGGCCATGTTGTTCCATTGCTGTGCTGGGCAGGATTTCCCCACCATTCATGATCTCGGCTTTCCATGTGAATGTCACGGGTGTTTGCTGCGTGCGTCCCGGGGTGGGTGTTTGGCGGGTGGGTGTTTGCCAGCCCCTTTCCGTCTCACTACCCCCCGCTGTGCTGTCCATGTACCAGGCTCCCTGCTTGGTGGCACCGGGTATTTGCTGGGTGTGCTCACCCACCCATCTCCACCCATCGGCGCTACTGCACTGTCCGTGTAAAAAAGGCCTTAATTTTAATCCTATGATTCCAAAAGGAACAAAAGCATGCAAAGAAGCAGGATCATGATTCAGTATGCAGATGGCGTGACCTCACTTGGCATCCAGACCTACATTTTGTGAACCTTTGGCTTAAGCAGTGTCAAGATGAAACCTGGAATGCTTGTTATGTAGAATTTAATGGTCAGAATAACCACAAATGGAAACCATCTAAGAAAGAGCCATGCCAACAAAATGGATGTTTCAGTATTTGCATTTTACACAACCCCACAGGAAATATTGTAAAGCTACATGGGAGGCCAATAGAGCTATGCTGATCTACACTAGCTGAGGATGTACCCATATATCCTTAATCACTTACATATTACAATGTGTTTCAATATAATATGTATCCAGCTGAGGCTTGCTTAGAAGAGCCATAATAGGTGGTTTTATCTGAATCAATACAAAGTTTCTACATATTGATTAATATCCTGGACATAAAATTATCCTTGCTTACCTGGTGAGGAGAAACAGCAGCAGAATTGAAAGGTCAAATACTCTGTTTGAACATAGAGGAGGCAAGTGAATTTTAAGGAAATAGGATCAAATTACCTGAAAGTGCACACAGCATATTTTGTAATTTACAAAAGTGGAAAGCACAGAAGTAGGTCAGGCCTTTATGCAAGTCTCCAAGCCTTCTCAAAGCAATGCAGTGAATTAACATTAGCACAATAATAAATGAACTGAAACTTAACCAATACAATGAGGGGCAGAACTCTTTTTTGCAGGTATTTTTGCAATGCAATTTAGGAGGAGAGGTCACTTGAAATAGTCGTCCTTGTCTAAGTTATTCCAGAATTATTTAAAATTCTAGTCACCCAGATATGTAGCCACACATCTTCAAAATATCAGGTAGTGTAAAAGGAAGAAATCAACAAGCAGTTGTTGATGCAGAAATTGAGACAGTCCAGCGCAAAGAGGTTAATCACACTGAAATAACTTCAGCCAACTTACACAGATGGCCACAGAATTTAGGGACTAAGGTGATATGGCCCATTCTTTAGACAAGTACAGATTCCAATAGCTTTATACAATTGAATCTACCTTATCTAACTGGACCTAATCCAGATCCTTCCTTATTCCAGACATGTCTTATAGGGATGGGCGAACAGAACCGAGTTCGGAAATTCGGTTCGGTTCGAAAATCGAGTTTGGTTCGGAAGTTCGGTTCGGTTGACCAAACTATTTGAGTTTGGTTCGAACTCCGAACTTCCAAACAGAGTTCAGAAATTCAAACCTCATTGAACTAAATGGAATATTATCTTAAAGGAATGGGCGAACAGAACCAAGTTCGGCAATTCGGTTCAGTTCAAAAATTGAGTTCGGTTCAGTCGACCGTACTGGTCAAGTTCGGTCCGAACTCCGAACTTCTGAACCGTGTTCGCCCATCCCTAATGTCTTATGCATCCCACAACTCCCAAACACACTGTATTACTCCAACAGTAGAACCCCCTCTTATCTGAACACCTCTCTAATCTGGACAAAGGCACATCCTCCAAGATGTCTGTATAAGGGGCTTTCTGCTTTAGTACCTCACTTCATTTACATAATTGGTAGGGGTGTGCAGAAGGGACCTCATTTGTTTTTGTGTTAGTTTTCATGTTTGTTTTTAAAAATCCATTCGTTTCCAGATTTTCGTTAAAAACCCATTCATTTTTGTTTTTTTCATATTAAAAACTATTTTAAAAAATAAAAATAAAAATAAATTTAAAAAATCATTGTGCATGTGCAAATGGTCACCGGACCTCTCTACAAACACACCCTTTTCCAAAATGGTGGCAGCAGTGTCGCCGCCATTTTGGAAAAGGGCAGCCAGTCTGCACATGCGTAGTTGCCATTTTGTCCATGCACAGACTGGCTGCATGTTTCCAAAATGGCAACGACAATGCCGCCACCATTTTGGAAAAGGGTGTGCGTGCACAGAATGGTAGGGCAGTGATTTTGTGCATGCACACAGATTTATTTATTTTTTTAAAAAATTTTTTTTATTTTTTAACAAAAAAGAATGAAAACGAACAAATCTTTTTTGCTTATTCATTCATTTTTGGGTCTTCAGTTACTAAAATGAATGGGGTTCCATTCATTTTAGTAAGTTATAAAACAAAAACAAATTGTACACCCCTAATCATTGGAGCTACTTGTGGAAGAAGGTACTATTCCAGGTGACTAGAGATATGAGAACATCGCTCATAGCCAATGCAACAAGGGATTTAATAAGCAAATACCATCTGGACAGCCATCTGTTGGGGATGTTGCAGACAGCAAGTCTACAAAAGGATGCATCTAAGCAGGAGGTTAGACTGGATGACCCTTGATATACCTTCCAAAGCTATGATTGGAAGGTAAATGTGTTCACTGGTGTAAGGCTGTTACACAAGAATGGGCAGATTGGGTCTGACCAGCCATCCATCTAGCCCAGTATCTTGTCTCTAAGGCTGCTTTTACACAGACTGGGGTGGGAGTGGGGGATGGGTGTGCTCACACAGTGTGTGTGTGTGTCCTTTCACACGGACACACACCCATCTCCATCCACGGAGCCTCCTCTGGTTTTCCGGATGGCCCTGTGGGTGGAGATGGATGGGTGGAGATGGATGCGCATTGGAAGTGAGCACGCACAAACACCCACTGCCTGTGGTGTTTACACGGGCACACACCCATACACCCACCCACCGCTGGCCCATTTGCATGGACACCCTGCCCCACCAGAACACCCAGCGGTGGGTGGGGCTGTCGATGTACAACTGGTCTAACAGTTGCCGGAACTAGATGCTTCATAGGAATTGTTCAAAACAGATCATATCTGAATTGATTCTCTCCCATTTTCCAGCAGAGAATTCATCTCCCCAACCAAGTTAGATAATAGCCATTGATAGCCCTATTCTTCATGAACTTATATATTATTATTAATTATTATTATTATATTCTATATTATAAACTTGTCCAATTCCTATTTATTTATTTATTTATTTAATTAATTAATTTATACTAACACTTTTATCCCGCACCCTCCTGCACTTTGGCAGCTTGGGGTGGCGCACAACATAAAACATTTTTGAACCTAGCAAGCTGGTTTTCACATCTCATAGCAGTGACTTCCACAGGTTGATTGTTCTCTTTGAAGTAGTGCTTCTTTTTGTTTGTTTTAACTCTTCCGCCTGTTACTTTCCTCTGGTGTCCCCACGTTCTAGTATCCCAAAGCACCATAAAAACACAAAACTTTTTCCTGGGCTTTTCTTAGCGTCTGCTCTTAGACTGTAGTGGCATATGAGTCACATTCTCATCCCATTTGCCCTTCTTTTATTCTAGTATAGCTAGGGTAACAGCTATAGAGCAACACTCTTTTGAGAGAAGGCTTTGACTCATTTGCCACTTTTGTTTAGCAACTTTATTAGCAGATGTCTTGAGGAAGTAATGTAGTCCAAACCACTGTAATGAATTTTTATGGAAAATTTTGAAATCAGTTTGTTATCCAGACATCTAGAATATTTAGTGCAGTTTCCAAAACCCTAACTCTAGGTTTGGACCCCAAGTAGGGTCATATCATCTGCAGTTGTGGTTGCATTTCCAGCTGATATTCGATACGTGTAGTGTGCCTTTCTTGCTACCTAGAATCATAGGACTATGTTTAATTCTCATAATGGGGTGGCACAAGCAAAAAGTTTGGGAATTGCTAATTCAGAGCTTGGTTATGATTTCACTTTACACCAGGTTTTTAATAGGGGTGTGCAATTTTTTTCCCCATTTTATTACTAAAACGAATGATGGCCTTTTCTTTTTTATTTATTTATTGCAAGATTTTCAAAATATTATAGTGTATTACTATTACACAATATAGTTATTTTTTCCTTTAAACAATCTTTCAAAGTTTCCCACTTTTACACCCATGCTAGCTCTTTGTTTTATTTTCCCAGGCGAACTTCTGGGCATAACTCTCCCAGTTTCAAACCTACCCGGGGATCAACCTTAACTCATGGCCAACTCAAAATGGGGGAGGGGGTGTGACCCCACCATCCCACAGTCATTTACTGAACCTTGCCTAAATATAAAAGTCAAACAGGTAGTCTCTTTCATCAGGGGACAATGGTTTGTCCTGTATAACTCGGAGGGATGGACTCCAATGAATCTGTAGCTTCTCCATTCGGCCTAGCCATTTCGCTATCAGTCTTTCCATTGAGAAGACGAACCATATCCTATTTAGCCATTCTCCTTCACTTAGTAAGCTCTCTGACTTCCAGTTCCTTGCAATTACATCGATTGATGCCAAACAGAATACAGAGCATTGTTCCTTAACTTTCTTCATTATGGCCTGGTCCGGATACAGTCCTAGTAAGGCCAGTTCTGGGCGAAAGGGTATCTGAAATCCCGCCATTTCTTCCATGTATTTCCAGACCACCCTCCAAAGACTCTGAACTTTGTGGCATTCCCACCAACAGTGAAGGGAATGTACCCTCCTCTCCACACCCTCTCCAGCACATCCCTGACCCTGTTCTGTCTATATACTTAAATTGTATTCGTGTCAAATAGTATCTTAATGTGAGTGTCATTTGTGTCTCTAGCTTCCAAAGATGATGCACACTGATTGAAGTGGGCTATGATCCCTTTCACTTGTGTTTCTGTGAACTTCAATCCTAAATCCTTTTCCCATGACCCGATAAAACCTAGATCTTCCTTGTACCATGTCAACTGAGCCTGGGTGTGGCAACGCCATCCCAGAGCTTGTTTGGCACTCATTGGGAGGAGAAAACTCATTCCAGAAAGACAGTTCTAGAGAAATCCTGGAGGGACAGGCCTGGTAGCTGGAAAGTATTTGGAAAGGATTATGGGGTTTTGGCATCTTGTTCAGGAAGGATAGTGTTTAGCTAGGTGGGCCTAGTGAAGAAACACTGAACCCCTGTTCCTATAGATTGTGCTTGGTGATGGATGAGATCACTGTGTATGAATAGAGACTCATTAAGTGAGGATCCCACTGTTGGCTAGCTTCTTGGGGGAGACTTGATGCTGCATGTACGTAACTTTTGTGGGGCTACCCTGTTACACCCAGGTTCAGGATATGTCTGCTTGGTGTTTGCTTGGTATCTAGGGATGCATGGAGGCCATTTGCTCCACCTGTGTGGGGGTGGGGGGCAAAAGAGACCTGTGTGAGTTGTCGGGGGGTGGGGGGGAACGCAGAAGCCGGGCGTGAGGGCTGGCTTGTCCCCTCCCCCACCTGGAAGTAGTCGGGGCTTTAAATCCCAGCGGCCAGTGGCTCCCTGACAGGATCATCCATCTACCTGCTTGCCTCGCTGCGCTGTGTCCATTTCTGCTGCAGAGGAGGAGGGGATCCCTGCTGTCGCTGCTGCCTCGCTCCGCTGTGCTCCACCTGTGGGGGCAAAAGAGTCCTGTGTGAGTTGGCGGGGGGGATGCAGAAGCCGGGTGTGAGGGCTGGCTTGTCCCCTCCCCCACCCGGAAGTAGCCGGGGCTTTAAAGCCCAGCGGCCAGTGCCTCCTGCCGCAGGCCATGAGCCTCAGGCCATGAGCCAAAGGGTCGCGGCCAAAGGACACGGCACTTTGGGGCACTTTGGGGCAGTAGGGGATATTGTGGTGGGGCTTTTTGTTCAGGGCTAGGAGGTAGGGTGGGGGTGTAGGAGGGGTGGTTACAGGTAAGGGGGGGAGCGTATCCCAGTGGCTGACCCTGGTGGCAGCAGGGGGAGCATTGGAAGGGTTATTGGGGGGGAGCTCGGCCCCTGTGAGAGAGGGAAGTCGAGTGGTGAGGAGGGGGGTATGGTCCCTACC